>ML786727.1:730511-766269 GCA_009831015.1 Picea engelmannii | reverse complement strand
TGGATCCTCCAATTCTGAGTTGCTCTAACACAGTGTAAACAAAGATATGATAGAAACTGGCATTCATAAGGCAAGAAGTCTCCAAAGCTCATACATAACCAGAACAACAATGCTTCATTAAAATTTTACAACCAGGGAGCTCTTCTCAACCATCGATGCTTACAAAAGTGGCCAAAATGCCCACATATACTTGGAACAAAAACACTGGAAGCTAAATCGAGGCATTGTATTGAAGACATTATGGCTTCACATTTACTGCGCCTGCAATCTCTGGACGTTCGTCAACTTTAGTTAGACGCAATCGCGTTCCAAAGGACCTGTGAATGAATTGACAAGCTTACAGTCATTTCTGGGCTTTCCATTTATGGAGGAAACGATGTTCAACCACCATCGACTCTGTATCAATAGGACATGGAGGCCCTCAAGATGACTGGAGGTCTTAATTATGAGGAGGTGAATGGACGGTGACCGGGCGGGGAAAGCTAGACACGCTGGATGCAGATATGGGGTGAGGAGAGGCCACGCGAAAGGATAACAGAGGGAAGGCGATAGGGAAAACACATGTGGCAGAATTCATGGATTTTGGGGCGTAAGGGCAGGGTGTATGAGACACATGGAGTGGGAAGAAATCATGAGTTGGCGTGTCGAGGGAAAAGGACGTGACGACGAGGAGGCATGTGATGAGGCTTCGGGTTTTTGGGGATCGGGGTTCGCGAGTTTGGAATGCATAAATTCCTTGCATCCAACAACACCGATATCCCGATATGCGATGAGCTCTTTCTCCCGGGAATTAGCCCCTACCGGTTAGTCCATAGTCCACATGACCTGTCCCTACGCGACCGTGGTCCAACCTTCCATCGGGATTTCGGCGCTCTTGTTGACACGATGTTTGTGTCCACTAAACTTTCGATTCCCCGAAACCCGATGGCTTATGGCCATTGGCTCGTTGATGGTCAGCCCCTTGGTGCATAGCCTGCCACCTGTCTTCCACTATTAAAAGCTCCTCCCGATATCGGGAAATCGGGCATTGGGATATCGGGATTTCTGCTACCATGTGCGCGGGGCTTCTAGTTCCCCGATCCCTGACTCTGTAGGATCTTTTGCCACGTGCCACAGCTGACGGGCGGCTCTGATTTAGTCGGGCAATTGCGCATCGTGATTTACTCATGTAAGAGTTCTCTGCTTTTAGAAACTCCGATCCCCCGATGGGCTGAAATCCTGACTCTCCTTCTGATGTCTGACACGCATCCTACCAGAATTAACGGCTAGGATCCCATCGGTTTTTCGAGACTCGAAAGATCTCGGCCGTCTTTCCCTTTAAAATCCCGATACCAATAATGTTACTAACAGAAGCCACATCTCTTCTCAGAGATAACTACCACCATTCGAGAAAGTTGTTTCAGTTCTGCAGTTTTATAGTTTCAGCCTATTTTATTTATTTAATAGAAGTTATTTTTCACTGGATATCTGTTTTTATTCTCCGTATCTCTTTGTTATGGTATTCAATCTGTTATTCATTTCATTCTGCTCATAAATCCAGATCACTATCAGCGGAATGAAAATTTATTTTTAGATAAGTGGTATCATGCCACGAAGAATGATAAAGAGAGTAATAGGGTTTACATTAATTTACAAATATCATATTGCATGTTCATGTATGCCTTTAATAAGAGAAGGTTGTTATTTCTATAAACCCTAGGAAAAATCATAATTTCATTAATGTCAACTTGCTGAAAAGATTGTAGGTCCCCACAAAGCATATCCAAAGCACATAAGTTGTGAGGGAGAATGTTCAAATTTTTTAGCATTTGAAAATTACTATGGATACATGATGGGTGTTCTATATGCACTAAAAACACAATAAAAACCCTTAATTAAATTGTCAATCCAGGGTAAGTAAACTTAGAGTTGTAGCAAAATATATGCCAAAGGTAGAAGGCTGGTAGGAGTATAGTCTAACTAAGGAAGGTAGCTATCTAAGGCTAATCTACTCATGAAAAACTATCTAATGAACAAACCCTACTAAGAAAATTGAAACTTGGTAACCTAAGTACTTTTGGGCCAAGGATCGATGGATAGTTCCTAAGAAAGCAAGTAAAACCCTATGTAAAGCAAAGGCAAACTACTAAGCATATCAATAAGAAAATGACAAAAGAAAACTATTTTAACTTGCCAACCTACATTCAATGAGAAACTACCCTATGAAAGCAAATAAATAAACAAGTAAGCAAAGACACCTATCTAACCTATTAAAGCAAATAGACAAGCAAGCAACAACACCTAACTAACCTACTAAAGCAAAAGACAAGTAATCAAAGACACCTAACTAACCTACTAAAGAAAAATACGAGTAAGCAAAGGAAACTAACTAATGCAAGCAATCAAAGTAAAACTTCTCATTGAACAACTATCTAACCTAAGAGGCAAGTGGACTAAATGCTTGATGCAAAATTATTTCTAATGCGTGAAAGGAAATCTAAGAGACAACTGGACTAAATGCTCAATGCAATGCATGAAAGGAAATCTATTCTATTGAAAGTAAGAAAGACTAACAACTAATTCTTAATCTATAATAAGAAAACTACTATCTAATCTATCAAATACTACAACAACAATAAAACTACCTTTTAAAACTATGAAAGAAAGAAACTATCTCTTCTAATCTACCAAAGCAAGAAACTATCTTTAATCTATGAAAGTAGGAAAACTATCTCTTTTAACCTATGACAATTCAAATATAATGTTGGTGGTTGTGTGAATGTCTTAGGTGTTGGATAATATCTTGATGGCACTTGACAACAAAGGAAAATTCCAATGGTATAAGCTCAATACTAATCTCAATGGAAAAATAAAAGGTATGGATTAAACAATCCAATGAGAGTTTAGCCATGAAAAAAATAATGTTAAATACCCTGCATATTCATGTATAAACCATCAACAACATAACAAGATCATCATTATACTTCTACATTATGTAAGCAAAACTAGATTCAACCATTAACTAAGAAACATAATTGCATTTTAATCTATGAAAGGAAATTGCATAAAATAAAACTATGTTATGTCTACTCTATCCATTCAAACCGCAATAAGGAAATAATTGAAAACATAAATTAAACTATGAAAGTAAATTAACAATCTACATTAACCAACAACTAACTAAATGAGATCTATATAAAACTGAAGTAAGCAAGCTATAATAAAAAACTGGAACTAATTCTATCCATCCATCAAATCCCTGTCAAAGAAAACCCAAATCAAACTCTGTTCTATTCTAATTAAACTTTGTTTTAAACTAGACTGTAAAATCATAAATCAAGCATGATCTAACATCTAAATGCACATGGGGTTAGTATGGAGACTTGCAAGTCTGTTCCTAATCTACAAAATCAGTGCATGCTAATACATATCATCATCTAACCTGCAAAACAATTAAAACAATTAAACTACAACAAACTAGTTAACACAATAAAAAACATGCATGTACAAAAAATAAAAAGAGCGATTAAATTAAGAAATGCATAAATAAACATGAAGATAGTTACCAGACTGCTGGTGGGCCCCCCGACAAGTCGTGGTCACTCTCTAAAATCACACCACGAACTCAGTAGGTCGAATTCACCATAAAAATCCAAAAACCCAGTTCTGGCATAATTCTGGCAATGTAAAATATCAAAATAGAGAAAAAACGTATTTGTTCCTATCACACTGATGTATCTAATGCTTATGCTACTTGGTTAACTATCATCAGACCATCCTAGTGGTATTTACAATCTTACAGACCAAGTGGTCAACCACAAGAGGGTCAAACCACTTTTGATTTCGACAAATTACAATAAATGATGCCCTAACTGATAAAATGTAGCGAGCCAGTAATCGTCCTCTTTGGACAACTGAAATTGAGTTGTCTGAAGCTCAATAGATGGAGGGGATAAGGAAAAACAAAACCCACGTGCCCAATTTTCCCGTAACTGGACGCCAATACCTTAACCGCCAAGTCACCCTGTGTTTTTGTGCAATACGCAGTGCTGGACAGAGTGCCAGATCGAGTGCCGGAACAAGTGTCGAAATGAGTGTCGGATCAAGTGCCAGAACTAGAAACGTAGTGCGTTTTTTCCCTGTAACACCAGAAAAACATGAATTAGCTCTTAGAAATCATAAAACATGATGAATTATACTTGATTCAATCATTAAACATGAATTACACGTACCTTATGGAGATCATACCATTTTATCATAAAATTCTTCAAAAAGTTCCTTTAAAATATGAAAAACACATATGTACATGTGGCAAAAGTGTATAATATTCGTCATAAAAATGATCATATATCGGGCCCGACAATACATATGTTTTTCATTCATATATTCATGATGTCGATATTATTCTTAAATATCGTTGGAAGGACTCATTGGGTATGGTTAATATTAATGTGAAAAATACATTTATGAAGCTTTGGTACAAGAAAAACAAAATCCAAAATCACATTGGAAAATATTTCTCTTACTAAACAACAAGGTCCCAATGCAAAACATAAAGAAATCATCGTAAGAAGATTAATTTTTTAACATGCATACAAATCAGAGGAAGATTCCAAGGGCGAATCAAAAGACAAGCCCATAGAAGCACACAAAGTACTTCCCTAGGAATGGTATAAAAAGGAAGAGGAATCTATGGAGCACCATTCATTAAAGGAACAAAAAGGTGAAAAGTCAAATAAAGAAGAAAAAATAACTAAGGTTTTTTCATATCGCCACCCATAACACTATGAGAAACAACATTCATAAAGGAAAGATCATGAGCATTAGTATCCCTATTATGGACCTACATGGAACTAGAAAAACACCCAATATCAAGGTACATGGTGGAATAAAATCAACAAGTGGAGATATCAAAATAAAACAACAATAAAAAGGAACCAAAGGAGAAACTATAGTCGATATTGAGATGGAAAGAAAGAATTTGTATCATGTTATCGCAAGATTTGTACTTGTGAAAATCCCACCACAAGATCCCCAAATATTGCGTAATAATGGAAGAAACTACCACTATCACCTTAGTAGGATATTCCCTCATTTTAGTGATGGAAGAGGTACACCACAAGGGAGGCTTCCCTAATGACCTCAAGGGATCAAATAGAAAGTTTAGTATCCAAGCCTACTTCCCCCTATCTTGATCACTGGTTTGTTGGTCTAGGTATAGGAAAGAGAAGAGGTTGAAGGTGATTTTTGTACCTTCCCACAACTAGAACACTTTGCAGTGTATATGCAACAATTACCAAGACAAAGTATAAAAAAATAACCTCTTAAGACACTATATGAGACAAATTGTAGTGGTTGTTACAAATTTGAAGCAGTAAACAATTATATAACCGTAATAAATGATTTCTAACCACATAAATAATTATTGCTCAGAAATACCACAATTGACCATGAAAAGTAGACATATAACCAATAGAATATTATCCAATTGTTATAGGTGATTTATGAGTGAGTTAATCCACCTTTAGATCACTGTATACAGAAAATTAATGTAGTTTTAGATGGTTGTAAAAAAAATTTAGAACAACAACAAGAAATAATACAAGTTTGTTAGGGTTAGATTTAGTAGAGTTAGTAGAATTCTTGAGAGATTTAAGAGATAATTTTTATCAATCAATTTCATCACTAGAGTTTCTTCTATATTAGTTCCTTTCTGTTGATGTTTTTGGTAGCATTGGGAGGTACTGAATTTCGAGAAAACTTTTCTTAGAGATGAATAAGACAAGAAGTCAGAGGAAAACCATTAAACAGATCAAACAAGCCTCAGAAGAAATTAGAAGATCCCAGAAAAGAAGTCGGCCCACAAAAAAGTAATAAAGAATAAATATAATTCTCCACAAGTAAAGTCAGCCTCACAAGAAAAAGACAAAGTGAAAATATATTTTCCATAAGACAAGTCGACCCTAGTTGAAGAGACACTTGTTCAGAAAAGACACATGCCCAGTTCAGTGTAAATAAAGGTGACACCTTACTCATTTGTCACACACTCTCACTCATATATATCACAAGTCTTGTGGAGAACAATAGTTGCAACTATCCAGCAAAGGAGGAAATAAGAAGGGCACATGTTGGCTAGGGTTTACTCATAACCCTCGCTAGGGTTTATGTTTTTTCTTGGTGATGTGTTGGTGGAGGATAGTTGCTATAGAGCTCTGTCTAGGGCTTGATGCAGTTGCATTGTTGGTTTATCTCTTGTGGATATAAGTGTTCTTCTTTGTTGGTTTTCTCTAGTGGATAGAGTTGGTTCTTGGTTATGTCGTATTGGCAAGGATATTCTCTCTAAGAAAAGTTTGATGGGTTTTTCTCCCTTGTGAAGAAGGGTTTTCCCAGTATAAATCTTTGTGTCTTCTTGTATATGTTTACCTTTTTCTTTATGTTTCAATATATTCTTATTGAATGTGAAAAGAAGATTAAATTGCTATGGTAAATCTAATGCTAACTAATTTTATAAAAATCCAACACTTTCTAGGGTTATGGAGTCTCAAATGCATCCAAGCTTGAAGTTTGATCTACTTGAAACCAAGAGGAAGATTCTAAACCCTAATGTGCAAGCACATTTGTGCCTTAGGCCTTTCAATTTGAAGAGAAGGACGTCTAGGATGCAAGAAGTTTTGGGCCCTAGATATCATTTCTCCCTTCTTGTAGGTTCAACTAGGTCAAAGATCAATTGTGTAGGGATAAAATCCTAATGTGCTAGCACTTTAGATATTTAGGGTTCTAACCCTAGCAAGGATAATTTATAAATTTTGGACAAGTAAAACCTTGTGAGAGCACAAATCACTTATGTTTCTCTCTCATAGTTTCAATAAGCAAGACTTCTTGCAAAAAAATAGCAATTTCGCCATAAACATCAATAACATAACACAAAATGACATAAATTTACTTAATTCATCCAAGAAAACATGAGAACTTAACCCTCATTGCAGAAATATCCATCCAAAATCAACAAACCATCCACACGATGTCCATTCCAAGCATAACACATGAGAGAGAAAGACCAATAACCCTTAAAGGGATGAAAATTTAGTAGTTACCCACAAAGGTGAGTGAAATATCATGATAAAATGAAAGTGAGGGTTATCCTTTTTATATGAGGCTACCCTAACATATTTTTCCACATAACATGTCAACAAAAAAACAGAAGTGGGGCCAACCCCTCATTTTCCCTTTACAAAATGTAATAAATGCAAATACACTATAATGTGCCACACATGTGAGACATCAAGCCTCCTCATGCAAGGAGGGGGTATCCAAAGGTCACATGTCATCGTCCAAGAGAAAGGTGGGAGAATTTAATTTCTCTCCTCACTAAAATTCATGCCATGCATCATCTATACCCGAGGAAATCACCAAACCCTAGATGCATCAAGCTATAAAAGGTGACATCATCACCAAAATAGGGCCAACGTCTAGGATCTAGGTGTTGTGTCCAAGCCCTGAGGAGATGCATCTCGTCTCTACAATGTCTCTGACTTTCTGCTATTGCAACATCCTTAATCCTAGTGAAAAATAATCTCTAGGTACTCTTCCCAGCCTATGGGATTCCATCCCATCTATGTGCCATCATGACTAAATTTTCTCATACCAATCCCATCTATCTATTATTCAAGGTTTCAAGGATGTGAGAGTTTATGTCTAAGGGTGGTGAGTCACTGGATGAACCACTTCTCTCCATCACACATTCCAAAGTCCTGTAATAAAGACATAAGTTATAACGTCTTGGTTACAAGCCTAGGACATCCCTCAAAGAACCATGTCAGGTTCATCCAAGACAAATCAAAGTATAAAACATGGTTAGCCGAGGTTCATAAGAAATATTAGTCCTTAAAGAATGCAAATTAAGATGTAACTTAAGAGATAAGCCATGTAAACAATTCACCTCATTATCCCCTTTAATCATCAAACCAACCTAGGACCCCATGTGAGTTGACAAGTTTAAGTATGGGAGGGCCTTCATCCATCTCTATTAGTGTGCCACCTAGATAGGAAAAAAAGAACCCAAGTAGAGTGATAGGTCCCAAGGGAAACAAGAAATAAGAAAACCCCTCAAGAGTAAGTGTGATAGTGATATTGTTTTAGGGCTTACTTTATGGCTCATGGTGTCATTTAATCCATTTTTATGAGTGCCTTTGTGGAGGGTGCAATTTCTCTTGAGTTACCACATTATTAGGTGTTATTTTTTCCAATCCCCCTTTATTTGTCATTTTATTAGTCCACTTATCATATTTGCAAGTCCCCTTTTATAAGGTTTCAATCTATAACATTGACATTTTGGATCGGGGTGAGCACTGAAAGGGTAGAGCTCAAGTTTGGAATGGATTTTGGGATTTCTTTACTATCATTCATTTCTTTCTTTATCATTTTCTCATTCTTTTAGTATCAGTTGCAATCAACCCTACGCCATAATCCCCTCTTCTTATGATAGAATGGACCATGACCCAATACCGAAGTTTAGAACACTATGAGAGCCTTCAGGATGGAAAGTGTAAAGTATGGTAGGGAACGAAACATTACCCTTGTGAGGGCCCCCCAATAGTACCCTTTTTCCCTGGGCGGTGATAACACATGATTAGGGCATAAAAGTTGACCACTAAGGTGATACAAGGAAACCAACACAATTTCCCAAGCCAATGATCCATTATCCAACTTCAACCAAAGATCCTCATCCACATGCCTGACAAATTAAGCACAACACTTTGCAGGAAAGAATGAATAACATACCTCATGGTGACAATGGATTACAATTTCCATACTCTGGGTTTCTTGGATGTGATGAGCCTTGGTTGACCTGTAGCTGTAAAGGTGAATGAGTGGGGTTGTTTGGATTCCATCTATGGACATGTTAGCCATCATCATGGTCAGGATCATGTTCTCCATTGCGGGCCATGAGACATGATATCCTCTAGTTACCCTTAGGCATGAGGGGTAACATCTATCTCCAACATGGGGACATGTGCTCACAGTATAGCACACGAGAACCTAAACATCTCTGGTTGTCCAAGACCTACAATCATGCACCCACTTCAAATGACAACAACCTTTAGAAGTATGGTCGGTGGACGTGATCCACCAGAGTTAGTGATAAATCCAAAACCATGTTGAAAATATTTTTTTTTCACTAAGCTATAAAGTGATAAAGCAATAATATACAATGACTAAGTGAAATTTCCTAACATGCATTCATTATGTACATATGAGTATGCAATATATACAAGAATATGCAAGACTACACTATCCTGGATGCATAATGCAAGATATATACAAATGCAATGCAATATGCAGATACCCTACCTATACTAATCTATGTTAGATTATCAGTTCCCATGAGGCAAGTAGGGATTGAGAATGTATCCGTTAACAAGTAATGATAACTTCCCCCTTTCAATTTTATCTAGGTTAAATGAGTTGACACCAGTTTCGCTCACAATTAGGTAGGGTCCAATCCATAAAATTTCAAAATTCTTATGCTTTCCTGGTTTCTCCCTCCTCTTTTCCCACACTAGTACTTGGTATATGTTATCACACAAGTTGTAGGTTGGGAAAATCCCATCCCAACCACCAAGTGGCGAAAAATTTGAGAGAATCTACCCACTGTCACCTTAGGCAGGTGTTCCCGTCACTTTAGAGGTGAAGTGGTCACCTCAAGGGGTTAATCTCGGTGACCTTAGGGGGGAAATGAGATGTATGAATGGAATCCCCTATAGGTCAATTTACTAGATGGAATAAGGCTTGAGAATGAGTTTTTGGAAAGGTTTAAGGTTGCCAAGTCCTTGGGTACCTACTGAGAGTGTTTTTACTTTCCCGAGACACAAGAAAAATCAATTGTATGCAATATATGTTAGGTGGAAAAGAAAGTTAATCTTGTTTTCCATAATTGTAGCAGTAAATAACAATGTATATCAACAAAGAAATAATTATTAAATATTCCAAACAATTTCTAAAATTCCACTGAAATATGCTAGAGATAAGTTAGGTAAACATTAGTGATATTCAATTACGAGAGCACAAGACTTTAGCAAGGAAACAAGGTTGTAATAAAATATGTTTGCAGATATATTTTTCATCCTTATGTATGTAGAAAACGTGTTGTTACAACATTAAATTCAACCACCAAAACTCACAAATAATCCACCCAAAAATTGTGATAAACCAAGTAGGATAAAGTGGCAAACTCTTAGTAGATTCTGACGGTTGAAATGCAAGTTATAAGTGAAAGAAAGTTAGGGTTTCTGCAGCCCTAATGGATAAATATAAAATTATATAACAACAAAAATCAATACCCCTTTATATGGGACTACCTAGTGTCTAATAGGTGCTCTAGGAACAAGGAACAAAACCCAGATTGCAAAAATTTGAAATGACCAAAAATCACGTTTCCCAATGCAACTATTTTATTTCTCCAATATAAAATATTCAAATTAGTGCCTTTAAAATTTGGTAAATGGAGTCTTAAAATAAAAATTTATATCAACAAAGACCCTATGGGTGTAATCCCTTTTACTTCCTAGGGCATCCCATCAAAATTAGGGTAAATCTAAGAGGGTATACACTCATATTCCTCCTAGCAACCCTTGCAAAATAACTTGTAAACTCTAGCAAATTAGATTAATCTTAATGGAGGGTGTATCCAACATAATCCTCCTCTGGTTTCAAACAAATATAACCAAGAATAATCAAGAAATAACTAAAAATGCATATTTTTCCTTACCAATTCCAAGAGAGAGAGAGAGAGAGAGAGAGAGAGAGAGAGAGAGAGAGAGAGATCAAACCCTAGTTTCACCAAGCAAATTCACCATAAGCATCAAGAGAACAATCATCCAAGAGGTGTGCATCACTCCTCCTCATCCATTCACCAAAAGAAAGCACCATAAAACATTTTCACAAGAGAGAAACACCATAATTCCCAAGAATAATGAAAATTTCTTCTGGACCATTTTAACGAGTGACCTTGTTCCTTCACACTCGTTAAAATGGTCCAGAAGAACATCCCCTATGGAGTCCATAGTTAAGCTCTTTTTAGACTCCTTAATTGAAAAGATCGTTGAGTGACCTTGTTCTTTCACACTCGTTAATTGGTTCAAAAAAACATCTACTGGCATGAGTTTACCCCTTTTTTCGGCCTATAGATTAAGGAGGAAAAAGGTACACCTCTGGAGATTTGTCTCATTAGGTGAGTTCTCCTCAGCAAATTCCACTTTTTCAGGCTAGGGAGACTAAATCTAGAAAATGGCAGTGAGTCTATATTCAAGCTCTTTTCAGACTCCTTAAAATTGAAAATATTGTCGAGTGATCTTGTCTGTGTCACACTCGTTAAAATGGTTTTGAATAAACGTCTTTTCCATGCTAGTTTATCCCTTTCTCGAACCAACTAGACTACCTTCGAAAAAGGAACCCTAGTGGAGTCTTCTTTTGCTTTTTTTCAGACTCTCTAAAAATGAAAAACCACCGATCTTACCTTCTCTGCACTCGTTAAAATTACATTGAAGGATGTTATCATTGTGTCCTATTAATTCCATTTGCATCCCTACGTCTTTGGCCTAATGCCAACTCCATGTTTCTCTCAACTGAACCTTTGAAGCATGCCTTATACGCGAGCCTTGTAGCGCTTTGCCTTTGCGTCTTGACACCTTGACCTATAGAGGAATTTTCCCGAATGTCATTTCCCTGCACATGTCTCCTTGCTATGAGAATTAKTGTGTTCCTTGCGCTTGGAACTAGTATTCTTTTTGACACTCGTTCCTCCTTTGTAACGTAGAATTATTTTATTCTTTTTCAAGCTCTTCAAAATATTGAAAAAGACAAAAAAAAAAAAAATACCCCAAAAAGAGGACGGGAAAAGTATTTTCTTTTTATGGAAGCACAATGAGTTTCCCTTGGACAAAGCACATCCTTTCGTTTGTTTTCCAAGCTTTGGGATTTGATATGACCTTAGGAAGTTGTTCTCGCTACATAGAGTTGTGTCCTCCTCCATTTGGTTATTCTTCCAAACACATGGAGAGTTTGCGTTGCCTCCTGCATCGTGAACTTATGTCAAAGTGATGTTGCCTGAGTCTAATTATCTGTCGTGATATTTTCCAAGGGAATTTTTACCTAAATTGAGTTAGCCTCTCTGTAGTTTGTTTGTTTCCCTCATGCCCGACCATCCCCAAAATTCCAATCAAGTCCTTGTTTGAAATCACTGAAGTTTTCTACCTGATTACCAAGATCGTCTTGTCTGTTCTCGATGAGCCATCGAAGACCTCTGGGTAGTGAATTCGTACACTCACATTACACTCCTACCTGAGTTTTAAATATCTTGAAGTTGTTGCTTGAGCTCTGAAGGCCTCATCTCCAACCATCAGGCGCCATTGGCTTCTTAAAGATGAATACTATACATGTATATCTTTGATTTTGAGATGTAGATCCAATGTGTATTGCTTGAGGCTACACTTTATATAGTTATATGACATGGATTTGTAGTGTATTTGATTGGAATCCATGATTTATTTCATCCCGAGCATGGGTATGCCCGCCTCGCTGAGACAATTATTATTTTTGCAGATGGCACCTCTCGAACTTCGGTACCTAGCTCACTCGCTTCGTACTTTGGTGAAGAGTTGTAATGAATTTCGACCATAAGATGCTCTTATGACCTCACACATTAGGGGGTATCTGTTATAACCCTAAATTTCACCATACATGCATACCTGGCATCAGGCCCTCTTACTTACCATTTTTTCCAAGCCATGACTGAGAGGCTCTTCTTAAAACACTATTTTTGAAGATGTATGCACCTTGCACCATTATTTTCCATGTATGTACGCTATCTGCACCATTACTGCCCGCTTATGTATGCTAGTTGCACCACTGCAACCTGCGTATACTCGCAAAAGTTGTAAAAAATAAAAAGTTGCAAGGAATTCGTTGAGATTATGGGCTATTGGGTAGTTTCCCAATCGTCCCACTGCCTATAGACCATAACCCAACCGAATAACCATCCTTTTTTCATATAAAAGGAGTTTTTGGGGTCTCATTCCAAAGCAAATCATAACAACATTCAAACTCTGCCCATTTCACTTTCCCCCCTTACCCCAAGAATATGCAGCCACATTGTGAGTTTTGAGCCAAAATTCCCTATTCTTGCCTTTTTCCTCCATTGCAAGCCTAATATATTCTCTAGAGAGAGATGAAGAGGAGAATGATATGTGGAAGTGAAGTTGGATGTTGGTGAAGAGTATCTCGGACCAGGTTTGAGGAGCAGTCACCGATCTCATTGTAAGTAACTTTGTGAGATTAATAAAAAGGAATACTTTTTATGTCCCGAATATGATGTGTTCAATCTTTATGTTTGATTTATATTTGATTATGACATCTAACCCACTAATTAATATATAATATGCATGTTCCTAGTTATTTGTTTGTTTGTTTATGAATGCAGGTTAGCATTGGGAGGAGACTTGTAGTCGAGGAATGACCGAACACAAAAGGATCGACACTGGCCATGGAGTTTAAGGTAGAGTTACCAGATCCTTTTACCTTGTGTTTTATGAATGAATGTGGGGTGTATTTGGGGTAGTTGTTAAAAAGTAGGAGACTTTAGACGATTAGCTTTTCCTACATGTTGAACCCTAGTGTAGTCCATAGGGGGGTTTTCCCACTATAACACAAGTATTTCTCACAATTGGAGAGTTATGATTCAAAATGAGATCTTATGATCTCTATTTATACAACATGTCATTCACATAGTTTGCCCACATTAGAAAGGGTAAAACAT
This sequence comes from Picea engelmannii, assembly GCA_009831015.1. Lineage (NCBI taxonomy): Eukaryota > Viridiplantae > Streptophyta > Pinopsida > Pinales > Pinaceae > Picea > Picea engelmannii. The sequence continues at coordinate 752,477 of ML786727.1, read as the reverse complement.
AAGACAAAGGGGTCAAAAAGCCTTATATTACCCCTTGTAACAAAATAATATTAAACAATTCATTTAAAATTAACTTCTACACAAAAGAAACTCTAGCATAAGGTGATGTCACCCCTTTAGAGGACATTTTGGAAATTTGAAGAAGTAGTTGGGTAGGTAGATGCATGGCTAGGCCTCCACAGGCCACTTGTCACTCATCCAAGTCCTGTCTTAATGGTCCTCAAGCTCATTTCCTTCAAAACGTGCACATTCCATCAAGAAACATATTCACCACCAAACCCTATCCCTCTAGGTGACGCCAAGCTTCTAAAAGTGACGTTTTTCCTCTCCTAGGAAACAATTTTGGCATGTAAGGGCTAGGTCATGTCATCCATAATTTATTCTAGGCCTCCAAAGGTATGTATCTGTCATCCAACATGTGGGCCCTTGGAATTCAACCTGTGGGCTTCACGCCCCTTGGAAGCCCAAGCTAGGCTTGTTCTTCCAAAAGTTTCCACCAACTAGGTCCATAATACCTGACTTGTACCTCATGGAGCAAGGCCCAATTCCTCTTAGAAGTCAACTAGTGTGGTGGATGCCATCTGAAAATCCTAACTTATGTGGTGGTTAGAAGGTTCTCCATCTATGAAAGTGGATATCATTGGTCATGCAGTCTCTTGGCACTCCATATCTGCAACCTGAGGGCCTCGGGACATGATCTCCTTAGTTATCCAAAAAAATGGGGACAACAGTCTCCTTAAAACTCCTTTGTCTTTCTTTGTGATCAAATGTTCCTTTAATATTCTCTTGGTTACGTGCCATTTGATCCAAATCACCCCTCCTATATTCATTCAGTTCTATAAATTGGTCAATTCTTCCTAGCAAAGCCTCACTGCCAGTCATGTATCATTGTGAGAACTAGAGGGTAGGAATTTGGAGGTTAATGGGAAATTTGTCTTCCAATATGTATACTAGCTCAAATGAGCCTTTTCCTATGGTATTCTTGGTCATGATGCGGTCTTCCCATAAATCATACTTGACATTACTATCCCAAGCCTTCTTTTTTTCTCCTACGATCTTCTTGACAATATTCATCATATTCTTATTACTCGATTCTGCTAATCCATTTCCTTAGGGATAGTAGTTGGAAGAGTGAGACGTGAAAATCCCATACCTGAAGAAAAACTCTGCTAAATCAAGGGAGATAAAATCCTTGGCATTGTGGGTAGTGATCTTGGCAAGGGAACCAAACCTTGTTATTATCCTATCCTCAAGAAAATGCATGACGACCTCCTCAGTTTCCTTTTTCGTTGGGATGGCCTCTACTCACCTAGTGAAATAGTTTGTAGTATTCAAAACCCAATGATATCCATTTCTAGAGTTATCCTTTAATTCACCAATTAAGTCTAAACCCCATTAATGAAAAGAAGCTTCAACAGTGACTGGTTTCAAAGGTAATCCAGGTAGTCATTTTTTTCTAGTGAAGAACTGACAAGGTTGGTAGGCCCTGACATAATGATGGGTATCAGTGAATAGTGTAGGCCAATAATATCTATCTCTCAGGATCTTATAGGCGGTGGTACAGGAAGTGAAGTGACCACCACAATAACCTAAATGGATTTCCTTAATAAATAGATCAACTTCATCTTTGTTTACACACCTAAGGATAATTCCATCAGGGTTCTTCCAACCTTGGCCATCCTAGGTCAAACAATACTTCATGGCCTTTAGTTTCAATGTTATATTCTTGTGATATACCAAGTGGTCATAGCGAGAAAGATTATTCAAGTAGAAAATAATGTTAGCATACCATTCATCATGTTCTAGCTCACTCATTAACACATTAACTTGTTCATTTCCCCCCATCTGTATGGCTTGTTTATTAATTTCGGTCAACGTTTGGGCTAAACCTTGTCCTAAATTTTTGACACCCACTTTCCCATGGTCCCAAGGAAATCCTGCTGAGAAAAAACATCTTTGACAGCGGGGTAAGGCACATAAGCTTTGATATTGTTTTATTCAACATAAATTCTAAAGTTCTTAAGGGACTTAACAAGGGGGTATATATTATTCTCAGTAATCCCTAAGTGTTTTTCTCATGAAGGTGATGGGTTTCTCATAATCGTTCTTGTTCTTTTTCAATAATACCACGACTATAGTGTCTTGAGAGGAAAATTATAAAATTATAAAGTCACGATAATAGTCAGGGCTAACCAGGATAGGTGTCGTAGTGATTGTTTCCTTAATATCTTCGAAGGACCTTAATCTATCATTATCACATTTGAAAACAACTTAGAAAAGCATTCATTTACTTAACCTTCTCATTGAAGTTTGGGATGATCTATCTTATAAAGTTGATTTTCCAAAATATTGTTGGTAGGTGGTTGTATGTTCTTGATAGGTTCAACTCTTTCAAGATCGATGGATACACCTTCTTCTGAGACCATGTGTCCTTACAAATTTCCCTTATCGATACCAAAGATTGAAATATTAAGGTTAAGGGAGATTCCATATTTCCTACAATGCTCAAATATTGTCCTAAGGTGTGAGATATGTGCATAAATTTCCTTAGGTACAACTATCAAATCATCTTGGTATATTTCTATGATATTCTCTACTAGATTCCTGACGGAAAAATCCATTTCCCTTTGGAAAGTAGATCCAACGTTCATGAGATTGAAAGGAATCCTCAAGTACATGAAGGTTCCCTAAGGGGTGGCAAATGCAATCTTAAGTTGATCCTCCCTCTTTACTAAAACCTGGTTGTAATCTGAAAAACCATAAAACATAGACATCATCCCAACACCAATTGACTCTCTGTAATACATGTTCCATGTTTGGGAGAGGGTAGTTATCCTTCAATGAAAATTGATTGAGGTTCCTAAAGTCAATGCACAGTCTAATGTATATGTTCTTCTTTCAAACTGCCACTAAATTGGACATCCAAGAGGAATACCTGATGGTCACTATGATCCCAGTATCAACCATCTTTTGAAGCTATTTCTAAATTTGGGGTGTTATATTAGGGTTAATATGTCTTATCTTTTTTCTGAATGGTTTGGCTCCTTCTATGAGAGGTATGATGTTTTGAATAACATCGCTCTTATAGGATTTCAAGTCATCATAAGTCCAAGTGAATATGTTCTTAAACTGGCGAATCATGTCTAGTATACAATCTCTTTCAGCCTCAGTGGTTCCCTTCCCTATTTTTACCATCCTTGGTTCAAATTTTGAGCCTATGTCAAAATCTAAAACCTTATCGGATTGTTATACAATAGGTTTTCCCTTATACATGTCATGTCTTTCAAACATTTTGTTGTAAGGGGACACATTCCTTTGGGAGGTTGTTGTTAGGAAAGTCTATAACTTCCAAGTTCATATAATTTTCTAGGAAGTTTACTTGGGAGTCAGATAACTCTTAATTGCCTTGCAAAAATATGAGTATCTAGGCATCATCATCAAAGACATGTCAATGCTCGATATTATCAGGGATTGATGGTCTAAAAAACACCTCCATTTTTCACAAGTCTTGAAGTACCCCTTCAAAAGGTTTTAGGGTGGATGCAGAGACAACTAAGGCATCAATGACATAGTTTTCTTCTCTAGGAACGACTTCAATTGAAAAGTTATCAAATTTTTTCATGGTGTCTCGCACCGAATCCTTGTATCTCCTCAATATTTCATTTTCTGTAGAAAACTCTATATTTACTTGGGAAACAATTAGATCATAATCCCTTATGAACTTCAAGCACCTTATTTCCTATCCAAGGCTAGGTTGAGGCCTATGAGTATATATTTGTATCCAACAACATTGTTTGTACAATCATACTCAAGTCTATATGAGAAATATTTGGCCTTCATAGAGGGGGATGAGGAAAATATCTCTCCTGAAACAGAGCTAGAGTGACCACCATTGAATTCTAAATTCTATATCCCACTAGTATCTTGACACTACTTAACTTGGAGTGTAAGTAAAATACTTCATCCACAGGATTTGTGGGGATTCAACTTGGTATCCTACGACAAGCTATCTATAGATGGTGATGAAGACCCCTTCGGGGTGAGGGATAGTAACATATGATAATTCCATATGAAGGCTTCCCCAAAGGTTTCATCCCATTCTCTAGATAACAACATTCCACAAACATTTGGTATATCAATCACTACAACATTCATGACAAGGGAAATGTAGGGAAAGGCGACCAAACTAACCTTAAGGTCCTTAATAAGACCAGGAACCTTGATAGGTCGAGTATCCACTTCACACACATTTTGATAAGGTCATGAAATTTCAAGTCCAAGATTTTGCATCACTCTCAAGGGCATCATATTCGTGGAGGCACCTGAGTCTAACATGCAATTATGGAGGGTGAACTCATTTACTGGGATAGAGATGAAGAAGGGTGGATGTTTTCCATTCCTTCTACCAAGATTTCCAGCGTGGAGCACTATAGGGAGATCCTCTTCGTCTTGAGATTCTTCAATGCTAGGATCTTGTGGAGGTATGGGGTTCTCATTTTTTCCTCTTAAGTCTTCTTCATCGGGACCTAATGAGGATGGAAGGTCAGTAGGGTTGGAGATCTCCTAATCGTCATTATCTCCCTTGGATATTGTTGGCATAACACAGATAATGTCCTTCTCAAGGGATTTGTCTCCTTCTTCCAATTCCTAATTCATGATTGCTTGGAGTTGTATTTCGGTTTCCCTAGAAATATTCACCTTTTCGGTGTGCCGTTTTTTCTTAGTAATGGGGCATGGTTCTTCATGAGAGGTACCCACCCATGAAATATCACCCATGTCTTGTTGGTAAAGGGCATATATTTTTTCTAGGGAAATTACTTTAGTCATGAGGGTCTTGTAGGATTGTGCAAGGTTTGTAATATTTTGTTCAAAAGCACTCACCATGGGAGGGACATCAAACTTGTAAAAACCTAGATTGGTTTCTATTTGGGGTGAAAAATCTTGTGCCTCCTTGAGGGTTTCTAGGAACTTATTCCTCAACAAGAATTGAAATTTCCCTTAGAAGGAATTCATATACCTAACTAAAGTAATTCCTTCTGTGGGTCTGATGTTGAGAGGAAATTATTCTACTAAGGCATCAAATATTGTGTTGAATTCTCTCATAGACTCTTGTTCACATTTATGGATTTTGTCAAATCGTGAGAAAAGGAAAGCGTGGTCCTTTCTATCACCCCATATCCTTACAAAATCACTCTGAAAATCTTCCTAGATTTGTATACTCTTGCTTGGGAGGTTTTCATACAACACCCTAGCTTCCCCTATCAATGAGGTAGAGAAAATCCTCATGATCATGTCTGAGTGTTGGGGTTTTGGCTCATGTTCCCCATACTCATCATAGTACCTACTCAAGTGATAGTCAAATTTGGTATTATCATCACCTAAGACTTTAGATAGCCCATTTTGGAGGAGCCATGGGGGAAATGGGATAATTGCTATAATGACGCCCTGTACCGATTTTCATCAGTGGAGTCACTAGATGACTCCTCCAAGAGGATAATCAATGGAAGGTGAGGGAACAAACCTCAATAGAGTCACCATATAAACTTGTAATATAAGGGATAAATGAGAATTTTATCAAATATGTGTCATGAGGATAATGACTCAATCTTTCTCGGCAACGACGTCAAAATTTTATCGTGGGATTTTTACTTATGCAAATCCCACCACAATATCCCAAAATCTTGCGTAATAATGGAATAAACTACCATTTTCACCTTAGTAGGATCTTCCCTCATTTTAGTGATGGAAGAGGTCCACCACAAGGGAAGATTCTGTGGTGACCTTAAGGGATCAAATAGAAATTTTAGTATCCAATCCTACCACCCCCTATCTTCATCACTGATTTGTTTGTCTAGGTATAGGAAAGAGAATAGGTTGAAGGTGATTTTTTTACCTGCCTAGAACAAGAACACTTTGTAGCATATATACAACAATTACCAAGCTAAAGTATGCAGAAATAACCTCTTAAGACACTAGACGAGATAGATTCCAATGGTTGTTACAAATTTGTAGCAATAAAAAATTATATAACAACAGTAAATGATTTGTAACAACAACAATAATTAGTTCTCAGAAATACCACAATTGACCATGAAAAGTAAGCATATAACCAATAGAATATTATCCAATTGTTAGAGGTGATTTCTAAGTGAGTTAAGCGACCTTTAGATGAATTTATGCAACCAATTGATATATTTTAGTAAAATTTTAGAACAACAACAAGAAATAATATAAGTTTGTTAGGGTTAGAGTTAGTGAAGTTAGTAGAATTCTTAAGAGATTTAAGAGAGAGATTTTATTAATCAATTTCCCTACAAGAGTTGCTTCTAGATTAGTTCCTTTCTAGGGATATGGAGTCTCAAATGCATCCAAGCTTGAAGGCTGATCTACTTGAAACCAATAGGTAGAGTCTAAACCCTAAGGTGCAAGAACATTTGGGCATTAGGCCTTTGAATTTGAGGAGAAGGGTGTCTAGGTTGCAAGCACTTTTGGGCCCTAGATATCGTTTCTCCCTTCTTGTAGATTCAACTAGGTCAAAGATCAATTGTCTAGGGATAAAATCCTAAGGTGCTAGAACTTTAGGGAATTGCAGTTCTAACCATATCAAGGAGAATTCACAAATTTTGGACAAGTAAAACCTTGTGACAGGAAGAAGCACTTATTTTCCTCTCTTAGGGTTTCAATAAGAAAGACTTCTTGCAACAAAATAGCAATTTCACCATAAACATCAATAACATAACATAGAATTGCATAAATTTACTTACTTCATCCAAGAAAACATGAGTATTTAACCCTAATTGCAGAAATATCCATCCAAAATCGGAAAACCATTCACAAGAGATCCATTCCAAGAATAACACATGAGAGAGAAAGACCAATAACTCTTGAAGGGCCAAAAATTTTAGAACTAGTTACCCACAAGGGTGAGTGAAAGATCATGATAAAATGAAAGTGAGGGTTATCCTTTTTATATAAGGATACCCTAACACATTTTCCCACATAACATGTCAACAACAAAATAGAAGTGGGGCCAACTCCTCAGTTTCCCTTTACAAAATTTAATAAATGCAAAATACACCATAATGTGCCACACATGTGAGACATCAAGCCTCCTTAGGCAAGGAGGTGGCCTCAAAAGACCACATGGAATCAATCTGGAGAAAGTTCAGAGTAAGTGATGTCTCTCCTCACCAAAATTCATGCCATGCATCATTAGTACCCCAGGAAATCACCAAACCCTAGTTGTGTCAAGCTCTAGAAGGTGGCATCATAACCAAAATAGGGCAAGTGTCCAGAATCTAGGTGTTGCATCTAGGCTCTGAGGAGATTGATCTCGTCTTTGACTATCTGCTACTGCAACGTCCCTGATCCTAGTGAAAAATAAGCTATGGGGTACTCTGCCCAACCTATGGGATTCCAAACCATTTGTGTTCCATCATGACTGAATTTGTTGATACCAAGCCCGTATGTCCATCGTTGAAGGTTCCAAAGATGTGAGATATGATGTATGAGGGTGGTGAGTAACTGGATGAACCAGTGCTCTCTATCAGACATGCCAAAGTCTTGCAATAAAGTCACAACGTCCTGGGTACAAGCCTACGACGTCCGTCAAAGAACCATGTCATGGTCATCCAAGAAAATTCAAAGTATAAAGTATGGTTAAACAAGGTTCATAAGAAACATTAGTCCTTAAAGAATGAAAATTAAGTTGTAACTTGATATATAATCCATGTAAACAAGTCACCTAAGTATCCCCTTCAAGCATCACACCAGCCTAGGAACCCATGGGATTTGGAAAGTTTAAGTATGGGAGGACCTTCATCCAACTTTGTTAGGTGTTCCACCTTGATAGGAAATAAACGAACACAGGTAGAAGGATAGGTCCTGAGGGAAGAAGGAAATAAAGAAACCCTTCAAGAGTAAGTGTGATAGTGATATGGTATTAGGGATCACTTCATGCCTTATGGTGTCATTTAATCCATTTCTATGAGTTCCTTTTTGGAGGGTGCACTTGCTCTGGAGTTACCACATTATTAGGTGCTATTTTTTCCAATCCCCCTTTATCTGCCATTTTATTAGTGTTAACCACCTACTTCAACTAGGTTTCAATGTCATGTACCATGAAGATATTTGCCTTGTGGTACAACATGTTTGAAGACTTATAGCTCAGCAGGGCAGTTTTTCCCCCATAACTTCTTTCTTTGTACACATAATGTTTGCTCCCCTACATGGGATAATAATATAATGTGTTAGCATGGGTAAATTTTTATTTAGTTTCCTAGGACTTAATCATTAGGGAAGTCCTTTCATTGAGTGTTTTTTTTCCTCAGGTAATTAATCTTGCTTACCGACGATTTTAATTATCCTTGAGTTTTTCACTCAAATAATCCTCCAAAGTGGTGAAAGACATTCTAATGATCGATCCCAAGGGGTGACTAAGGTTTTAAGTGTTTTAAATGACCATGTTAGACATATCCTAGAGTCTTGTGGAATTTTGTTAACTTTTGATAGGATTTTTTGTATAATTAAAATTTTAATTATTTTTGACGAAAAATGTAAACAATTGGTTCTTGGGGATTTTGTATAGGGGCATGGGTACTCAAATAATTTTTTTTATGACCCCCTACACCCTTGGACCAAGTTTCATCTGAATTGGACAAGTTTTTCTAGGTCAATGTTCATGAGTAGTCCAAGTCAGTAAAAAATCAGCAAATAATTCGCTAAATAAAAAATGACAAATTTTGCCTAAATTTGTAAAACATGGGAAAAGGGGGAACCGTTGTTTCCTAAGTCATTTATATGTAATAGGGGGTCAAATAAATCAAATTCCCCCTTTCCTACCTCTTATTCAAATTAACTTTAGAGAGGGGGGCGAATTTAGCTGTTGTAGGGCTCACCATCTCCATTGGATTGACCATTTAGTGATGGGGACCACATGGGGGGCCCATTCCACATCTTGGGTGACCCCTTGGGGCATTATAGAGAGTTTTAAACTTATTATAGGGGGTTTCTTCGCCCATTTTTGAGTTTCCTCTTCTAATGGGAGTTTCCCTCTCTCATGGTGCCCCCCCCTTTTAGTGAGCCTCCCTATTTTGGGAGTGACACTTGTAATGCATGCAAGGGGGGTCTCTCCTCTCTTACTCCCTTAGAATAAAGGCCCCTCTACTCATTTTAGATATAATTTCAGAGCAACTCCATGCTGCCCATTTTTCTCCCCATTCTCTCTTAGTCTTCCCCCATTTTCTCTCTTGTAATATTGATGCCATAGTGCAACCACTCCTTTGATTAATATAAGTGAAGATTTGGAGGAACTGTTGGTGTTCTCTTGATGTATTCTTGGTGCTCTTTGGCTTCTCTCATTTGGTGTTTTTCTATGCTTGAGGTAATATTGTGAATTTCTGTCTAATCTATTGTTTGCATTGTTTTACTTGAAGAACCCCAAGAAAAGTATTTTGTTGGGGATAAACTTGTAGTAGTATTGCTATAGGTTTATGTGAGTTGTTTCTCTTTGTGTTTGCAAAGTATTTTGTAGACCATCTAGGATGTCTAACCTTCTTGCCTCATTGTGTAGCAAAGATTTTACAGGTTTGGAGGTTACTCAAATCTTGGAGGAGTGGACTCCAAAAGCTTCATTTCACTTCACTTAAATTTATGATATTAATTTCATCTCTTATTTACTTATTTTTTGCACTTATATAATCATCTAAATATTTCTTTCAAATCAATTTACAAGGTTAGATTTTGTACACAATTTTTTTGTCTATATACTAACCCAAAACTAACTCATTTTAAGTATTTTTTAGCAATTTCCAGCAAGCATTACTTGTTGTTTTTTGTAGGTTTTCGCCAGTCCAAGGGGAGGTGCTGCCAAATTTTGGCCACAAGGAGCTCAAGGAAGCATCCAAAGGCCTTGGTGAAAAACCCTCTCTCTAGTCTTACTTTCCAAATCATTGTAAGCATTCCAAGAGAGTCTCTTGGGCTTGCATTCTTTTCATTTTCATAATTTGTAATTTGTAAAGTATTTCTTAGTTTGGGTTGCCCACATCTTTCATGTGAGTGGCTTTTCCACCCTTGGAATACCGTGTTGGCTATATTAGTTGTTTAATTTTTATTTTTGTTTAATTTGTTTTCCCCGCTTCTCCCACAAAGAAAAGTTTGAGTGGCTAGTGTAACTTATTTTATTTGATTTCAATTTCTTTTACCCACCTTCACACAAAATCAGTAGGCTTTCCCTCCATATTGTTCCATAGCTGTGAGGTTGCAAAGTTAATTTATTTTTCCCACCTTTTTCCTTAAGGCAAAGTTGTGTGGCTAGTTTGTTTATTGCAATTTATTTCAAGTTATTGTAAATAATTAATTGTTCCCACACCTTGCATGTGAGTGCCTTTGCCACCCTTTCAATATCGTGAATGCTAGTTAGTTTTCCTTTTTGGCAAAGTAATCAAACTCGTGCCCTGCCTTTTGCCCCGTATTCCCTCCCCTTGTCACTTTGTGGATTCTGGGTAACAAGAAATGACAAAGGACTGTGTGGCTAGTTTAATTATGTAGATTTTAACCTTGTATAATATCTAATGCAAACATATATTCAGTAAAGGAGCATAAAAGATACAATGGAAAATACAAACATTACACAAAGATTTTTCCCCTAGAAACCCAATGCGGGAAAACCAACATATTCTATATTATTCATCATGGTACAATGTTTACAATGCAAAATATATATAGGAGCCAACAACATTCAAAACCCTAACCCAATGACCTGGATTAGTCCAAAACCCTAATTCCTTAACTGGAAATAGAAAACCATTGGCAAAGAAACCATGTGTCGAAAAACCACCTAAATATAATGCACCCGCCCCTCTAACCCCCCTGTGCGCCCGACGCATACGCTCAGACACTACTACTCGTGCAAAGAATATAACACATACCCAACATTCTCCCACTTGTTTTTTTCTTTGCATACAAAGGGTTAGGGTTACATAGTCAACAATACATGGCATCAATGCCCATGGATCCTCAACACCAAGAGAACTTCTCAGTGCTCACAGATTTTGTTAATGAGTCTGCAACATTCTTCAAAGTGTCCACCTTCATCAGTGATACTTTATTTTCTTCAATCATGTCTCTCACAAAGTGATATTGAAAATCAATGTGCTTTGTCTTTGAATGATAAGCAAGGTTCTTCGCTAGAAAAATTGCACCCTTACTGTCACACTCTATCCTTACATCTTGTTGTACCAACCCAATACCTGAACACAATCTTTGTAACGATACTTCTTCCTTACTTACATGAGTTGTTGCCATGTATTCAGCTTCTGTAGTTGAAAGTGCCACTACAACCTATCTTTTGCTCGTCCAACTTATTGCTCCTCCAAACAGGTTAAACACATAGCCGCTTGTAGATATCCTACGATCCAAATCTCCAGCCCAGACTGCATCCATAAAGCCATGTATATCCACCACTCTGTCCAATTCCAGTATTCCTTCGTAGCACAATCCATAGCTAGCAGTGCCACACAAATACCTGAAAACCATTTTTACTGTTGTCCAATGCTCTTTCCCTGGTTTTGACATATACTTGCTCAAAACTCCCACTGCATGTGCAATGTCCGGTCTAGTACAGACCATTGCATACATCAAACTGGCAATTGCACTCACATATGACACATGAGACATGTCCTCCTCTTCTTCATGTGTCTTGGGACACTGATTCGTAGATAAATTTACACCAACAAGAATAGGAACCTTGACCGGCTTACATTCCTGCATATTAAACCTCTGCAATATTGTCTCGACATATTTTCTCTGATTTAACTAGAGTTTCCTCCTTTTCTGATCTCTTTTAATTTCCATGTCCAAAATGAAATTTGAAGCACCGATATCCTTCATGTAAAATTTAGAGGACAACTGAGTTTTCACATCCTGGATAATCTCCTTGTTGTTTCTTATAAACAACATGTCATCCAAATATAATACCAAATAAATCAAATGATCACCAATTAATTTAAAATACACACAATGATCTTATTTTCTTCTTGTGAAGCCAAGTCCCATCATATAAGTATCAAATTTTTGATACCATATTCTTGGTGATTGTTTTAAACCATACAGGTACTTTTTCAGCTTGCATACCAACTCCTTCTTTCCATTCACAACATAACATTTTGGTTGCTTCATATATATTTCTTCTTCCAGATCCCCATGTAGGAATGTTGTCTTCACATCCATTTTTTCTATTTCAAAATCAAATGCAGCAGCAACAAATAACATAAATATTATGGAGGTTAACTTGGAAACAGGAGAAAAAATCTCACCAAAATCATTTCCCTCAACCTGGGAATAACCCTTTGCTACTAACTGATCTTTGTATTTCTCCACTTTTCCTTCTGCATTCAACTTCTTTTTAAATACCCATTTTCTGCCAATGGGATTTTTTCCAGTTGGAAACTCCACTAGATCCCAAGCCTCATTCTTATCCAAAGATGCCATTTCTTCATCCATGGCCCTTTTCCAGAGATTTCCATCCTCTGAATCCATAGCCTCCCTGACAGTTCTAGGATCATCATAAGTAATAGACAAAGAAAAATTTGAATGGAAATCAGATGGACTATACCTTTCCAGTAGCCTTCTTTCTCGATCTGATCTCCTCAATACTAGAGTATGAGGATCTTCTTCTTCTGATTCATGTTCTTCTATAGAGTCTGATTCATCATCCTTTAAATCAAACTCTATTTTCTCTGGTTCTTCCTTACTTGGTAGGGATTCCTATTTAACAACATCCTTCATTTCTATGAATACCACATCTAATCTATACACTACCTTCTTAGTTTTTTTGTTCCAAATGTTATAACCTTTGAGACCATCTTTGTATCCAATAAATATACACTTTTTAGTCTTCTTATCAGTCTTACTCCTATTTTCCTTTGGAACATGAACATATGCATCGTAGCCAAAAACCTTGAGATGTGTGAGAGAAGGTTCCTTACCAGTCCATACCTCTTGTGGAGTCTTGTCATCCAACGATGATGAGGGTGATCTATTGACCAAGTAACATGCAATAACCACTACCTCTATCCAGAATTCTTGCCCTAACCTGATACCACTGAGCACACACCTTGCTTTTTCCATCAACGTCCTATTCATCCTTTCTACAACTCCATTCTTCTGAGGTGTATATGGAGTAGTCTTATGCCTTGCTATACCACACTTCTTACAAAATTCTTCAAATTCATTTCTGCAGAACTCTTCGCCATTATCTGTCCTCAACACCTTAATTCTTTTCTCTGTTTGATTCTCAACAAGAGCCTTTAACTCTTTAAACCTATCAAAGACTTCAGATTTCTTCCTGAGGAAATATATCCAAGTCTTCCTTGAGAATTCATCTATAAATGAGACATAGTACATAGATTTTCCCAATGATGGGACCGACACAGGTCCAAAAATATCACTGTGAACTAGTTATAAAATTCCTTCTGCCCTCGTTGCACTAGAGGGGAATATTACTAGATTCTACTTCCCATATAGACAATGTTCATAGAAATCAAAATCCAAAGAGCAGTTAGACATACCTTCAACCATACCTTTATCGTGTAGTAGTCATATACCCTTCTCTCCGATATGCTCCAATCTTTTATGCCACATCATAACTTTTTCTCTAGAGACTGTAGGAGTTATTTCTTCTTCAACTCCAATATCAGGAACAATGGAACTATTACACCCATCACTAATAGTGCTTCCTTGTAGCTTATACAGATTTCCAAACTAAACTCCCCTCAACAAAACCATTGCTCCTCGAACCATCCTGCAGTTTTTCTTTTCAAATATTGTTTTTACCCCTGCACCATCCATTTTTCTTACATAAATCAAATTTCTATCCAAACCTGGGATGTGCAGAACACCAGGCAGTGTTATAATCACTCCATATATGAGCCTCAACTTGACTCTACCTCTTCCTATGATTCTGGTTGTTGAATCATTACCTCCATCATACCTTTCATATTTGCAGAACCATTCCCTGTGGGGAGTCATATGAAAGGATGCACCAGAGTCAACCAACCATGCCTCATGATTTTCATGTGTGCTTGAAGAGGCCAAGTACACATCCCCTCCTTCTTCCTTGGATGTCTTTTCTTCTATAGAAGAAGATTCTTCAGATCCCTTCTTTTTCTCAACTTTGGATCTACACTACTTCTTGTAGTGCCCTTCTTTTCCACATATGCAACATACCCTTACAAACTTTCTGAGAGATTTAGATCTACCCTTAGACTTAGATCTCCCACTTGAGAAATTAGATCTATTTCTTTCCTGGGAACGTCCTCTTGCAAATAATGTGTCTATGCTATGTCCTTCCATATTCTTCCGTCTCATCTCCTCCGACAACAAGGATGAGACCACTTCTTCAAACTTCAAGGAATTTGTATTACTACCTATAGCCACAACCAGACTATCCCACGAGTCTGGTAAAGAACACAAAAAACTGATACATTTATCTTCATATGAAATTTTAATCTCAACAGATACTAACTAACTTACCACAGTATTGAAGGCGTTCAAATGTTCTGCCACCGAGGCTCCATCTCTCATCCTCAGGTTATACATCTTCTTTCTCAGGAATAGTTTATTTACCAGGGACTTAGACTGATACAACTTCCCCAACTTTTCCCATAAATCCTTGGTTGTAGCTTCCTCTGACACATTCAGTAATACTGAATCAGAGAGACACAGTCAGATTGTGCTCTTTGCCTTCCGATCTAACTTTTTCCTGTCATTTGCAAAAGTTCCTGTAGGTGTAGTACCTGGATCTACTGTGATCCATTGATCTCTATCCACCAACAGATCTTCCATMTTGAGTTTCCATAGATCAAACATTTTCTCATTAAACTTCTCGATCTCCATCTTCGAATTGCTTTCCATTTCTTTTCACATGAAAAAGAAATACCACAGATCTCCCACTGTAACAAGGCTTATCACAGTCCTGAGCCAAACCCTTGACCACAAAGGAGTCCCCCTGAAGCCAATAAAGATCTGATACCAAATGTAGATTTTAACCTTGTACAATATCTACTGCAAACTGATATTCAGTAAAGGAATAGAAAATATACAATGGCAAATACAAAAATTAAACATAGATTTTTTCCCCTGGAAACCCAAACCGGGAAAACCAACATATTCTATATTATTTATCATGGTACAATGTTTACAATACAAAATACATATAGGAGCTAGCAGTATCCAAAACCCTAACCCAATGACCTGGATTAGTCAAAAACCCTAATTCCTTAACCAGAAATAGAAAACCATAAAAAAGAAACCATGTGCCGAAAAACCACCTAAATATAATGCGGTCCCGATGGAGATTTGTTTTTTCGGGGGCACTTCCCCTGAACCCCTACGCGAGGAGCTCCACCCCCCTGTACATATTGTGAGTTCTTGTTTCTCCCTCCTTTGACATTCTTCCATAGCGATTCAATGAAATTCTGATCTCCCTCCACGTGTCCCTTCAAATGGACGGTCCCAAATATTTCGGGACTTCTCACTTTGCGAGTTTTTCCTCGTCTTCAACTCCGATCTCCCGGTACCCATTTTTTTGAGGTGTGTGGATCTCCACCATGTGTCCTTATAGATATAACAGTCCATAACGATTTCAAAAATTCTCTCTTCCTAAGTTTTCTCTTGTCTTCATCTCTGTTTTCCCAAAGTCCAAAACCTCGATGGCTTCCGGATCTTCGCCACCTGTCCTCCAACGATGGGCGGTCCAGATCTATTCCCTCTTGTATTAGGACTTCGTGTTTCATGAAGTATAAATACTCCTCACCTCTAGACTTCCAATACTCGATATCCCGATAGTGTGTATGCTATCAAAGAGTTTAACCCTTGTGCACCTTCCTCCAGATCCAAAGACTGTTGGTCCTCGCGCCAGATCTGACAGTTAAGATCTGATCTCCACTTGTGTGCATTCTTCATTGTCTGAGCGTGGGCTTCGATGGTACAGATTCACTCTTATGAAACTAATCTATGGCTGTTGTGCTCTTCCTCCTGAGCTTGTGATTACTTCCTAGCTTTGGAAGAATTTTCTAAGTGTCGAAGGTCTCAGACTTCGATTCCTCCTCCTGCGAACCCTGTAAAATTTGGGTCTTGTCGGTGTTCTTGAAACGTTATTCCTCAATGAAACTTGACCTCGTCCCTATGCTTCCTTATAAGACTTCTGGTGACCCTCTCGGTACCTTCTGCGCTCGATCTTCTGAGCTTTCGAACTTGAAAACAAGTTCTCCCTGTGCACACTCCTTGTGTTCTGGCTAGCGTTTCAAAGGCTTCCTTTCAACACTTCGTTCAAGTGTTGGCTTGGTGCATTCCTTGCACAGGTCTTCCTCCATAGTGTTCAAAAACTTTGCTTCCTCCTTGATATTCAACTGCTCAAACCTCAAAGGTCTCTGTCTCCTCTGTCCCTCGAAGAGATGAAAATGCCCTCCTGACAACTTCTGCTTAAGCACACCTTGCTGAGATAACAAAGTATTCAGTAACTCTCTAAGTGTCTTCTCCTAGACACTTCTCTTGTTTATGAACTCAAAACAGAGTTGCTTCTGTGAACTCTATGCACTCGCTTGATGCCCGCATGGCAGAGCTTCATAGAACCTTCAGTAGTTCTATATTCTCTGTGCCTTCCTCTGCACAATTCCTCCTCCAAGGTGTTCAACAACCTTGAGGATTCTCCCTTGAGTTAAATGATTCCGCTGGTGCACCCTCCTGGCACATTCTTTTATGAATTCGACACAGAACTCAGAAGTGCACTCTTGCGTTGGCTCACAGAGTCCTCAACACTCTATCATGCAACCTCTTGCATGAAGACAAAAAGAACCGAGACTGAAATTAGAAAACTCACAGATAGCAGATTCTATCTATCCCTGTAGATGGAAACTACTCATACATATACAACATATTGTAAACACACACATGACATTCATAAAGCACATGGAAACACACAAAGAACCATGTGCAGGAAAAGCTACTCTCTTCATTAACATAAATGTCTGGTTACAATGTGTACAAAGCTCAGACTGCAACATAGTCTCGGCTTTCTTCTCTTCTCTCCCTATCTTCTTTCTTCTACCTAACTCATTCAGAACTAACTCTATCTAGATACAAAAATAATCTTTTTACAAAAGGGATCTCCTCGATCTTTTTCCCTCCAAGCTACCTACTCTCATTAATTTTCATTCAATTACATTCAATGGTTGTCTAGTCTGGATCGGATCTAGATATTCATCCTCTCAACCATTAAAGGTGACTCTATCTACAACATGTGCAAAAGCATGGATTTGGCTCTACTAGCCTTACAATCATTTAATTTCATTTTAAATTTTTGAAAAATGAGAGGGCTGAGGCCTCTCCCTTCATTGAATGCGCACTAAATGTGTTGTCTAGCTGGCGCGTTGCTGAGTTGGAGCGATGCTCCTGCATCATAATGCATGCAAGGGGGGTCTGTCCTCTCTTCCTCCCTTAAAATGAAGGCCCCTCTACTCATTTTAGATCTAATTTTAGAGAAACTCCATGCTGCCCATTTTTCTCCCTATTCTCTCTTTCTCTTGCCCTGTTTTGTCTCTTGTAATATTGCTTACATAGTGCATCCACTCCTTTGATTAATAGATGTGAAGCTTTGGAGGAAATCTTGGTGTTCTCCTGATGTATTCTTGGTGCTCTTTGGATGCTCTCATTTGGTTTTTTCCTATGCTTGAGGTAATATTGTCAATTTTTGTCTAATCTATTGCTTGCATTGTTTTACTTGAAGAACCCCAAGAAAAGTATTTTGTCAGGGATAAACTTGTAGTAGTATTGATATAGGTTTATGTGAGTTTCTTCTCTTTGTGTTTTCAATGTATTTTGTAGACCATCTAGGAGATCTCAACTTCTTGCCTCATTGTGTAGCAAATATTTTATAGGTTTGGAGGTTACTCAAAGCTTGGAGGAGTGGACTCCAAAAGCTTCATTTTACTTCACTTAAATTTCTTATATTACTTTCATCTGTTATTTACTTATTTTCTGCACTTATATAATCATCTAAATATTTCTTTAAAATCAGTTTAGAAGTTCATATTTTTTACATAAATTTATTGTTTATATACTAACCCAAAACTAACTCATTTTAAGTGTTGTTTAGCAATTTCCAACAAGCATTACTTGTTGTTTTTTGCAGGTTTTCGCCAGTCCAAGGGGAGGTGCTTCCCAATTTTGGCCACAAGGATCTCAATGAAGCATCCAAAGGCCTTGTTGCAAAACCCTCTCTCTATTCTTACTTTCAAAATCATTGTAAGTATCCCAAGAGAGTGTCTTGGGCTTGCATTCTTTCATTTTCATAATTTGTAATTTGTAAAGTATTTCTTAGTTTCATTTTCCCACATCTTGCATGTGAGTGGCTTTGCCACCCTTGAAATACCGTGTTGGCTAGATTAGTTGTTTAATTTGTTGGAAAAATGAGAGGGGGAGGGTGAGTCAGTTGTTACCGAGCTTAAACAATTATGCTTATTTTAAACTCTTTGCAGAGCATTGAATGACAATCACAATAATTCGGGGAAGTAAGCAATAGAACATTCAACATCATTCACACATATGAAATATACAGAGACAAATATTTCCAGAGGAAACCCATAAAGGGTGAAAACCTCTTCTTCTTTATATGATAAATAATATTTACATTATGTAGATTATCATACTTATGAGCACCAACTCATAATGAGGCTACAACCTCTGTTTTGCAAGATGCAACTTGTTGAGAGCACCAACTCTCTGTTTTCTCTAGCACCTACTAGAAGGAAGCACCGACTCCTTGGTTTCTCTAGTACCCACTAGAAGGAAGCACCAACTCCCTAAGTGTTCTAGCACCAACTGGATGGAAGAACCAACTTCCAGTTACACAGGCACCAACCTATATAATAGAGAACAACAATTCTCCCTTGCACCACCCTGGTTTGTCTGGCTGCAACCAGATGGAAGCTACAACTCCCTGTGTTCAAGAACCCACTTGAACCTTTGAGGACAACAATCCTCCCTAGCACCTCCCTTCCACCCTGGTTTATAAATTTTGCTATATATAAATTTATCACAATGATACAATATTTATCATTGGCTTACCATGCTTATCATTGTTCTGCTATACTACTCTACTCTCCTGTATCGATGTCTCTCTGTCTGCATCTTCTTGGGATTTTTGATCTTCTGTTTTTCTCTATAGGAGCACCTCAACCTTCCTTTAGTGTCTCACTGTCTTGCTTCACACATGCCTTGCACTTTCTGTTCTTCTGCCTTTTATGCTCTGTGTGCCATGTCCATTCAATGCACCATTCATCTTCTCTGTATTTCAGCTGTTGCACACTCCTCCTTCGACACTCCTGAATCCCTCTCAACAACAACCACCATCTCTTATTTCTTCTACCTTCTTATAGTCTCTGTGCACCTTGTGAATTCCCTATGCGCAATGCTTCTGCATGATTTTCATGTTGAGTGCTATGTCTGTTCATCATTGCAACTCTTCAGCTTCTCTGGCTGTTAAACCCATGTGTCCATCATCACTGGGTGTTATGCTGAGATTCCTTAGCCTATCTAGTAGTCGAGACTCTTTCTCTTCTCTGTCACTGTTGAGCTCATCCTCTCTATTGCAGTTATAGGCTTCAACGCTCATCCATCTGTCAATTGCCTCTATGAACAATCTTCATTCCACTGGTAGATTCCTTGAGACTCTTCATCTCCTCTGGCAATCACACAGAAGTCTCTTCGAGTCCTCTGGTAGAAACCATGTGTGGTTTCTAGTAGTTACACTATGAACCTCCAAAGACCCCTTTAGCAACTGAATCACCACTGATCGATTAATCGTGAAGAGAAACAGTAGCCTTTCGATCATATTCCTAAATAACCTTCACCGTTGGATCATAAATGATGGGTCTCGTGCTTATTTCTCCATTCCGCAATTCGACCTTTCGACATTTCGACTTTCCGACATTCGGCTTTTCGGCATCCCTGTGGTGAGGCATCTCAACTCTCCAAGTCACGATCTCCGAAATGGATATTAGCTTCATGCAACCTCCTCCCTTGAGCCTTCGTTGATGTGACCATGATTTATGACCAAGGGCCAATTCTTAACATGTATTTCACATTTCGCGTTTCGGGGATTCTGTGATGAGTCGTCTCGACTCTCCATGTCCCAAACTCCGAAATGGAGCTTGTCTCTTCGAGCTCTTCTCTACAGCTCTTTTATGATGTGACCATCGGCGGTGACCATAGCCTTATTCGAAAACACATTTCGGCGTTCTGTCATTTCGGCATTCCTGTTGCAAAGTGTTTCGACACTCAAACTCCTAGTATCCGAAATCAACACCAAAAGGTTTTTTTCGCATTTCGACATTTCGACATTCTGACATTCCTTGTGATGAAGTGTTTTGACACTCCATCTCCCAGTATCCGAAATCTACACAAAAAGGTGTTTCAGCATTTCACATTTCATGAATTCGAGACTCCTGTGATGAAGAGTCTCGACTCTTGACTCCTCCAACTCTCGGTATCCGAAACTCCAGTTGATGTGCCTGTTTCAGGATTTTCAGCGTTTCACATTTCGGTAGTTTGGGACTCGTGTGTTGAAGAGTTTCTACTCTTGAATCCTCCAACTCCCAGTATCTGAACCTCCGGTCGATGTGTCTGTTTCTGGTTTTTGGGGTTTCACATTTCACGATTCTGGGACTACTGATGATGAAGAGTCTGATTCTTCCAACTCCCGATATCCGAAACTGTCCTCCTGCTTTCAGGATTTCGGTGTTTCACATTTCGCGATTCTGGGACTTCTGATGATGAAGAGTCTCGACTCTTCCAACTCCTGGTATCCAAAACTATCCTCCTACCTTCGGTATTTCATAACCCTGCTTCACCTTTCTCTTTAAAGAACGTGCAGGTTCTCCTAGATCCAACGTCGGTCGAACCTCGGGCTTAGATTTGACATTCATCGGGAATTCTCAATGGGATCCAAAGATCATTGTTGCTTCTCCTCTCGGGATTATGTTGTCCTTGTTTTTCCATCGCTGCATACTCTAATATTTCCATCAATGACAATCACACCTGCCTGTAAACATGCCAACAATCTCCCCCTTTGGCATTGATGGCAACCCTGAACGACTGCACTAATCTGTTTGGGCCTCCAACTGTAGCATCTAGTCTGGACCACTCATTTTCTCCCCCTTTGAGATCAATGTCAAAGAAAACATGCTCCCCCTGAGTTGTTGCAATATTTTTAGGAGGTATGATATATTCAATCAACACAAACTCCCACTAACAGAATGGGCTCTCTTAGGTGTGAGACGGGATGACACCCAGCTTCTGTCGGAGATATTCAAATGGTGTCTTGGCTAGGGGTTTAGTAAAGATGTCTGCAATTTGTTCTGTGGTTGGAATGTAATGGACCTGAACAATCTGATTGGTGACCTACTCTCTCATAAAATGGTATTTTATGGGAATATGCTTGGTCTTAGAGTGGAATATAGGATTCTTGGACACACTGATGGCAATAGTGTTATCAAAATGAATTGGGATTGGTGCAGTGTATTTTACCTCCAAGTCTGCAAGTGTCTGAATCATCCATAATACCCGAGTGCAACAGGTAGAAGCAACAATGTACTCTGCCTCTGTAGTTGATAAAGAAATGTAACCTTGATTTTTACTCAACCATGCTACTAGAGAATCTCCTAAGAAGAACGCACCTCCACTCGTTTTTTTCCTTTCATCCATGCAGTTAGCCCAATCAACATCTGAGTAGACTGATAATTGAAAATTTTGATTCTTAGGATACCATAGGCCATAGTTCATTGTTGCTTTCAAATATATGAATATCCTTTTGACAGCTAGAAAATGACTCTGTTTAGGTGCAGACTGATATCTTCCTACCATTCCAACAACATGCATTATGTTTGGGCGAGATGTTGTGATGTACAA
>ML786727.1:699642-718164 GCA_009831015.1 Picea engelmannii | reverse complement strand
TTTTCATACCCTCGACCCTTATTTATACTAAATATGTCTATCAAGAGAAGCATCTAGAGGAAGATCCTTCTAGAAGCGGAAGCTTCTATTAGGTCTTCTTACATTCGCCTTATTCTATTTTATTGAAAGGCCTTATTAATATTAACCTTTATTACATCCGAATATATTGATCTACCTATGTGCGGGTTAGGACCCTAACATATAACCCCCCTAAGTTCAAGAGAGAACTAAAATTAATTAAAATTAACCCACTCACATTTCACAACGTTTACATTTCCTTTTAAGCAATTTATTTTTTCAAGCATTTACTTTTCATTTACTTTCAACAAATTCCTTACTTGTGAATATTTACATTTGTCAAAGCATTCTTTATTCTTTATTGCAAGAACTCTTCATTTTGTGAAATAATGTTTTCAAGTGTAAAGTTATTTTTCAATTTATTGTATATATATTCCATAAGCTTTTTTCATTCTTGTAGAGTAATCATTCATAGTGTATATCTCAATAAGTCAATTTTGATAATATTTAGGAACTAGTCTAATAGTTGTTTTATAAACAAAGGTTTTCCTGTCATTGAAAGAAATGCATATTGCATTGTTGCTTGTCAATGGGTTGGTTCTCCCTAATTGATAACTTAATTACCTCTTAGAACATTAATAAAAACTTCACATAGTTTAATAGGGTCTATCCCCCTTGAATTCCCTAGGAGTGAGCCTATAATGAAGGAGTCTAGATCAAGGTGACATTGGGTCTAGAATTTAGTTTGTGGCTCCAAGGACACACCAAGTGGGTTTGAGAATTCTCCACACTTGTAGGTGTGTATTAGGACGAAAAAAATTAGTTTGGTTATCATATTTGCAGGTCCCCTTTTATAAGGTTTCAAGCTATAGAATTTCTATTTAGGACCAAGTTGAGCACTAAAATGGTAGAGCTTAAGTTTGGAATGGATTTTGGGATTCCTTTGCTATCATTCTTTTCTTTCTTTAACATAATTTTCTCTTTCTTTTAGTAGCAACTACAATCAACCTCTAGGCATTTAACCCCTCTTCTTATGAGATAATTGACCATGACCCATTACCGAAGTTTAGTA
Organism: Picea engelmannii; assembly: GCA_009831015.1. Taxonomy (NCBI): domain Eukaryota; kingdom Viridiplantae; phylum Streptophyta; class Pinopsida; order Pinales; family Pinaceae; genus Picea; species Picea engelmannii. Next base: position 717,074 of record ML786727.1, on the reverse strand, counting down.
AACTATGAGAGGCTCTAGGATGGAAAGTGTTAAGTATGGTAGGGAACATAATGTTACCCTTGTGAGGGCCCCCCATTAGTACCCATTTTCCCTCGACAATGACAACATGGGACTAGGGTATAGAAGCTGACCAGGAAGGTGAAACAAGGAAACTAACACAATTTCCCAAACCAGTGATCCATTATCCAACTTTAACCAAATATCCTCATCCACATTCCCGAAAAATTAAGCGCAACACTTTGCATGAAATAATGACTAACATACCTCATGGTGATGATGGCTTACCATCTCCCATACTCTGGGTTACTAGGATGTGATGATCCTTAGTTGAATTGTAGTTGCAAAGGTGAACGAGGGGAGTTGTTTGGATACCATTCGTGGACATGCTAATCATCATCATGGTCGGGATCATGTTCTCCATTCCGGGCCACGAGACATGATATCTTTAGTTACCCCTAGGCATGAGGGAGTAACATACCCCATGGCCACATTTCACTAGGATGGGTGGATGATCATGCTTAGTACTAATTGCCTATGTTTCCTGACAAATCATATTATAGGGCCTACACTCATGTTTCAAGGAAAAAACATGTGAAGAAGGATGAAATTTCAAGTACTTAGGGAGGATAATTGCACCGAGAGTAGCGAGTTTCTCTACAAACCAATATGGAGGAGATGTTTTCATGTGAGTGTTATGTTATATTTTCCAATAAACATTAAGAAAAATTAAATTCCACTCAATTAAGAAAAGTATAACAATAATAAAAATAAAGTCGGCTCAATTAAAAAAAACAATTACACCCATCGTTACATAGATACATATGTATATATGTACATGAAAACATATAACTGTTAAAGCAACATAGATTTGTCTTTAAACGTATCTATAAAGTATTGAGAGGGATCAAATTTCTTAAGGTGTTTTTTTTTTTCATTTAATATGAAAGAATTAAAAGAAATGATAAAAAAAATTACACTTTAAGAAATTTCATCCCTCTCTGTGCTTTATAGATTCGTTTTAAGATGGATCTACGTTTGTTAATTTATTGTGTCTAGACTTTGGGAATAAGGCCTACTAAGTATTTGGTGTGTGAACTCATTAATTAATGTAATGTGGCCATACTCATTGAATAATTCCCACTAGGTAGTTGGTGGGTAATAATTTATGGAATGTAATGCAATATATCTTTATTGTGCATGATCTATGCTTGAAGTTGATGATTAACTTGAAAAATGTTAAGATGTTGAGTCATGTATGATTTTTAATATAGTGTCCATAATTAAAGCATATGTGATCAAGGAGTGATCCTTTTAATAAGTAGCACAAAATGTAATCTTTATGGTTTTTATGGACAAGTTATCTTCAAGGTAATCATCAATCATGTTTTACGTAATATGCATATCAATTTACCTTTTTATTTGTGCTCATTTGTATTAGTTTAAAAATTATTTGTCAAGATCATTTAATCCTATTATTTTGTATTTTATAAAGGTGCCATTATCAATAGGTAAAGTTATATATGAGATAAACATGATGGAACTATATAACTTAAATAATGTATTATTATATTTGCTCCAATGTGAGTGCAAGGAGTTAGTTCACCTAGTTTTCACCAATGTCATTGGGCATTTGGCTAGTTCTAGGCCAACATGTGCCTAATCTGAATCCCCCCATGTGAGGTGCACTAGTTTACATAAACATGTTTACTAGGGATGCCATCGACAAATCTAGGGAAGCATCTCTTAGGTTTCCCTACAAGGTTTTCCTTGGAAAAAATTATTTGCTCCAATATCATTAGTCCATCTAGAAAATGTATTCATAATTTTCATGAATTAGTCTTAGCTTAAACTCAAGACCACAAGTGATCAATGTTACACTCTATGCCACAATAGGTGATCAAGCGATCAAGACACCACTCATTTGGCAATGTTCTTGGTTGATAAATTGTAGGATCATTTTTTCATTTTGATAATGAGCTTGACCTTTAATGTTATTAACACAATTTAAGAAACGATTATATCAATACTTGATTTGCAATCATATATTTTTGTGTTTTAATCAGGAAAACTTCATAAATTGTATCAGTGAAAACATTATGTGTGTGTGTGTGTGTGTGTGTGTGTGTGTGAGAGAGAGAGAGAGAGAGAGAGAGAGAGAGAGTTGTCGAATTGCTATTAGTAAATGCTCAAAATGTTTCTTTAGTTGATATACTAAGAACAATTAAATATATGGAAATACGAATAATTATCTTAATTTTCTAATATATATGCCTAGATTGATACTTTCAAGAACTTGAGAATTCTTATATTTTGTAAATTTCATTCCATTCTAAAGAAAATTATTATAATTTACAAAAATCCAATTATGGTTTATTATTTCTAACGTGAATTGTACTTTTCAAGCAACAAGTTGCTAAACGTTCTATAATTGCTTTGATTTAGTACTTTTTTACTTTGTTGATAAAGAGCTATGAAAAAACTCAAGCTTCCAAGATGGAAATAGCCCAAGCTACCCATTGTACATATTGGCCTTTGACATGGACAACCTATTGGTTACCACATGAAAAATTGCCTCATTGAACTTGAAATTGATGTATTTGTTAGTTATGTCCAATTGACCACCAAGGTCAACCTCAATTTCCAATAGTCTTCATGAGATTATTAAACAACTGAGTAAGTGTCAATGCATATGTTTATATCAAGTTCCAATCCATTTTATTGTGTCCATATCTTTTCACAATGTATATGGAAAGACATGCAAAGAGATCATAAATAACATTCTACATAGTTGGAATGATGGTAATATTCACATGTGGTCATTTATGGCTAAGCACTCTCATTATTGTATTTTTTTATATATTTGATTAGGTCGGTCTAGTCATCCTCTTACGGTGTGCGCCCTTGTTTTGTGAGCCCATAACCCCTTCTTGAAGGGATGCCTTCTTAAAATAATACATCACTTTAGTTACATATAAATAAAAACTCAAACTCTCATTTGTATCATATCATCATATTGATCCATAGTGATTGAATATTTATCCAATGTGCACCATATCTTGTGTTTCTCTTCTTCATGGGTTCATCTTATTTTATTTTTATGATGTGCTTAGAATTCATGTTGATTTAGGGTTTGTTGGTGGTTCCATTCAATCTCTCTCTCTCTCTCTCTCTCTCTCTCTCTCTCTCTCTCTCTCTCTCTCTTGCAATGTCAACATGGTATCAAAGCGGGTATGAACTTCTTCTTTCTTATTCAAGGTTTTTAATGGTTTCCATTTTTTTCATTGTGATTGGTGTTTTCTCTCTTGTGCACATTAATGATAGGACTGATTTTCCCCTTCCATAGCACACTCATGTGAGGGTTCAATGTCATTGTACATGCTGATTTTTTCACCGTCAATATTATTTCAACTACTCATTTGAAGGTAGTATAGACTTTTGGCCAGTAAAAATTGCGTAAGTGTTGGTTTTAGGTAAAACTAGGGTTTTCAACTTTTTTGGGTGAACACACAATATTGGTACTATGGTGTTTTGGGGAGGTTCTATCTTCAGATGAATAACATTCAACATTACAAGGAGGAATTACTATCTAATGCTTTCTCTTCATGGCTTTTTGTCCATATTCAAGGAGGATGTTGTGCAAAGGGACGACACTATGTTGAGATGGGTATTCATTATATTTCACTTCTTTATTTAAACTATAGTTGACCACCTTTTTGAGTTGGTTATCCACTCACCAAATCTCACTTGTATCTCAAAACCCTGTATTCTATTTCGACTATGGCCACTCTTGTGAGGAGTTATGTATTTAGAAACCCACTCTTATCTTATATTCAAGCTTCCTTATAAGATTTTCCCTCTAATGTGCACCTATATTGAATATCCATGAACCCAAACACATATTGTATTTGAGCATACTTTGTCATATTCAAGCTCTTTCAAATATATGGACTCAAATATTCTCACTCTCACTTTTGATACAACTGATATTATTTGAGGTGGGTACTCCTATCTCCTTAGTATTACAAGATGTTTCTTCCAATACGTATTCATATGGATAGTCCATTACCGCTCTCCTAGTGTATTGACAGTATGGAAGAGATATATCTTTCCACCTTACTTAATTGGATGAATAGGTCAATGATAATGATTTATAGAAATTGAGTCAATTGGTGGTTGCATTCATCATTCCTAGACAAGATGTATTTTCTGAAAACTCTTCATACCGGAAATTCAATAGTGCCACTCTCCAAGTAGATAATTAGTATGGAAAGGATATGTCTTCTCACCCTCCTCCATTGCATGAGTAGGCCAATGACAATTTTTTCTAGAAATTGATAAGATCGGTGGCTACATTCTCCATTTCTATATGCTTTGTTTCTTCCAGTACTCCTTCATTAGATGAGAAATTTAGTAGTACCATTCTCCTAGTAGGTGCACAATGTTGCAAGAAATAAGTCTTCCAACCCTCCTTGATGGAATAAGTAGGTTAGTGGCAAATTTCTCCAACATATGAGTAGTTTGGTGGAAACATTATTTCAACTTATTGGCTCCAATTTTGTATTGAGTTGGGTCAACACAAACCCACGTGCTCTTCCTCCAAAAATGGCTTAGTTTACACTGAGTTAGGTATACCCACTCATTCTTCTCTGTTGTACTTATGCCTCTTTTCAATGCTTACTTATTACATGGACAAATCAATGTCATGTGTCTCTAGATGATGAGTATTAAGTGGTGGCATTTCCTCAAGAGTTTAATAGTTCTATGATAATGGTTGGGCCTTGATATACCCATCACACTTGTATTTGAGTTAGGTTATCTCATACCCACTCCTTTATATTTTCAACTAGGTTATATCTCTATTTCATTGGGTATGACCACTCCTATAATTTAGCAGCCTTCTTGATGTCCCCGTATTAATATTAGGGGAGGGGGGTGGAGGTGGAGGTGTTGGAATGATGGTAATGTTCACATGTGGTAATTTATTTCTAAGTGCCCTCTTTATTGTATTTTTTTATATATTTGACTAGGTTGGCATAGTCACCCTCTTGGGGTGTGTGCCCTTGTTTTGTAGTCCATAACACCCTCTTGAAGGGATGATTCCCTTTTTAAAGGGACACTCACTATAAATACACAACTTGATCCCTCATTTGTATCATATCATCATATTGATTCATAATGATTTATTATTTTTCTTGCTAGCATGATTCTTTATCCTACACACACCATATCTTGTGTTTCTCTTATTCATAGGTTTATCTTCTCCTCTTTAGTATGTACTTATGGTTCATGTCAATTTATGGTTTGTTGGTGGTTCCATTCAATCTTTCTCTCTCTTGTGATCTCAACACACACATGATTTAGGACATGACTCTTGGTGAGTTGGTTTTTAGAAAGAATCTCCCCCCACCCACCAAGCATCAATTCTTTCCATGCTATGATGGGACGTTCCTTATGGTTATACCCATGAGTCCCATGAATAGTGGGTTGGTATTCCAATCACATGTTTCCAAATATGACCATTTACAACATGTAAACATTCTCAACATAAGAAATTTTAAAATTAAAAATAGAGGATGCTAAATATAACTCTAAATTTGTTCTAGTGATACAATGTCAAATAGAAATAACTACATCAACTTCAATATTCCATCGATCTATGTAGTGTCTTGGATTTTTATTTGGACATTCATTTGATGTTCACTTATTAACCTGAAACATGGAGCTTGGCATTTTCAGGTGATATTCATTTTGATTTTTAGTTGATAAACCTCAAGGGCTAAAATGAATTTAACTAGATGCTTGTTACACACCCACATTATCGGTGCAACTTGGGAGGTCTACACTGCTCTCCCAAGGTAAAGCATCTAGGACAACATCAAAATATCTTGTGCAAGGAAAAAACATGTAAACCTTAATATTTTTGTAGTTAGAAGATAATCTTGATGAAAATCAAGATATGTGAGTTATTGAATGAAAGATAATGAAGGTAATTATTTATTTCTATTCTCATTTCCTTGTTTCGAATGAATATCATACATTCTTTTAATGATTAATCTATTTTTTTTGGAAGATAAGTATTGCCTTCTATTCTCATTTCATTGTTTCAAATGAATCTTAGAAATTCCTTTAATGATTAATCTATTGTTCCAACAAAAAATTTGAAGATGAAGTTCTTCTCATTCCTTGTTGTATATTTACTGATGAGAATATCTTCAACTATCAACTTCAATCCACAGACAAAATATAGGTCGCTAAGATTCACTTGCTTAGAATGTGAAATAAGTATAATATATGAATTGTTGAGAACACAAATATAGAATATCTACAGTGATCTCTTCATCAAACCCTAATCCAATCATGTAGAAACCTTTCATATTTATCACAAAAATTATCAAGATGTGTGCCCATGAGAAAGAGAGACACATACTTAACAAAAAAACCAGTTCTCTAAGTGAATCAAAATAGCACAAGAGAGAAAGAGTGAATTGAAGAAGTTCCCTTAAGTGTTTATCACACTTCATCAACTTAATGAATGCATATGTTTAACAAGTGAGGAGTATATGTGTATTTATACACATCCTATTTCCCTTAAGAGTTTATCACACTTCATCAACTTAATGAATGAATATGTTTAACAAATGAGGAGTGTATGTGTATTTATACACATCCTTCTAGGGTTGGAGCACTAGCCCCAAGAAGGTATATAGGATGAGCTAATTATAAATGATAAAGTGGGTAATTTACCCATATGTAGGTTCATTAAAGCCCTAAATGCACTAGGTAGTGGGTCGACACGCCGCCTTAAGTGAATATTACCCATACTCTCAACATGATGGAATGCCATTACTAATCAATTCCACATACTTGTGCATAGTTACACAAATCATGGGTGTGATCAGAATCAATTGAAGAATTTGGTGCAGGTGTGGCACTCATCCTGAAATTAGGAATCAAGGATTAGGAACCCTAATCCCAATTTTTTTTACAATATATATTTAAAATTTTAATTTTATATTGAAAATTTAAAAACAAAAATGAAATGTCAAATCTCAATGATTAATCCCAACATGGATTATCTTGCTTGGGAGGGATAATAATGTATGTGCATGTCAAACTATGGATTTGTCACATGTAAGTGTTCAGCTTTTTCTGAATTCTAGACATATAAACTTGTTTAGATGGAATTAGGCTTGAAAGCTGCATAGATTATCTTTTGTAACTTTTCTATTTAAAATGTGTTTCAACATAATGAGGTTTGCAAGCTGCAAAGATGTTGTATAAAACTTACTTGTAACCATGCCATATTTTAGGAAGGGGTTCGTGACAAGTGAAAGAATGAGAACATAATAAAAACATGTGGTCCCATTATCGTTTTACGCCAACACTTTAATAAGATTTCATGTTGTTTTCTGAAGTATTTATATGGTCTTTATTTGGTGTAGATGGTATAATTACGATGATGAGTTTTAATTGTAGGTCAAGTCCAAAATATTACTATTAGGCATGCAGGAAGTTCTATTCATATCTATGATCTATATCACCTCATTTGGGAATTAGTTATGAGATTTATTTTAATAAACTAGGCATATTTTTCAAAATACCCTATAGTTATGTAATGTAAGAGGACTTTATGGTATAGTAAAAGTTAAAAATCAGACTGCAAATCCTTACTGCATGTTATCATGGGATTTTCACTTATTCCAAAGCCCCAACAAAAGTCTCCAAATCTGTGTAACTACAAGAAAACCCACCAGTGTCACCTTAGTGGAAAATCCCCATGTTTTAGGGATGGAGGAGGTGCAACCTAAAGGAGGATTCCCTAATAAACTCAAGGGATAAGATAACAAGGATGTGGCCAAGTTTGAAGGACCCTCTCACTGGTTACCTAAGTCAAATGTCTATGTCCGTGAAATTGAGGCAAAGAGAAGTGTTTTGGGTACCTACGTTGAACAAGAACAATTGCAACATTTACATATTGATTTCCAAGTACAAGTATGCAATGTAACCTCAAAAGACAATAGACAACATAAATATATTATGGCTGATGTAAAATTGCAACAAGGTAACAATTTATTATAGCCAATAAATTTTTGTAACAACCACAAGAAATATGGATCAGAATTGCATGAAATCAAAGTAGAAACTTAGCATTTGTCCAATAGACCAGGTAGCACTTATCACAAGTAATTTCTGAGTAAGTTAGGCTAGTATGAAGTTAGTGTATGCAACAAAGTGAAGCAAATTATGAAGTTTGTAGCATTTTTTGCAACAACAACAATAAAATTGGTGGTTTAAGCTAAGCTAGGGTTAGGAAAAGTTAGTAAAGGATTAGACAATAAAGTTTGAGAGTTGTTTGATCAATTCCTTCTCAAGAGAACAAGTAAAATAGTGCCTTTTGGGCTATGGAGTCATTTACAACAACAATATAACTTGGAGAAATAATGATGATAATATGTCCCAAGGATTATGAGATGAAGTTTGAGGTGCTATATCTTTAGGGCATCAAGCTTCAAGGCTCAAAAGGTGAAGTTTGCTAGAGAACAATCTTTTTTGGGCTCTAGCAAATTCTTCTTCTTCCTTAGACTCTTGAAATATATAGCAACAAGTTTCTAGAACAAGACTCCTCAAGTGATATCACTTTAGGGCTTTAGGATCCTAATCTAGACATGATTCTCTTAACAATTTAATAAGTGGAATGATCTAGAGAGAGGAGCAAACACCTTATTATCCTCTCCTAGGGTTTTAAGAAAACAATCTCATAATCTGCACTATGAAAAAGTAAAATTTACCATAAGCATTCAATGCATGAAATGAAAATTTCATATTTTACTTACTTCACCAAGAATAATGAAGCAAAAACCCTAGTTGCATATTTTTCCACCAAGAATAAGCCAAGAGACATCCAAAAATAGCTCCTCCAAGCCTAGTGCATGAGTAAACGAGTCCAAGTATGCCAAAGAGAGAGAAAATTTCAGATCTAATCCTCTTGTGTGAGGAAGAGTTATGATGACAAATTAAAATGGAAAGGCCTCTATTTATATGAGGCATTGAAATCATATTTGTCCACTTTAAAATTCAACTTTAAAATATAAAGAGGGATGACCTCATAAAATTTTCCCTTACAATTACATAAAATCAATTTTACACAAAATAACCCTTAAAGGGTGACGTCATCCCCTTTAGGGTGACACTTCTCTCCAAAAATGGAATGTTGAGGTGGAGAAGTGAAGCGCTAGGCCTCCAAAGTCCATCCATCATGCCACATGTGCCAACCATCATGTCAAATCGTCCTCCATCAAAGCATCAAGGCCTAAGTGACGTCACGGGCTAGTAGGGTGACGTCCAAGCCTCCAAAGGCTAGCGTCCAGGTGGAAAGAGGCGGGATATCATCTCCTAGCCATGCCAGAGTGCCTCCAAAGGAAACAAGCTCCTTCAATGTGAAAATAGTGATCACAAGCCTGCCCTGGACCTGGGGTTTCTGCATCCATCCTTGGACTTCAAATCCCTCATGAAGATCCAAACAAAGCCATCTCCTCATGAAGACCTGTCCATCGAGAAAGTTCCTGCAAAGACAAACAGATGCACCCTTCAAGGGTCCATAAGTCACAAGGATCATGCCAAGTAAGCCACATATAATAATGGAACCACCCAAACATGTGCATCAAACCGCCCTTTTCAAACTAAACAAATGCTCAAAGACCTTATATAGTTTGTCAAATTTAGGTATGGGAGGGGTGTCAATGCATCCTATTGGGTCAATCAATCCCCAAGTCAAAGGTGTTTCCCAAGTGAAACCTATCTAAGTCATGTATGAGTATAAGGTGGAGTGGGGTAAGACTTCTGGTTATGGGGTTTCATGACATACAACAACTCATATTGTCTCATTTATGGGTGCCTTTGTTGGGGGATAGCCGCATCCTTTTCCTCTTTTTGTTCTTTTTTAAAGAATATTTTCCAAGCCCTTTATTAGCCATTTATTTTGCACATGTTTCCAAGTTGAAGACAATAAGGGGCACTAAAAGGAAATGCATATCCCACATACGCTCTACCTTGGTTTGCAGGATTTTCCAAGTTGAAGAAAATAAGGGGCACTAAAAAGGAAATGCATAGCCCACAAATGCTTTACCTTGGAAAGAAGCATTAATTACTTAGTTATTTATTTATGGGTCCCTCACTTTTCTTAGAGAGGTGTTTCATTTCTCTCAGGATCCCAGGGAGAGATTTTATTGCATGATGTTTTTGCTAGGGAACCTTCGATCCTAATGGCCCCTTCTTCCCATGAAATGAGGCACATTGCCTTCTTGGGTCAATAAGCCTAAAACCCAAAAAGATGAGGAGATGAAATGGAATAAGTATGGAAAGTGATACTTTCCATACTCAGTAGGTCAATGAAGTGCACATGTTGCAGAAGCCAAGGAAGAGAATGTGAATGCAGTCTCAAAAGAAGAAGTTCCTAAGGTAGGGGAGTCATTGTTGTTGAAAAGAGTTCTGATCAAGTCAGAGAAAGAAGCTTAAGAACCAGCTCAAAGGAAAAGTCTATTCAAAACTATATGCATATCGAGAAGTAAGTTTTGCAAAGCTGTTATTGATAGTGGTAGCACAAATAATTTGGTTTCCATAGAGATGGTAGAGAAGTTGGGACTAAAGAGGACAATGAATCCCACTCCCTACAAAGTGCCCTAGTTGCAGAAAGGACATCAGATTTTGCTGAATGAGCAATGTAATGTGGAAATCCAAATTGCTAGCTACAAGGATGAGGTGTTATGTGACATAATTCCCATAGATGTCTACCATATTTTGTTGGGAAGGTCATGGTTGTACGACATAAAATCCATTCATGATGGAAGGATAAACAATTATTCTTTGTAGAAACATGGAAACAAGCATGTATTGTTTCCCTTGCAGGATGAAGGAGTCAAAGAGGAAGTTGGTCCTAGTGTATTGATGATGAGTATAAAGGAAATACTCCTCAAGAAAGAGGAGGTACATTTTTCATTGATTGAGAAACCTAAGGTAGTACTTACTGTTAACTCCTCAAATAAATTGGTGGATTTTATTTGTTGTTTAGGTGATAGGTTGTGATCTTAATTCAATTTTTTTAGTTAAGATAGTTGCAAAACTTGAGTTTCAGATTTTGTCTTAGAAAATAATGTGATCCATAAAGTCTTCTTTTCAAAAGTTGCATAATTCACTTTCAACAGCTAACATGTGTCCAAAAGTTGAGTGTTAGCTGTGGAAAGTGGCGAATTTCAGCAGCAAAGGAGCGCTTCTCATGAGTCTATGCGCTGTTGAAAGTGGTGAATTTCAAAATGTCCAACAATCAGTTTCATGGGTCGTGCGTTGTTGAAAGTGCATACTTTCCGCAGCTATGGAGCGGTCTTTACAAGGTTGTGCGCCGTTGAAAGTGAAAACTTTCCGCAGCTAAGGAGCAGTTCTTAAAGGGTCACGCACTGAGGAAAGTGGCAAGGATGAACAACTAACAGAGGCATTTTCCATGGGCCATTGGTTGAAGAAAGCGGGAAGCGCGTGCGTAATATCCACGTCTAAAGGCAATGATGATATGATCATCCCACGTCAGGCAAATCCAAATCATGCGCTGATGAGAGTGGGTAATGATGGAAACTAAATTCTGCACGTCAGAGTAGGATTGTGATGCGAGTTCGGCTCAGAAACTCACGCCCCATCATCATGGCATCAGGGATGTCAAGCTCGAATTCAGTAGTGCAGGTACAGAGGATGTATTATCGGCCTGATAAGTATCAAATCAAGTCGTTGTTTCCATATCATACCCTGTTCGCGGAAGTCTGTCAAAGTTTCAAATGTTTTAAAAACAAAGCCGACTCCCGAAGTTCTTTCAACAGCGCAGAACCTCGGCTCGACCAACAGTTACAGGGGTTACAAATTGTCGGGATCTTCGAGCTATAGAATGGTGAGAAAATGCAGTGGTGCTCTACTCAAGAGAGAGCTGGATAACCTGTCCTTTTTACAGACACACCCCGAAGTCCAGAGACATTTTTCAAACACAGGGTGTATTGGGTTCGTTGAAAGATTTCAAATTGGTTGCCACCAGTCTACGGTAGAAGCCTTTGCCAAGACTTTCGATGGTAACAAAGCTCAGGTTGGGTCCATGGAAATTAGAGTGGATGAAGCTGTTATTGCTGCAGCAACAATCCTACCAAGAACCGGTCAGAGATGGTTTAAAACCACTGCTCCCAAAAATCTGGATTTCAGAGATTATTTGAAAGAGGGGTACAAGCACAAGGCATGGAAAAAAGGTATGCTGGTTCCCTATCTAGAAGAAGAATGGCAGGAGCTGTTCAGAGGCATCCAACGGTACATTACCTCGGAAGGCAGGTATGATAAATTTATGATGTATCACATCAAACTCCTGGATCATTTCACAGGCAAGACTCCCATTAATTTACCTTTTTTCCTACATAAAATTTTGACTAAGGTTTGCAAGAAGATTAGGGCTCAACCCTTGAGCATAAAAAGTACTCTATGCCACTTCAGCCTCATAAAATTAATCATCCTGGAGGAATTGAAACATCAGGGAAGGAGCTGGGATCATTTTTTATTCTGGGAAGGTTTTGAAACATAGACCCAACTGGCAAATGAACCAGGGAAAGCTTCAAAGAAACAATCTTCTCCTCAAAGTAGTTCAAGAAAAAGAAGGACCCTGCTAGGACCTCCAGAAGATAGAATTTCTGGAGTGAAGCCCCGCAGGTCGAAGAAAAGGTTAAACTTTGAGCAGACCATAGAGCAGACCACGGATCAGACCACAGAGTAGATCACAGAGCGTCCTACAGAGCAGAGTACAGGGAATAATATACTAAACTTGCCCTATTCAGATTCATAATCAGAGCAGCAAGATCAATGCCCTGTCACTGAGAATCCTGAGCAGACAACTGAGTGTGCACAAAACTATGAGACCTCCACTCATACAGAAGAAGGAGAAACATCAAAAATCTCCAAATCAAAGAAGTCTCAGAAGATCAAGCATCTCAAGGAGGTAATTTCCCAACAAGAGGTTTTGGAAAGGGTAATTAAAGAAAGGCATAAGAAGTTGTCTGAGAACTTTGAAAAAACCAATACTGCTTTTGAGATATTGGCTAGGGAAAGTGTTAAAGAGAAGAAACGAAAGAAAAAACTCACCAAAGATTACAATAGCCTGTGGTGGCTGGCCAAACGCCTTAAAAGGCAGATAAGAAGGTTAAAACAAAAACAGAGGCAAAAATCTCATCCAGATCTGAAGGTTCTCTCTCAAGTCATCGTTAATATGCAAGGTGAGAAATCGGAAACACACTAAATTTTGATGAAATCGAAATTTTGGAGGTGAAAACTCATTTTGAGCATAATCAGGGCTTTCACCAGTGCAAAGCTATATTTTATGACCCGTCCGCTGTGGAAAGTGACGGCTTTCAATAGCTAATCCGCGAAAAATTAAACGAATGCACTGTTGAAAGCTGGAAAAGTGATTTTTGAAGCCAAGGACACGACAGTTCATTCCAAACAGGTTTTGAAGGAGCTCCAGTGTATCAAGGGGCTATCAGATCACATGCAAAGGGTTCAACATTATAAGTTCGAGATGATTTTTGCAACCACATGCAAAACCATTTCCTCAAAAATAGACCATGAACGTTGGGAGATCCAACTGTCAAGACAGGTGTCCTGCTATTCTTCACCACATTGCAGTTACCAGGAGCTGAAGGAGGCAGATGGCAAATTTTGGAGATTGAAGACAGTTCGAGTTCTAAGTTTAGTTGTTAAGACTTTCCTTTCAAGTTGTTTAGATAGAATTGAATTGTTTTTATTAAATACAGATCCATGTTTTTAGGATCTGTAAAACTGTTTGTAAGAGGCTATAAATGCCTATTTTTGATATGAAACAAGGGTTCGATATTGAGTTCTACATGCTGCTACTGTAATCAAAAGACTTATTCTTAATATATGAAACATTTCAAGCTTCCTTCAGTTGTGTTATCAGACTTTTTCTGTTCTGTTTTCTGATATCTTATGAGTGAATGTGTTCTTTATTGGCGCTTATTCAATTCACATGTGACTGTCATCTCACTAGCTGATTGATTAAGTTAAGAATCATAAGTTATTTTCCTTAGCTTTTAAACCCATTGTGCTTGTTTTATATGAGTATAATCTGGTTCAATAACTATCTTCTCTTCTATTTAATCAAACCTTGTCTGATTGCATTTCTAGAAGGCCTTGTGATATTTGATATCTCTAGACAGTCTTAAACACACAGTCCAGTCCCTAGATATTCATCTTGATCCAAAAACCACATCAATTATCAAGAAAATATTTCCCAAAAAGAGTTACTTACCAGGCATCTCCGACTTACAGCCTAGGAGAGTTTCCTGGAATGATAACACTTACAAGTACAAATTTGGATGATTTTCCTATGGAAGTTAAGACCATGTTAGATGATTTTGTTGATATTATAGTTGACGATTTTTTGAATGCATTACCCCCTATAAGGAGTATTAGGCATCATATTTATTTGATTCTAAGAGCAAGTTTTCCTAACAAAGCTGCATATAGAATGACACCATCGGAAAATGAGGAGATAAAAAATCAGGTGCAAGATATTTTGGATAAAGGACCGATAAAGGAAATTTTGAGTCCATGTTTTGTTCCAACCGTACTTAGCCCAAAGAAATATGGAGGAAGGAGAATATGTATTGGTTCAAGATAAATCAACAAGATCACCATAAGTTATAGATTTCCATTGCCTAGAATTGATGATCTGTTAAATTGTTTGAGTCACAGTGCTAAGTATTTCTCAAAGATTGATTTGAAAAGTGGATATCATCAAATAAGGATTAGAAAAGGGGATGAATAGAAGACTTATTTAAAAATTAATAGTGGGTTGTATGAATGGTTGGTGATGCCTTTTGGGCTCACAAATTCTCCAAGTACTTTCATGATATTGATGAATGAGGTTTTGAAAGAATTCATTGGAAAATTTGTGATAGTGTATTTAGATGATATCTTGATATATAGTCAAACAAGATAAGAACATTTGAGACATATCAATATGGTTTTGAGTCCTTTGTAGAAAAATAAGTTATTGATCAATTTGAAGAAATGCAGTTTTATGAAGGGCTAACTGATATATTTGGGATTTGTGATATCTGAGAATGGTTTAAAGATGGATCAAGAAAAGTGCAATCAATTGTAAAGTGGACTACTCCAAGGAATGTGTTTGAGCTAAGGAGTTTCCATGGTTTATAAAGTTTTTATAGAGAGTTCATAAGAAGTTTCAATCAGTTATGTTCTCGAATTGTGGAAAAATTCAAGGAAAGCAAGAAACTGTTTAAATGGACATAAGCAGTTGATAGGAATTTCAAATTATTGAAGAAGAAGATCACTCAACAACCTATTTCATCTTTGTGATACATTAGTAAGTTTTTCCAAGTTGAAACTGATGTTAGTGGAACTTCAATAGGATTTGTCTTATCTTATGTTTTCCTTATTTACAGAGAATTAATGTTACTGGTGTTCATTTACTTCATTACCATTAACATATATATCATGTACCAAGTAGTAGCAACATAAACAAGAAACAAAAAGAACACAAGATATTTATCCTGGGAAAACCCCAAATGGGGAAAAAAACAAGCAACCTTTCTTAGATAGATTATGCTAACAAAGCAAGTCCAAATAGATAAACCCTAGCACAAAGGCTCCCTCAACAAAAAATATCACCACATATACAACAAAAACACTATACCAAGATTGTGCACCTCCTCAAGGAGTAGCGCACAAGAGAGAGATGGAAAAAGACTAAACAAGAAGAAACTGAGTCATTGTAGCTACTGCATCACTTTCTCCAAACTTGCACCTTGATTATATGTAGTTGAGAGAGTGTGAGTGAGTGAAAAAATTAGCTAAGGCACCTCCTTATTTATTGTCTTCATGTCCTTCTAGTTGGGTCGACTTCTCTTCTGGGAAGGTGTCTTTTCATTATTCTTTATTCTTCTGGGAGAACTTCTTTTCTGGGGTATTTCAACATCTATCCAATGGATCTTTTGCTTCTGGAATATTCTCCACATCTAAGAAAATTCATATAGAAGGGAATGATCCTCCCGTACAACTACCAAACATCAACACTCCCTCTTAGCTAGGGAGGCATCTTTCATGATGTCTTCATCTAGTAGTCCATTGATTACTCTTCAATTAGTTGGTAGCACACAAATGACACAATGCCATCAGTAACTCAAATCGTCTATCACATTATCTATAATCAAGTAGCACTCAACTACTCCCAATGTAAACTAGTAGTCTCCATGGTAATTAGCTAGTAGCGCACAACTACTACAATGCCATCCATTAGAATAGGACTGTGTTGATCCATAGTAGTACACAACTATTATCCGGTGGTACAAAACCACTCCAAGTAGCACACAAATACTATCCAGATACATAATGTATTTCTCCTGCAATCAACTTATAGCTACACAAGATACCACTAAGTAATCCAACAGTCTCCAGGATTATGCAACAATAAAATAGTAGCACACATATACTATCATTACATGAACCATAATCATAGTCTACAACCTCTATGACTATGCATCAATCAACTACTATAATGCCATCAACTGTAGTCAGGATCCAAATGACTATGCAACAATTAGCTAGTAGCACACAACGATTACAATGGAATCATCCATAGTCATCTGTATGACTATGAAACAATAAGCTAGTAGCACACAACTACTAAAATGCCATCAACCATAGTCATACCTATGATTATGAAACAATAATCTAGTAGCATACAACTACTACAATGCCATCATTCATAATCATAGTTGATGTCTATGTAACTATGAAACAATCAGCTAGTAGCACACAACTACTACAGTGCCATCAACCATAGTTATAGTCTCATCCAGTAGCATGAAGCTACTTCCATAGTCCTCGCAACTATGTGTTTTATGCTTCTTCTCTCATAAGTTCCAATAGTCCATTACCCCCTCAATAACATGACTAATTTAGGGAACCCTTGGCCAGAGGGGTTATTTGGCATGAGAAGAAACAACACACCTCCCTCTCAATGAGGGTGGACATTCTACATCATGCCAAGATTGTCTCTGGAGCACCTTGAGTCTTTTTCACTCCTAGTCAAATCAACATGACTAATAGGAGAAAGATTGCGCATGGGCCATTCACCACTAGCCAAGTCAACATGACTAATCTTATGAGTGAATGTATCATTCTCCCTTGGCCAAATCAACATGATTAATCTGGGTGAATTTCTACCTAATGCTACTCATATTTCCTTAGACAAAGGCTTGGTGAGAATGTCCAAAATCTTCTCATCTATGGATGTGTACTGGAGATTCATTGCTCCCTTCTATATTATGTCTCTGATGAATTCCTGCAAGAAATTTAGAATCCACACTGCTTCAGGG
>ML786727.1:661676-685665 GCA_009831015.1 Picea engelmannii | reverse complement strand
CAGGTTTTGATGGGTTGTGAAGTAGAGGATTTTGGAGCATCCCCAATCTCTATCACAAATGTGGTCTTCTCTTGCTCTATATCCCACCAAGTTTGTGCCAGTCCTTCTAATTGCAAGGCGAAAATCTAGAGTTTTCTTTCCTCGGTAAGGCCTGGACATGTATTGAAATAGGTGGATAGGCTACGGATCCAAGAATCCACCATTTCACCATTCATTTTCCCAACAAACTTGGGTAGTTAGATTCGAGTGTCCAACCGGAATGGATCTGGATTGTTTTGTTATTGCATTCTGAGTAGCTCATTGAGGATGGAGGTAAGATCTTGGACATGATTTGATGTGTTGGAATCTGATTCGACTGCCAAAGGATATTTACGTGGAGGCATTGTGAGGCCAGGTGAAGAGAAAAGGTGCCCCTAGGTTGCAATGCTAAACATAGGACTCTGTTTTGAGAACAGAGGACTCAAATCCCTGAGGCAACAGAGCTTGAACTGGTCTAGAGGGAGAGATTTGTATTGTTTTAGATTTGTGGAGCTCCTCTCTGTGGAAATGGAGATGTGGGAGCCCTTAGGGCCTATGATATCTATGGATCTTCTTGCATAAAATGGAAACCCTGGAATGGGCAAACTTTGGATTATTTCATGAAAACCCCCCAAAACAATTTGGCTCAATCTTCAAGATCGGAAGCTTTTCCATGGTTCTTGAGGCTCTCATACCAATTTATCTACCCAAGAAGGAAATCTACAGGAGAAGGTGGCCACACAATCCATATCTCAACTTCTCACTAAAAACTCTCCTCAGGGGCACAAATCTGAATAGGGGCACACCATTAGTTTGGGTGACCAAGAAAATGGGGATCCAAACCGGGGTGATCCGAGAGTGGCCAAGAGATTTTGGTGATCTCAGAGTGACCTCTAGGGATTAGTGGGAGAAGCCCAGTGAAGCCATGGAATATGGTGCACTCACTTCATTCCCACTAAGAAGAAACTAGCAAGGGCGCTAACCCCAGTTGGTGCGCCCTCCCTTCTGCCTCAGAAAACTAGAAGGAACTGATTTGATCCCTGAGAGAGTGGATAGCTAATGAGATAAGCTTTCTCTCAGAGGTGGAATCATGGAAAAAAGAGTCACCAAGAGGTAGCCATGAAGGAAGGCACACTGGTTATTCTTCAGTAACCCTAAAAATGAAATTGTCGTGAATGTAAAATGCAAACTCAGAAAATAAAACAACCAAGACACATAGCTTCAAAAGAAAAGGTAAGAATCCTTTATTTTAGTCCCAATTCACCTTATATACCAAGGGAACCATTTATTTTACATATATTTAATCCATCATCAAAAGGTGAAGAAGTGTTGTGCCTAGGTGATTGACTTGTGCACCCTAGGTGGGCGTTCCCCTAGGTGGCCTCCTTGGCCCAAATATACCATGGATGTTGTTTAAATAATCCTTTCATATATTAATAATTCACATTAATCCATCTATTTCTTGTATTCAAACAAAGGGTAACTTTTCATGTTCAGTTTGTGGTCCTAAGATGAAATATCGTTGGTCAAAAAGTTTAGGAAATGAGGTTCTTGATGAGTATAGACACTTCCTCTCTAAGGACCATAAGTATCATACTACTGAAAAAGATCTTTTCAATGGGAAACAAGCGATTGGACTAAAAACACAAAGAATGACACCTCGCCTATGGGAGTTATCATATGACAAAATTAATCCTCGAGGTACACATTTTGTTTATGTACCGTAAATGGAATCATGTTTTGAAAATTTATTTTAATTATTCAATTTATTTTACCGCATTTGATAAATAGTGTTCTGATTTTTTTTTATGCTTCATCAATGTCTTCATCGTGAAGGTAGTAATAATGGGATTCCATGAGGAATGAAATGTTATCCCACTCAATTCATGAGGTTTCCTTACTATGAGGAGCTAAAAATAGTTCATTTGTTTGATACAATGAATATCGAGAAGAATGTGACATAAACATTATGGTGAATCATAGATGATAGGAGGGATAAAGAAAAAAATGTCAAAATTTGTAATGACATTCAGGAAGCCAATCATGCAATTCAAAGTGTGATCCGATCAAATAGCGAAACAAAGAAATAGTGTGATAGTGTGATTCCATGGTTATTAATAGAGAAACAAAGAAATGGTGTAAAAGAGGTCATTCAAAGAATTAAATTTCCCACAGGTTTTTGTTCAAACATAAAGAATATATTAACAAAGAAAGGTGAATTTGGTGGGGTAAAAACACACAATTGGAATACCTTCATTAAAGTAACTAATAATTTTAGTATTCATATTTATATATTGGTTGTGTACATTTTTTGAGATTTGTTTTTTGGTCTAGTTTTGAAATAAGTAAACAATTCATTTTTATTGTTACAGTATGTTCTACCTCTATCTCTCCCAAATGACTTTGACAACAACGTCAAACAAGTTATATATGATCTTGGAAAATACATGAGCTAAGTAGCTACACTATATATATGCAAATTTCAATTTCATTTTATTTTTTTGTACTTAATGACACATGTTTTACTTGTAATGTAATATGTATTATGTTTTGTTGAAACATGTTATTTTCTTGCGTCATGATCTGTAGATGGTTTTCATTGAAATAAATCCATGAAGATGATATAAATTATTGGAAGAGATAAATTCCTCACGTAATGTGTGAAATGCACAAGAACACTACCTCATACACCAAGTTGAGGAGATTGAATACACACAAGGTCAATGTGGATGATAGAGAGGAACTTGAAATCATTGAAGGCTTTGGTTAGACAAAGAGCACGTTTTGAGGGTTATATGGTGGAGGGATATATAGTATATGAATACATGGTGTATATTAGTTAGTGTCTTCCTAAATTAGCAACGCAATCTATGCATGCAGTGGACTGCATTTGGGATGTGAACTCCATCAAAAAATTTGAAGGGGAGTAGTTGTTGGGGAAAGGTACATTGAACAAAGTGAGAGGTAATTAAATTGTGGATATTTGTAATAAATATAAATTTTTCATTTTTTTTGTGTATATGATCATAATTATTTAATATTTATTCTTTCATCATTTATTAATATTTACCATGGTTATAACTAATATTTAATATTGGTGAATTATGATTTTTGGATCGGTTACTTGCTCAAGATTGGAATGCACTACATTTATACATTGCAAACAATCTTGATTGGATGAAGGTATGGATTGATAGATGTAAACAACGCCACGACGATAGGTTATCATGGAAAGAACTGTCTAAATTGGTTAGAGAATCTCGTTGTAATGGAGATCTCGATGTTACACATAGGGAATTAGATTTGGAATATTGTTTGAAAGATGGAAAGGCAAGCAAATTCACCCATTTTATTTGGTTATTTTATATTATATTAATTTGGTTGTCGGTGTTTTTTTTTTCATATTATACTTTCCAAGTTATATAAATTTATTTATTATTAATTGAAAATGCATATTTTACATGTCTGGCATATTGTAGTTGAAACACCACAAGGCTATGTGGTGCAATGGTTATAAATATTGCATCAAACATTTGGATGAAACCAGGAAAACTTGTGATAGTGGGATAACTACAGTATTCCAGGTCACTAATATTTTCTCTAGGAGTGACAGTTGTCCTCGAGAATATGAAAATAGATATTATGGGTTTTTGAATGATATAATTGAGTGTGACTTTAATTCCTTCAAATTAGTTTTTTTCGATGTCAAATGGTATAGGTTATGAATGCATGAACATGATGAGGAAATAATTGTTATTGAACATGCCAACGGATTTTCGATAATTAAAACAAGGCTTTTGAAAAAGAAAATGACCGCTATGTTTTTCCAAGTCAATGTGAACAAGTCTTTTACTCAAAGGTTCCAGGTAAGAGGGATTGGTCATTTGTTGTTAGATATGATCCAATCAGAAGGCCAATAAAGTATATTGTAGATTAAGAAGATGATATTGAAGAAGAAGATGATGTAGAGCTAGAGAAGGAAGAATATGGCTCGATAGATGAAGAAGAGGGAGAATATGAACCAAGCGTAGTACAATGAACTAGTTCTTGATGATGATATCGATGAATATATGCTTGAAAATGACATTGATAACGATGATGATATCATCGATCCTTTCAACATTGTTTCTGAACTAGATGCTGATACATATGTCGAGTTGGATGATCAAGAAGAGGATACAAAAGAAGGATGATACAAAAGTTGCATTGGATGAGGTACATAACTAGATATTTTAATTTGTATGAATTATTCTCTTTAAATAATTTTTTATGTGGGTTAATTACATGTTTTTAAGTTTTATTTCATTTTTGTTTTGGTAGTTTCTATGCATGATTACTATGTTKCTTTTGTTTATTTTCTATTTTATAGATAGGGTATTGGGGAATTGAGAGTGATGTGAGGGGGTTAGGGGCCATATGAGCTTCCACCTTCACGTGGTTGGCCTTGTTTAGTAGAGAATAAATTATTCTCGAAACCAAGAGAAGTTCATTCATTCATCTTTATAATCAAATCTCACTCACAGAACCACTCTATATATCGACCCATCTCGTCCTCGTTTCGTTTTAATTTTCTCGATCGAATTCTAAAGGAAAAATCTATTAAAATACATTGTACTAGGGATAGAGTACATGATGGGAAACAGTGACATGTGAATTGGGCCAATGTTGAAATTTTTTCAAAATGTTTTTGTATGCATTGAGATTTGACATGGATAGACTTTTCACATGCCTTGACGATATGGGAGGGTTTCCATAATCAAATATCACTCACACACCCACTCTTTATATTAATTTTCTATGTCGTTCAAGACCAACACCATGTCAATTAGGCCCATGATTTTGGTTATGGAAAGAAGAAGGTGATAGATGAGATTTCATATTCAAATAATGATTTCGTACTAATATTCTTTATGGAGCAAAAGATTACTTAGATGAGCGAAAAAAACAAACACATAAAATATATTGAAGTTTGTGCGATTAATCAAATACTTATTTATAAACTTTATTGGATGCCCTTGCAGTACTAGATGAGGGGACATGCATCTCGATCATACTTTAAAGGAAAAAAAAAATACATTGTACTAGGGCTAGAGTACATGATGGGAAACAATAACCTGTGAATAGGGTCAACGTTGAAATTCTTTCAAAATGTTTCTATATGCACTGGAATTTGACATGGATAAAAATTTTGCATGCCTTGATGATATGGGAGGGTTTCTAGACTTAAATATCACTCACACACCCACTCTATATATCGATCTATCTGGTCCTCGTTTCGTTTTAATTTTCTCGATCGAATTTTAAAGGAAAAAGATATCAAAAGACATTTTACTAGGGATAGAGTACATGATGGGAAATAGTGACTTATGAATGGGGCCAACATTGAATTTATTTCAAAATGTTTTTGTATCCCCCAAGATTTGACATGGATAGACTGTTCACATACTTTGACAATATGGGAGGGTTTGCAGACTCAAAGATCACTCACAGACCCACTCTATATATTGACCCATATCGTCCTCGTTTTGTTTTAATTTTCTCGGTCAAATTTTAAAGGAAAAATCTATTAAAAGACATTGTACTAGGGATAGAGTACATGATGGGAAATAGTGACCTATGAATGGGGCCAACGTTGAAATTTTTTCAAAATGTTTTTGTATGCATTGATATTTGACATTGATAGAATGTTCACATGCCTTCACGATATGGGAGGGTTTTCAGACTCAAAGATCACTCACACCCACTCTTTATATCCATCGTCTGTGTCATTCAAAACCAACACCATGCCAATTAGGCCCATGACTTTGGTTGTGGAAAGAAGAAGGCGATAGATGAGATTTCGTATTTAAATAATGATTTTGTACTAATATTCTTTATGGAGCAAAAGTGTACTTAGATGAGAGAAAAAAACAAAGACATAAAATAACTTGAATCTTGTGCGATTAATCAAGTACTTCTTTATCGATTTTATTGCATTCCCTTGTAGTACTAGATGCGAGGACATGCATATCGGTTGTATTTTAAAGGAAACAACTAAAATACATTGTACTAGGGATAGAGTACATGATGGGAAACAATAACATATGAATGGGGCCAACGTTGAAGTTATTTCAAACTATTTTTGTATGCATTGAAATTTGACATGGATATAATGTTCACATGCCTTTACGATATAAGAGGGTTTCCAGACTCAAATATCACTAACATACCCACTCTATATATTGACCCATCTGGTGCTCATTTCGTTTTAATTTTCTCATTCGAATTTTAAAGGAAAAAGCTATTAAAATACATTGTACTAGGGATAGAGTACATGATGGGAAACAATGACCTGTGAATGGGGCCAACGTTGAAATTTTTTCAATTTTTTTTTGTATGCACTGAGATTTGACATGGATAGACTGCTCACATGCCTTGACGATATGGGAGGGTTTCCAGACTCAAATATCACCCACACACCCAATCTATATATTGACCCATATCGTCCTCGTTTCTTTTTAATTTTCTCGGTCGAGTTTTAAAGGAAAAATATATTAAAATACATTGTACTAGGGATATAGTACATCATGGGCAACAATGACCTGTGAATGGGGCCAACGTTTAATTTTTTTCAAAATGTTTTTGTATGCACTAAGATTTGACATGGATAGACTGTTCACATGCCTTGATGACATGGGAGGGTTTCTAGACTCAAATATCACTCACACCCACTCTTTATATTCATCATCTATGTCGTTCAAAACCAACACCATGCCAATTAGGACCATAATTTTGGCTATGGAAAGAAGAAGGAGATAGATGAGATTTCGTATTTAAATAATGATTTCGTACTAATATTCTTTATGGAGAAAAATAATACTTAGATGAGAGAAAAAAACAAAGACACAAAATAACTTGAATCTTGTGCGATTAATCAAGTACTTCTTTATCGACTTTATTGCATTCCCTTGCAATACTAGATGCAGAGACGTGCATCTTGGTCATATTTTAAAGGAAACAACTAAAATACATTTTACTAGGGCTAGAGTACATGATGGGAAACAATAACCTATGAATGGGGCCAACGTTGAAATTCTTTCAAAATGTTTATGTATGCACTAAAATTTGACATGGATAGATTGTTCGAATGCCTTGACGATATGGGAGGGTTTCCAGACTCAAAGATCAGTCACACTCCCACTCTATATATCTATCCATATGTTCCTTCTTTCATTTTAATTTTCTCGGTCAAATTTTAAAGGAAAAAGATATTAAAAGAAATTGTACTAGGGATAGAGTACATGGTGGGAAACAATGACCTGCGAATGGGGCCAATGTTGAAATGTTTTCAAAATGTTTTTGTATGCACCGAGATTTGACATGGATAGATTGTTCACATGTCTTGGTGATATGGGAGGATTTCCAGACTCAAATATCACTCACACAACCACTCTATATATCGACCCATCTCGTCCTCGTTTTGTTTTAATTTTCTCGGTCGAATTTTAGAGGAAAAATCTATTAAAAAACATTGTACTAGCGATAGAGTACATGATGGGATACAATGACCTTGAATAGAGCCAATGTTGAATTTTTTTCAATTTTTTTTGTATGCACCGAGATTTGAGATGAATAGACTATTCACATGCCTTGATGATATGGGAGGGTTTCTAGACTCAAATATCACTCACACACCCACTCTTTATATTCATCATCTTTTTCGTTTAAAACCAACACCATGCCAATTAGGCCCATGATTTTGGATGTGGCAAGAAGGCAATAGATGAGATTTCATATTTAAATAATGATTTTGTACTAATATTCTTTATGGAGAAAACGAGTACTTAGATGAGAGAGAAAAACAAAGACATAAAATAACTTGAATCTTGTGTGATTAATCAAGTACTTCGTTATCGACTTTATTTCATGCCCTTGCAATAATAGATGCGGGGACGTGAATCTCAGTCGTATTTTAAAGGAAAAAACTAAAAGACATTGTAC
The DNA here is from genome assembly GCA_009831015.1 of Picea engelmannii. Classification (NCBI taxonomy): domain Eukaryota; kingdom Viridiplantae; phylum Streptophyta; class Pinopsida; order Pinales; family Pinaceae; genus Picea; species Picea engelmannii. The sequence goes on along the minus strand of ML786727.1, from coordinate 677,667 downwards.
TAGGGCTAGAGTACATGATGGTAAACAGTAATATGTGAATTGGGCCAATGCTGAAATTCTTTCAAAATAAAATTGTATGCACTGAAATTTGACATGGATAGATTGTTTGCATGCCTTGAAGACATGGGAGGGTTTCTAGACTCAAAGATCACTCACACACCCACTCTATATATCAAACCATTTGATCCTCATTTCGTTTTAATTTTCTCGGTTGAATTTTAAAGGAAAAATATATTATAAGACATTATACTAGGGATAGAGTACATTATGGGCAACAATGACATGTGAATGGGGCCAACGTTGAAATGTTTTCAATTTTTTTTTGTATGCACTGATATTTGACATGGATAGACTGTTCACATGCCTTGATGATATGGAAGGTTTTCCGGACTCAAATATCACTCACACACCCACTCTATATATCGACCCATCTCGTCCTCATTTCATTTTAATTTTCTCGGTCGAATTTTAAAGGAAAAATATATTAAAATACATTGTACTAGGGATATAGTACATGATGGGAAATAGTGACCTGTGAATATGGTCAACGTTGAAAGTTTTTCAAATCTTTTTTGTATGCACCGAGATTTGACATGGATAGACTGTTCACATGCGTTGACGATATGGGAGGGTTTCCAGACTCAAAGATCACTCACACACCCACTCTTTATATTCATTGTCTGTGTCATTCAAAATGAACACCATGCCAATTAGGCCCATGATTTTGGCTGTGGAAAGAAGAAGGAGATAGATGAGATTTCATATTTAAATAATGATTTCATACTAATATTCTTTATGGATCAAAAGAGTACTTAGATGAGAGAAAAAAAAAAGATATAAAATAACTTGAAGCTTGTCTGATTAATCAAGTACTTCTTTATCGACTTTATTGCATGCCTTTGCAGTACTAGATGTGGGGAAATGCATCTCGATCGTATTTTAAAGGAAACAACTAAAAGAAATTGTACTAGGGCTAGAGTACATGATGGGAAATAGTAACCTTTGAATGGGACCAACGTTGAAATTCTTTCCAAATGTTTTTGTATGCACTAAAATTTGACATGGATAGACTGTTTGCATGCCTTGACGATATGGAAGGGTTTCCAAACTCAAACATCACTCACACACCCACTCTATATATCGAACCATCTAGTCCTTGTTTTGTTTTATTTTTCTTTGCCAAATTTTAAAGGAAAAAGGTATTAAAAGACATTGTACTAGGGATAGAGTACATGATGGGCAACAATGACCTGTGAATGGGGCCAACATTAATTTTTTTTCAAAATGTTTATGTATGCACTGAGATTTGACATGGATAGACTGTTCACATGGCTTGACGATATGGGAGGTTTTCTAGACTCAAATATCACTCACACACCCACTCTATATATCGACCCATCTCATACTCATTTCATTTTAATTTTCTCGGTCGAATTTTAAAGGAACAAGCTATTAAAAGACATTGTACTAGGGATAGAGTACATGATGGGAAAAAATGACCTGTGAATGGGGCCAACGTTGAAATTTTTTCAAAATGTTTTTGTATGCACTGATATTTGACATGGATAGACTGTTCACATTCCTTGATGATATGGGAGGGTTTCCAAACTCAAATATCACTCACACACCCACTCTTTATATTCATCGTTTGTGTCATTCAAAATCAACACCATGCCAATTAGGCCCATGATTTTGATTGTGGCAAGAAGAAGGCGATAGATGATATTTCGTATTTAAATAATGATTTCATACTAATATTCTTTATGGAGAAAAAGACTTTTTAGATGAGAGAAAAAAACAAAGACATAAAATAACTTGAAGCTTGTGCGATTAATCAAGTACTTCTTTATCGACATTATTGCATTTGCTTGTTGTAGTAGATGCGGGGACGTGCATCTCAGTCATATTTTAAAGGAAACAACTAAAATACATTGTACTAGGGATAGAGTACATGATGGGAAACAATAACCCGTGAATGAGGCCAATGTTGGAATTCTTTCAAAATGTTTCTGTATGCACTGAAATTTGAGATGGATAAACTGTTCGCATGCCTTGACGATATGGAATGGTTTCCAGACTCAAATATTACTCACACACCCACTCTATATATCAACCCATATCTTCCTCGTTTCATTTTAATTTTCTCGTTCTAATTTTAAAGGAACCAACTATTAAAAAACATTGTACTAATTAAAATACTATATGATTATTAACATATAATCTAGTGGTTATGACAATGCCAAAAAAATACAAATTGTTCCTTAGGCACAATTGTATGTACATCATGAAATTCATAATGCATTACTCTTTTTGTGATGCAATTTCCACATGAAGGATTCATTGTCCCCATCAATCAATGCTCATATTATGATCCACAACCACATTTGACCGAGGATAATGTATCACCTTTAGTGGATCATACATAGTCTATCCCTACTATTTAGTTGGGAAAACCTCCTTCAAAATTGAATTATGTGGCCACTTCCACCATTTTTTTAATATCAACTCCCATAAAGAATGAGCATTTGACTTATTTTCATGACTTAGGCTCGAAGATTAAAACTGGACATTTATCCATAAGGGTAACAAAGCTAATTTGACCCCGTATGTGCAAAAGTGTCGGGTCCTACTTCTTCGACCATGATATTTCTTAACGATGATAAATTCTTAGAGGCCATGACCTTTTTAGATAGTCCTTAGGATAACCTCCATAATGGCTCTCCTATTTACTTTCACCCTAGGTCTATCTACTCTACTCCTTTCCACATAAGGGTCATCATTCAAAATATCATTTTTCATCAATGTATAGTGGATAAAGGAACCTCCTCTTACATTATGTACTTTTCTTCTTGGTGGAAATTTATATATCTTTCTATCATTCCACCAATGATTGAGTTGTGATTCTTTGATGGTAGACCATATGAATGAATAATAATTTTTCTTAATCCCCCAATTGAGTTGGGTGGTAACATTGTTTTAATTGATGTACTAGTGGTTGTGACAACGCCAACAAAATCCAACTTCTTACTTAGGCACAATTGTATGTACACCATGAAAGTCATAATGCCTTACTCTTTTTGTGATGAAATTTCCACATGAAGGATTCATTGTCCCCATCAATCAATGCTCATATTATGATCCACAACCACATTTGACCRAAGATAATGTATCACCTTTAGTGGATCATGCATAGTCTATCCCTACTATTTAGTTGGACAAACCTCTTTCACAATTGAATTATGTGGCCACTTMCACCTTTTTTTTTTAATATCAACTCCCATAAATAATGATCCTTTGACTTAATTTCATGACTTAGGCTCGAAGATTAAAACTAGACATTTATCCATAAAGGTAAAAAATATGATTTCACCCCCTATGTGMAAAAGTGTTATCGGACAAATTGGTAGGTGCRGACACTAACTGATCTCCCTAGATCCACCTAGATCTAGAATAAAACACACCAGAACATGACTCTTTCCTTAAGTTTTAGATATTGAATTCACTAACTAAAGAGGGATGAGTGACATACCGTTTAAATGTCGCTTCCTCTGGCCATCGCCATCCTAGCTCTGTTCCAACGCTCATACAATGATGAACCTGCAAAAGAACACAACCAACCAAAGTGATAGTAATAGCACAAAATCAATATAAACCTATGTTTGTGATCAAGGAATCATACAATAAAACACAACAAGCTTTATAGGAAAGAATCATATTATTGTATCATATTAAATGTGAAAGAGAGATTACAACCATGGATTTGATGTCTTAAGGTCCCTTCCAACTGTCCTCGTTCCCCACACACTTTCACTCCAAGGATTCTGAGACCATGGATTTGATAACTACTCACAATCTATCTTGACAAAACAAATCTCAAAGCCACTCAAACCAAGCTAATAATTCCAAGCCAACCAAAAGCTCCAAAGCTCCAAGCTAACCAAAGCTACAAGCTAACTTTATCCATGAGAACTTGTTTGCAACCATTTCGAATTTTTATCCTATCTTTATAAGCTGCCCACACAAGTGTTTTGGAACCCTTGATTCTCATCGCAATCTCTTGAATAAAACAACACTATTATTTCGTGCATTTGCACACCTGCCTTTGTTCTCGTTTTCACGACTGCAAGCGTGAAAACTTTGATTTCGAAGCCACGTCAATGGCATTAAAATCGTCACTGGATTATTATGGTCACTCTTGTCTATGTGTTCATTGCATTTCCAATTTAATTATAGTTGCACAGTTGGCAAGACTCCAAGATCTTTACTCATTTGGTATTCTTTGATTGTTAATATGATTTAATTTTTATAAGATTGTGATGATATTATAATGACTGTCATTGAGTCCTTAATATATTGGTGGTTTGATGTTCTATAGTCTTTCATCGATTTCCTTGACACATTGTTTTCATGAAAACACATTGACATTGTGGTTAGACCCTTGGTGTAATCATTTCATACAACACACATTTTTTATGATCGAACCCTTGGTGTTGATTTCGAATCATTGTTTTGATTTTAAAACTATGAAAACACTATGCTTATGCAAAATTCTGGGTCGACTTACCATGGATTTCATTAATTGTTTGAATGGCATTGTTTTTAACATATGCAATAGTGATTTGAATCACCTTATGCACCATCGGTTGTACATTGGGAAATGACTGTTTTGCATGGGCTGATCTAGCTCCACCACCCTTGCACACTCGGTCATTAATGCCTTCCCCCTATCCCGGGTTAACTCTGTTAGTTTTCGGGGAAGTCTGTGAGCTATTCGATATGGCGTATACCCTGTTCAAACCCTTGGTCGTTCACCAGACTAACTGTGTGCTCCCGTCTATGGCACCTGTGGTGCGCATAGAGCCAAATGGTAGCCAAACACTCCTGTTGTTCGACAATGCTCGTAAGGATTTGGAAAATGGTGGCTGGCTGGTGTTTATCCAAAGGTTTGAGGGTTTCAACCTTTCGGTTGCCCAACAATTCGCCCTCACCTTCGATGGATGCAGGTCTAAGGTCGGAGACATACATCTCGAGCTAAATGAAGAATTCTTAAGCTCAGCTACAGGACTACCAGCTATAGGGAAAAGGTGGTTTAAAAATTCAAAAGTAGATGAGGTGTTGTGGCTGCTATTATTCACATCAAGGAAGATTGTTTCCTGTGATAGAGGTATGCCTATCACTACCCTCAAACCCAGGTGGCACGATCTTTTGGCAATTGTTAAGCAGTTTGTGACCTGTGAAGGTCGTTATGGCTTGGTATTTCTGTATCATCTTCGGTTATTGATGAATTTTATAGGCTACCCTCTGAATATGCCACATTATCTCTTGCATAGTCTTTACAAGATGTCTAAAATATTCAAGCATAAGAGGGCTGATAGCAGCCTTTTTCATCATGGCTTGATCAAACTCATTATCGTCCACCATTTAAGCCTTAGTGGTGACTGTTGGCAAGCCTTCCTATCTAGAAATGGCTTTTCCACTACCGAGTCTGTCCAAGTGGACAAAGATTTGGTTACTGAAACATTGGTTGGACCGACCGTGCCACTTCATATCCTTGTACCCCCTGTCAAACCCTCGGATTTCCCTGACATGGACCTACCCGATACCATGGTCGACCCGTGTGCTAAAGACAAGACTGAGACCGCTAAGAAGCCTGTGAGGAAGAAAGGTAGAGGTGATACTACTGTCAACAGTAAGGGAAAGAAAAATGCCCGATGGATATCGAGATGTGCTAGGAACAAACCCAAGCCAAACGTTGACCAGAAGCCAATAGTGCTAAGCAAGGACTCGGACTCCGAAGTTGAACGTTTCTTGACTGAGGAATATCCCTATTCTCATGGCCTATTCTCTATGGAAACCTATGACTGTGTCTCCAACTTACCTCCGTGCCTCAAAAACGATCCTAAATTCCTGGGAATTAGGTTTCACACTCAAACCCCTGGTAACTTGAAGGAACCCTCGCCTGTGATGCCAAAGCCCGATCAACCACCTTGCACACATTGTAATGCCTGGCTTGAACGTTATTACACCGACGTTCCCCTGTTGCAATCTAAGATCATATCGTTAGAGGAACGAGTTACAGTGATGTCAAAAGAGAGAGACAGGCTTCAAGCCAACGAGAAAAAACAAAAGACCACTGGTTCAATTGTCTTCAGAAATGTCGAAGCAACAACGGCCTTTGTCAATTCAAAATTATCATGACTGAGTTGTTTTCTTACTGCCCAGGTGTGTATTTCCATATTGATTTTGTTTTATGAATTAATATAACCGATTGGATTTGCTTTCAATAGCTCTGTTCGTTTTGATTCAAAATGATTCTGTTACTTTCATTTTACCAAAATAATTTCGTTATGAATCATGAGTGGGAAATTTGTTTGCTAAACTCGGACACAGCTACAATTTAGTTAATACGATTTTATTGTTTTCAGATTAGTATAAGCGATTGATTTGTTTTGATTATGTTTGATTCGCTTTGAAACAATTCTGTTCGTTTGAATTAATATAATCAATTGGGTTTTCTTTCGTTTAGTTATGTCCGAATAAACGAGTTTGTTTCGTTTTGTATAAATATTCTCGTTTGGATTTTGATTGCATTCAACCTGTGCTAAATATTTCTTTGCTAAAATCATGTAGCTGTGTTTTGTTGATATGATTTAGCATATCGATTGTGTCGGCTCAAATATAGTTCCATTCATTTTTTTGGTTTGATTTTGAGACGATTCTATATGCTCGAATTAGCATGGTCTTTTACGTATGCAATGCATTAATATCAATGATTGCTTTGATAAATACAATGTAATCTATTAAATCGAAAAAACAACTCTGTTAGTTTTGGATTTAAAAATGATTTTGTTAATGGTTGAGTCGACATAAATTATTGCATGAAAAATCTACTTGATCGCTTACAGTTTGTGTCGATTGAAATTGATTCATGAAAATGATTTCATTGGTTTCGAATTGTCTAAGTGATTCTATCTGCCCCGAATTGGTAATAACAAGTGTTGAACAGATTGCATGTATCTCTGTTACCATTCAGTTGAACACGATTTCTGTCTGTTTCAAATTGGCATAAAAATTTGGTTATTTTTGGCATGAACGATTTGTTTTGTTTTCAATTAGTAACTAAAGAATTGTTAAATAGTTTGAATATATTTATGTTAGCATTTCATTGATTTAAAATGATTTTTTTTTCAAATTAGACCAGCTACAGAATCGCAAGATTCTGTAGCTAGTCTTAAAATTTAGATTTTTGTTAATTTTCTCAATAAAATATCATCTAAACTTGTCTATTCTTGTCCACTTTTAGGTGCATACGAATTTCAATGACCAGTTGGATATGCTGTGGTAATTTAGGAGATACTTTTGTGATATAGTTTGTTATAGGTTGTTAGATTTAGTCAGGAATAGAGACTTGGGAGATTATTCCCAGATTTTTTGTAAACTGTTTTTGATAATTTCCACAGGGATGTTTTACCCTGTGGTCTTTAAATACTTGTTATTTTTTGTAATGAACCCATCATCATCACGTTTAGGAGAACCAGACTATGGATTTATAATACAGACTGGGATGAAAGTTGATGTCTTGTAACAGCTTTAGCTTTCAATATATCAAACTTTTATTTCAAGTTTTATTCATATCAGTTTGCAATTAATTATYGACTACTTTAGCTATCGTAATTCGTTGCAGGTTGATGTGATTTGGTTTACGTGCTATCCATATCTGATGTCTCTTATTTCCTTTTAGTACAACAATTAATTTGTTCCAATTTAATGAATAAAKATTTATCTTCTTCGTTAATTGAACGGTTCTATACAAATCTTGCWCAGGGATTTATCTAAYTGCGATGATTTGTAAATTATAAGATTGTTGTMTTTTCTTTTTATGTCTTGTTTGTCCTGTCATTTATATTTGAAGAGCACTRYTGCTTCCTGTTTACGAGAAGCTTGTGGAGAATCTGGCRTGGGTTTCCTCCCACCGAACAGCTGAATCAACTATTGGATACAGGACGAACCTGAAGCRTTACTTTAGGTCAGTTTGCTATTTGTTATTTAATAGTTAGTTTATTAGTGTTATTTAAGTAGTTTAGATGGATATATATATATATAGTTCAGATTTATAGTCAGAATTATTATTTTAGTTGCTTAGCTTAGATAGTTTTTATTTAATTTCTTTCTCATGAAATTATAAAAATMAAAAAACAATAGTTTTGTTGTCTTAGGACAGTTTACAAATGATTTTTGCAGGTTTTCATTTAAATCTGTAATCTGTAAATATTGTATATTTGTAATTGGATTTAATTTTGTTGATAATTAAACTTTTAATTTTATAGAGTTATTGCTATATATTATAGATAATAGACTGTATATATGTATTTCAGATTTGTTTATTAGTTTTCTTTAATTGTTGTTTCCATTAGATTAGTTCCTTTAGTTAGTTTTCTTTCGTTTTCCTAGGACTTAGATCGGCCAACTGAGCCAGTAAACCTGTCAGGGTGGATTATCCCAAACGGATTGGGTTATTTAGACAACCCCAGACCGGATCTACTCTTCCAGTTGGCGAGCGTTCATTTTCACCCGTCAACAAATGGCGCTAGAAGGAGGGCCTGAAATTTATTAATGGCACGAGGCAGTCGCAAGACTCCTCCACCAACTAACCGCTCACCTATAGTGACAAGAAGTCATTCAAACGACAACATCGTCCCTCAAACAACAACCACATCAAACGACAATCTATGGATCACAGTCGAACCAACAACCCCAAATCCTATAGGTGGTGACATACAAGAGATTGTCCACCAATCTCTCTTGAGAACACATAGTGCCTTAGCCCGTTTAAGGCAACCAAATCGACCTTTGGCCTAACCTTTAGATTTCTTTGATATCAGAGAAAAACTTGGAGGCACTAACCTCACTGTGAACCCTATAGATCCAATCCTCACTCCTACTGCAGGGGGATCTGGAATACCACCCTCACCACCTCCATCATCTCCTTCTTCTTCTGGAGAAGACTCTTTCGATGAAGGCAGTTCCCATTCTCAGCCTTCCACACCGCCTACACCAATGGCCAACCAGAACAATCCTGCTAGACCTTGGCTCGACCAGGATGCAGTAGCCATACCTAGAGCACAACATCCCTTACCCAAACATCCAGAGAAGTGGCTTCCCAAGTTTGACCCTGACTCTAAATAGATCGCTGAAGATCACATTAAAAAGTTCATGTTATCCATTAGACTCCGTAATGTTGAGAATGAAGACGTAGTCTGTAGATTGTTTCCCTATACTTTTGAGGGCAATGCCTCTACCTGGTACTTTGCCCAACAACCCCATACCATCGTGTCTTGGGAAAAGTTCGAGTCATGCTTTTTGGAAAAATTCGGAGATGATAAGTCCCTGGAAGTTCTAGTTATGGAGCTTTCTAGCTTAAGAATGAACCCAAAAGAGAAAATTAAAGACTTTAATCAAAGATTCTTAACACTTAAGAACCGAATCCCTACAGATTCTATGCCTGTCGAGAATCTTATCATAGCATACTATACTAAAGCCTTGCATCAAAGTATAGCCATTTGGGTTAAACGATCTAAGAAAGCCACGTTGTTAGAGCCCTTCGAAGAGGCCAGCCAGATTGAAAAAGACATCCTTAGCTTAAAAGACACTACTAGAAATGAAACAGAAACTAGTTCATCTTCCAAAAAGAAGATCAAAATCCTCCCTAGACCTGCTCAAAATAAAGCACAACCTGAAAGCTCGGATTTAGAAAACCTAACTAAAGTCGTTCAAAAACTGTCAAATCAAGTCATAGATTTGAAGAGGATAGTCGAAGAAGCTTCTTCGAGCAAAGGGCCTTACAAACCCTCGTTCAGGAAGCCTTTTCCCACCAACCAACCTAATCCTACTACTGAGGGCCTTAATCTAGAAAGTCTGCAATACGCCCTTCAAACAATTCTAGAAGCCCAGGATAACTTAATGCCTCCTGAGATTCCTGAGGAGGTAGTTGAACAAGAGACAGTTCAAGAAGAAGAATCTTCTCCAAACATTTTTGGACACTTCTTGAATAACATTTTCCAAGCTAATTTCGAGACAGTACATCCCTACAATACTAGGAGTAAGACAACAAGCAAATCTTCCTCTGAAAACACTATGACTTTTCCCCCAAAGCAATCTAAACCAGCTGAGACTAAACAGAGTCATGTAAACCCCAACTTAGATTATGATTTAGTTGAAGATCTAAAAAATTTAAGGGCCAACATTTATGTTTATGAGTTATTAAAATTTCCGTTTCTGCTACAAAAAATGTTACAAAATATCGCAGAGAATAGCAAAAATGGTAATTCGAACAAGGTTGTTCAGAACAAAGTTCCTCAGAAGACTTCCACTAAGAATAATCCTGATCCTCATGATAAAGGAAGCCTTCCTGTAAATAATGTAGATAAGTTATCTTTAGAAACTGCGAGAAAAAAACCACAAGCTTCCACACTTAGTACTCGCAGAAATGTACCTCCATTTTTGTTAACTTTCGAAATCTTTAATAGAAACGTGCACAATTGTATGGTAGACTCAGGAGCGTCATCTAATGTGATGCCATGGTCTGTGTGTCAGAAGATTAATGCTGAAGTTGAACCATCCACTTTAAAAATCATACAACTTGATCGAACTAGTGTTAAAGTCATAGGCGAATTAAGAAATGTGCTTATAAGATTATCGTCTAACCCCAAAGTTCATCAAGTCATTGATATTCTTGTTGTGGATATTCCAGAAATGTATGGTCTGTTTTTAAGCAGGGACTGGTCAGAGCAACTACACGGCTATTTTTCAACCGATTGGTCTCACCTGTGGCTTCCAGAGAACGACAAGCCCAACAAGATCAAGGTAAATCGTGAACACTACCTAAAGCTCATAGTTATATATTTAAATGATCCCAACGAACCATTTACACCTTCCGTTGATTCACCCGAAATACAAGGGATGGATACCTTTTTCGGAAATTTCATCGCCGAGACTTCAACTATCATCAACCCTGAACAACAGTCCGATATTGTAGCATATGTGCATCCATCAGCCTCTACACAGTGGTCTCATACACCCGATAAAAATCAAATTTGGTCTCTTTATTTTGATGGGTCAAAGTCCAAAGAAGGAGCAGGTGTAGGCTGCGTTATTATTGATCCCTCAGGTAACAAAACCTTGATTGCATGTAGGTTAGAATTTGAATGTACTAATAACATAGAATAATATGAGGCTTTACTACAGGGCCTCATAAAATATTTAGACATGAACATTCAAAACTTGTCTTTCTTTGGCGATTCCGAAATCGTGGTTAGACAGGTAAGAGATTCTATCCACTGTCTGTCTCCGCATCTTAAAAGCTACCAATCCGAGGTATGGAATTTAATGAATAAGTTTTCTGCTTTTAATATAAATTATATTCCTAGATTGAATAATTCTGAAGATGATCTATTAGCTAATGTAGCTTCTAAACTCTTTCCTGCAGAAGGCATGTCCCCAGATGCATTCTCCGTCGAACTGTTGTTCAGACCATCCGTTCCCGACAACATCACGAACTGGAGAGTCTTTGATGATGATCAACAGATCATTAGCTTCCTGCATATGGAAGAAACCTTCCAAGGCACGGTGATTGACGAATGCACTCATGATGACAATTTGCGCGATTTCACGGTAATACCAGATTCGAGAACTCCTGAATCTTCATCGGACATGGTAAATTTGATCCCTAAATCTGTAGTTAGATTAGAGAAAATTTACGATCTTTAAGATAAATTCAAAAAATCGGTCAACTGTAAAACCAATAGTTCCTTGTTATTGTATGAAAAAGTCAACTTAGAACTAATGACAATCCGCAGTGCATTAATTTAGGGGTGGGGTGTTCCAAACAAGAAATAACCACATTTATTAAATTGTTTAAATAATTTAAATATGTTTTTGCGTGGACTTATGATGACCTTAAAACTTTCGACACTAACATCATACAACACGTCATTCCTATGAAACCCCAAACCTTACCCTTTCAACAAAAGTTAATAAAAATGCACCCTAAGCTCGAACCAACCGTTAAAAAAGAATTGAATAAACTCCTAAATGCTAAGATAATTTTCCCTGTTAGGCACACTCAATGGGTTTCTAACCTTGTCCCTGTCTGGAAGAAAAGTGGGGAAATCCGACTTTGCGTCAATTTTCGAAACCTTAATAGAGCATTTGATAAAGACAACTACCCTGTCCCACCCATGGAACATATCCTTCAACATGTATTTGGTTCTGAGAGACTATCTTTATTGGATGGTTTTTCAGGGTACAACCAAGTCTTGATGTCTCCTCCAGACCAACTTAAAACTACCTTCCGCACTCCATTGGGCACCTACACTTATCGAAAAATGCCCTTTGGACTGATTAATGCTGGTGCCACTTTCCAGAGAGCGATGGACATCGCTTTCCGAGGTTTAATCAATCAATCCGTTGTAGTTTACTTAGATGATGTTACTGTATTTTCAAAAAACAAAAATGATCATCTAGCTCATTTAAGAGCTGTTCTACAACGATGTCGTAAATACGACATTTCCTTAAATCCTGAAAAATCCATTTTCGCAGTAGAACAAGGTAAACTCTTAGGATTCATTGTGTCAAGCAAAGGGATGATTATCGACCCTGAAAGGACACAAGTCATCTCCAAACTTCCTCCTCCCTCCTCCAAAAAGTCTATGCAGTCTTTCTTAGGCCAGATAAACTTTGTCAGGAGATTTGTCCCCAGTTTCTCCGAAATGGTCAGACCTTTACAGAATTTAATTAAGAAAGACGCACAATATCATTGGGGACCCTTAGAAAATCAAGCTTTCAATTCAATAAAAAAGGCCATAATAGACGCTCCTTCTCTCATGAGCCCCGACTTTTCGCAAGACTTCACACTCTACACATTTGCTTCTGACCGCTCCTACGCTGCCCTCCTAACTCAAAATAACCTTGAAAACAATGAAGTACCCATTGCCTTTATGAGCTCTGCTTTCAAAGGTGCGGAACTTAATTACCCAGCAGTAGATCAGCAAGCCTAGGTTGTTTTCAAAGCAGTCAAGAACTTCCGATCTTATCTTTTGAAATCTAGGACGAAAGTTTTTGTCCCTTACCCAACCGTCAGGAATCTGTTAGTGCAGAAAGAGCTAGGCGAAAAGAGAGCGAACTGGGTTACTTTCTTGCAAGAGTACGGCATAGAAATCACCCCAGCTCAGATAGCGAGGGGCCAAGGGTTATGCAAGTTAGTTGCTGATTCAACAGCAGGACAACAAGAAGAAAATGATATGTCAAACCTAGGACATCACGATCAAAATGCAATCTGTTGTGCACAAAAATCTGTCAGTCCATGGTATGATGATATAAAATTCTGTCTTGAACATGGATCAGCCCCCCGTCACCTGTATCCCACAAAAAGAAGAGAGTTAAGATTAAAGTCTGCCTCCTTTCATTTGGTTAATGGTATTTTGTTTCGTCAAAATTTTGATGGCGTACTGATGCGCTGTCTTGAGAAAGACAAAGCAGAAAAAGTCTTACTAGAATTGCATGCAGGAGAAGTTGGTGGGCATTTTGGTGGTGACACCACTGCCCATAAAGTTTTGAGAGCTAGTTATTACTGGCCCACACTTTTTAGAGACGCCCATGCCTTGTGTCGCAAGTGTATTATTTGTCAAAAAGCATCAGGGCAGTTACAGAAACCATCCTTTCCTTTGCAGCCCGTTTCAGTAGACTCTCATTTTCAGCAGTGGGGCCTTGATATTATAGGTCCAATCAATCCACCATCCTCACAACAGCATAAGTTTATCATAACAACCAAAAATTACTTCACCAGGTGGTCTGAAGCTACCGCATTAAGAACTGTGAATACCAGTCAGGTAATTGCCTTTTTAAATTCAAATATTATCACTCGTTTTGGTATCCCTAACTGTTTAGTATTCAATAACGCTTCTTATTTTTAGTCTCTTGAAATGAGCAAATTCGCTCTAGAAAAAGGAATTAAATTGAAGTATTCTGCTAGCTACTACCCACAGGGCAATGGATTGGCAGAATCAACTAATAAAAATTTGATTAAAATTATCAAGAGAACGGTATCTGAGAATCACAAAAACTGGCATAATGCGTTGTTAAACGCAATCTGGGTTGATAGGGTAACACCAAAAATTGTTGTAGGTAACTCTCCCTTTTTTCTCGTCTATGGCAGAGAAGCAATTCTGCCACCACACATTCTTCTTCCCTCACTACAGCTATCACAGAAAATACAAGAAGTGGACTGTCCCCCTTTGGAAAACCGGATTAACGCTTTAATGAAACTAGAAGAGGTAAGAGCTCAAGCTAAACATAAGTTAGGTCAGCATCAACTAGTGGTAAAAAGTTGGTTTGATTCTAGCTCTGCCTTTGATAGGAACTTCGAAGTAGGTGATCTTGTTTTGAAATGGGAAAAACCACATGAGGGAAAGGGAGATCACACGAAATTTCAAAACTTATGGCTTGGACCGTTTTTAATTGATGAGAAACTGGGTCCCATCTCTTTCCGATTGCAGAATCTAGAAGGACAGCCTGACACCTATCTAGTGAATGGCCAAGCTTTGAAAAGATATTTCACTTGATGACAACTCTTTGTATACTATGTACATATTTTTCTTTTGTTTTCTTTTCTTTTGTTGTTTTGGTTTTGATTTTTTTTTTCCTTTGCGCTTATCAGTTTTGTTTTTGGAAATACACGTACCTGAATTTTGGAACTGTTCAGACAAAGAAAACAGAAAATTCTTTCACTGAAATGACTGTTGAAAAATTGTATAAACATCAATTGTATACTTCTGAAATTTACATCTGTGTTGGCAAAGACTGTTGTTTGAAAGAAGTTAACTAATTTCGATCTCTGAGATAAGCCTATCATGATCATCCATTATCTTTTTACGTTGTCCCTGTTCCTTAAGGGAATGACTCAGAAGATGTCTCCCTGCCTTAGAAAGTTGGTTCTGTAAATAAACCATCTCTGGATCTTAATAAAGGACAGTTCTAAAAAATTCTGTTGAGGTTTGTAAAAAAATATGCTAAAATATTGTAATTTTCAGCATCACCCCGCTCGATTATATATCGTTAAAAATAAAATAAATCATTAAAAGAGTTGTGGGAAGTGCTTGTAAACCCGCCGGGATGTTGAACAGGTCTGCTGGCAGCGGGTAAATGCATGCATGACGCCAAGACAACTTCATCGGGGTACTGAACAGGCCCGCTGGCAACGAAGCAATGTCGGGTATATGAAAACTCATAAATATGAAACCTCTTGACCTTAAAATGTCCTTTATTCTGATCTGGAACTTCTTGGAAGGATACAGATATTAGAGTGGGTTAAATGGGAACCCTGTCGAGGCTATGGATGCTTGCTGGTAGCAGTGGCCCTGTCAACAATATTGGAGATTTTATCTTTAATATCGTGGCTTTCTTATATTAAGACTGTTATCAGTTTTCATCCTTTAAACACTGCTGGAATATTTGATTACGATGATGTTTAAACAATTTTCTAGTTGTTTTTTTTGAGTTAGAAATTTTTTCATTATCATAATCTGAATTTGTTCTTTGGCAGAGATAACTGCTTCTACCAGTGTGTCGTCATTGTTGGCATCCATTTCGAATTTTTATCCTATCTTTATAAGCTGCCCACACAAGTGTTTTGGAACCCTTGATTCTCATCGCAATCTCTTGAATAAAACAACACTATTATTTCGTGCATTTGCACACCTTCCTTTGTTCTCGTTTTCATGACTGCAAGCGTGAAAACTTTGATTTCGAAGCCACGTCAATGGCATTAAAATCGTCACTGGATTATTATGGTCACTCTTGTCTATGTGTTCATTTCATTTCCAATTTAATTATAGTCGCACAGTTGGCAAGACTCCAAGATCTTTACTCATTTGGTATTCTTTGATTGTTAATATGATTTCATTTTTATAAGATTGTGATGATATTATAATGACTG
>ML786727.1:613851-649408 GCA_009831015.1 Picea engelmannii | reverse complement strand
CATGATGCTATATGAATTCAACACCTCAGAGAAGACTAATTTTTTATCAACTAATTCAACACCTCTATGTTATTATTTTGCTTTGATGACTTGCCCTATGGCATTAATTCATAAGTGAATCATATATTAAATTGAAAGTTATTCACAATTTTGAGGGACACTATGAGTTCTTGGTGATTCCTTTTAGGTTGAGGGACACTAAGATCCTATGATATATACTCAGTGCACAAAACCTCCTAATGGAGTCCATATCCAACTCTGATGCTAAAAAAACCTTAGATAGGGATTGTGTTTTGGTTTGCAGGTGTTGTTCATGGTGATTGATCCTAAGAAGTGATGTTTAAGGAATAAAGTCTAAGTTTTTTCCTCCCCTAACCATGGAATTTGAGCTCAAAAAGGTTCAGTTAGGGATTAAGACCCTTCTCCCCCCATTAACCATGTTAATCCCTCAAGACCCATTTCTATTATAAAAAACCTACTCATGGAACCATATCCTACTTTGGATTCTAAAGAACACCAACTACAACCCTAAAAACCATTCCTAATGGGGGGTCTGATACATTTTTATTTAGGGCATATGTTTTGGTTTAATCATGGTACTTGTATCCCTCAAATAGTACAAAAATAACCTACAAGGGTCCTATTTGATGGCTCAAGGACTCGTCCAACACTATATCTTGAGAAGTTGTGTGGGTTGTAGTTGTTGTTCATAGAAGTTAAGCCTAAGAGTGTTTACTTAGGGAACAAGTCCCTTGTTTCCCTCCCTTGAGCTTGGTTAGACCTTGAGACCCATTCTTGGTTCAAAACTAACTTATTCATGGTGCCCAAATTCCACTTGGAGATAAATGATATGTTACATAGGTGATATGTGGTGGTTTGACTACTTGTCTATGGTTCTTGAGATTGATAAGCAAGGTTTAGGGTTGAAGAATCTTGTTTCCCTTAATCAAATATAGTCATAAACCTAAGACCCATCCATGATGATCAAGAAGACCTCATAATGTCACCCATATTCAACTTGGATTCCAAAGACTCCCTAGAGAGGACTCATGTCATGGTTTTTATGTGTTGTCGATGGTGGTTGAGCTTGGGAAGGTTTAGTTAGGGCTTTAGTCCATTGTTTCCAACTTACCATGTTTATGCAGCCTCTACACCCATTTTCAATGTAAAAAACCTAATTGTGATGCCTATATCCCTCTTAAAGGCCTAATTTTTGTTATGCTGGGTTGAGGACTTGTTCAATGCTCTTGATCAACTTCAAAATCTTCAACAATATTATAAGGCACTTGTTTTCATTCTTTGATGATAGCTAAGGTATTGTGACCCATCCATGGTCTTGTGTGGTGAATTGAGGACTTGTTCATGGTTCTTGAGCTAGATATGATAGGTTTGGGGCTTGAGTTGTTGTTTCCCTCCTCTAACCATGGTTAAGGGCTTGAGGCTTATTTCCCTACCACAACCATGATCAAGGCCTCAACACCCATTTAGGACATAGGGCAAGTATTTCTCTCCCTTGACATTGGTTAGACCTTAATACTAATTATTGGTTCATAAATAACCTAGTCATGGATCCCAAATCCCATTTGGAAATTAATGATACCCCTTCATTAATATGTGACCTAATCCTTCTCTCAAATCCTCCTTCTTATCTCTTCTTGGGATGGTTTGGGTGCTAAATCTCTAGCAATGGTAGCTAAATCTAGACCCTTTCACTTCACTCCTTTATCTTTTTCATTAGGATAGTTGGAAATATTAATATTGATCATGTCAGGCCACTCACCCACATAGTTGTTTAAGTCACTAGGTCCATACTTGTTAATCTCACTGACTTGTTGAAAAACTTCTTTGGATACCATGCAAGTATTTTAATCATGTGGTAGGCCACAAGGATTGCACCATGGTAAAATTTCATGGTCAACCACATTGTTAGCACCCAATGGAGTTGGAGCTCCTTGATTGTATTAAGGTTTCCTAGACTTATCTCAACCATTATTTCCTCTTGGTTGAATTTGTCTTGTTGATTTTTCCTTTCTAATTACACAATCTTGTTTTGCATGGCTTGATTTTTTTGTTGAGGTGTTTATGTTTGTTTATCAAATAATAGATTATTATTATTATTATTATATATATCAAATATATATTTTATATTAAATAATATATAATTGATATATATTAGTTATATTAAAAACATTGAAAAAAAAAATTCAAACAAAATATGTCTGAACCCATTCACTCAACAACAACACTAGAGAAGCATTGATCTCATGCCCATCTACTAGCAGAGAGAAACCCCCGAAACCATGTCATTCCCATCTACTAGCATTGTGAAACCCCCAAAACCTTGCCATTCAAGCCCGACAAGAGGGAGGAGAGCGAGAGGGTGGAGAGAACCCCCACGCAGGGAGGAGAACGAGTTTGGTCACAATATTGGTTAGGGTTTGGATGAGGCTCCCTGTGAGGTCTTTGTTCACGGGCAGGAGGTGGTTGTCTCGAGAGGGAGGAGAGAACCCGTGACGCACTAGTGGATACTATATGCTCTCATGGTAAATATTGCAGTAGTGATTGTTTATTTGATTTTTAGCAGTATTTTATATTTTTAATTATGGATATGTTACAATATTTCACTTGGATTGTTGCTATTGTTGTGAGTAACGATTTGCTGTATGATTTTTTCAATCATAGTTTCTCTGTCTAGGGGTACGCCCTTCCTCGAAGGTGAATCCACTTCCCCATGAATTTCCAATACGAAACCGATTCCTACATATTTTCAATGGCGCATAACCCACATGGAGAGTTGTGGAGACCGGCCGCCTCCTCTAGGGGGGGCTTGTATAGGAGTGGATGGAGTGAAAATTGGAGTTGTAACAGAGATGGAATCAGATTGAAATCTAGGGACAAGTAAAACTTATCTATTGCAAGATCATATAGTAACACGTATCTAGTAGAGACTAGTGCATGGACAAGAAAAAATTCTACAATAGTGCATGTATATTTGTTGTATGATTTTTTGGATCATTATTCCTAGGGTTTTTGATTTGTCACCTCATTTTATAATAGTCATTCGAATGAGATCACATTATTCTTGGGCTTCATATATATATCTTTACTCCAAGTAACGCAAGAAAACTTGAAAAGAATTAGCACCTCATCTATTTGTTGTCACACTCATCATTTTCTGCAATTTTTTTAGCAGTAAGGTCTATGTTTTGCTCATCCCTTATTTCAAACTTATCTCAGTTTTCTTTCCACTTGAGCACCGTTCCATTTCTTTGTTGTTTGGAGGAGTCACTTCAATACATTGATATTTTTTTTTGGCATATAATCCCAAATATGTGTGGTTATGTATCTAGTGCTTGATCTTGCCTCATTAACATTTAGGTATACACACATCGTTGACAGAAAAACAATTCACAATGATGTTGCAAAAATCCTTACTAGTTTAGTTGTTCATTGAACACTCTTCATCAATTTCTATTGGCTTTTCATGATCATTTGGAATTCAATATATTCTACTATTGTGAATGAGACACCATACTTTCATAATGCCTTACTAGAAATTCTTTGCATAAACTATTTGAGTTGGGCATTTATTTCCTTTGTATTTTGCAAACCTCATTTGATGAATACAAGAAAACCATGCATGACCATAACATGTTGATGATGATGGATGACTTATGAATTAAGAAGATTTACATGGAAAATTTATTTTGAAAGATTTAAAATGCATGTTGTTGGTCATTTGAGATTATTGATTGTTACAAATGGTTTATTGAAAAATAAAGCAAAACCTCTTGCTCCTTCCCATAGCTAGTTTTCATCGAAGTTGAAATTATTGCATTTCATTTTCCTCTTGCATGGTTTAAAGAGTTGAGTTGAAATGACATCATTTTCATGACCACTCCTTTGAGTAACAAAAACCTAAAATCAAGCGCTGATTAAAATTTATCTAGCAACTTTTCTAGGGCTCTTCAAACCCATCTTATCTTAGGTGTAGAGATTTGGAATAGGATTGTGAGAATACATTTCCAAATCTGCTATAAAAACATAAAGATTTGAGTTAGGGAGTGAAATCCAGTTGCTATATCACTGACTTTGGGAGTCCCTTCTAATACAAGAGTAAAAAACGAGGTCGCATTGGGGCCAACAGAGTAATCAACCCTTCATTGTTGGTCTTGGTGTCAACTATCGACTATCCCCCCTATTCTTTGGTATAGTAGGTGGTACCATAGAGGCCATAATATTTTAGACTTCCTACCCAAGGTGAAAACAAAGGGAAGGTGGTTTTGTACCTAGAATCGACATTGGCTAGTCTCACTCGGACTCCTTGGAGGGTTTCCCACTGCTCGGTGAGGTAACTTGCACTAGGGTGTTAGTTCATTAAGCAATTTGTCAACGTAACTTTACCACACGTCAAAACTCATCCCCTTCACGCATCGATCCTACGATGTTGGATTCCATCACCAACGAGCGCTTCTTTGTGAGAAGGTTTTTTTGCATGCTTGACTCCTAGATTAATTAGTGTGTACTAGATAATACAAGTATGAAAGAGTAACACTATGGTAATCATTATTAGATTATTGTGATACCAACAAGATACTAGTAATGAATTAGAACCATTGTACTAATTAGTGTTACAAATTGATAGAACAATGCTTATGCATATCCAATTTCATAGACTATTCATAAATATTGATTAAAGAATAGATCATTTTAACTATAATTTTAGAGTAATTCAGCCTTTTGATTTATCTTTTTTTTCAAAGAGTTCTAGTATTAATGAGAAAACATTTGTGTGTTCGTAATTACTAACATTTTTTCTAACCTTATATAAATTACATAGATCATTATTGTTTCATCGTTTCCTACTTGATTAAGAGAAAATTGTCCAAACTCTCCATTATATGAGAAACTCTCAAAAGTATCTCTTGAGAGTCATTTAGCTTTCCAAGGAAAAGTTCATTTTATATTTGTATGCTTCCTTATAGTTCTAACCTAATGTTCTCCCCATTATACTCTTAAGAATTCAATTCATACCTTCATCATTGAAGGTAACCACCTTCCCTTGGCACGTGAGGAATAGTGGACATAAGGTGGTTATTAGAACAACCAATTTACAACTTTGAAGGAAATGCATCCTAGGCATGTGTGTTAGGGGTTGAGCACCCTTGTTACGAATTTAGAAAACCCTCTAAGAAATAATATTAAACTTCATTAAAGGTAAAAATATGCTCAAAATAAGATGTTGAGCTAGTCAATGGTTTTCCTATGCCATATGTCCTCTTTCTTTTTACAATGATCCTCAAACATATCATTTTGACTTATTCATGCTATACACCATAAGGCTCATCCTACTTCCACAATTGCACAACAGAGTACAAACAGTGTGGCCAAAGATGGTGTATTGTCTCAATTGTGTGAACATATTGCCATGTTGTTGATATGAATGTTGTAGGCAGTTCCCAAGATGGAGTGTAATTGTTGTGGAGTGTAAACTATAGGAAATCCTTATTTAAAATCCCATAAATGCACCTATTCCAATTTAAAATACTCCTAGATATTGCAACCTCCATATTGGCTATGTTCATGATAAGTAGTGGAGTTTAGTATGGATTGCACTTAGTGCTTGTTATATTTGCACTAAAAGTTTATTTCATAGTTGGCCACATATTTCTTCCACCTCTCTAATTAGCTTGATAGTGTTGCCATGTTGGTATTCCAACACCTCCAAAATCCTACGATTGGTTGTTTATGACATAAGCAAAAAATGAGAAATATTTGCTCATAGAAAATCCATTTGCAAACTTGAGGTTCCTCAGGAACACAATTATTTCCCCACTCTTTGGATCATATTTCATCAACTTTCTAGTATCATATCCACTGAATATAGAAAACAAAAAGTGCCTTCATTGAAGATCAATAATAGAATAAGTGAATTATATCACTCCTCCTAAAATCAAGATCATTTTTCAATTGAAATGGCACTCCCTCTGCTTCATTGGAAATGGTTTTTTGCATGCCCTCCTTTAGAACCTACAAGAAGAAATCCAAAACAAGAATCTGTAGTGTAAAGTTCAGTATTTTTCCTATGGAACCTCATTCCCAATGGTTGGCCATAAATGTGCTTGAATTCTGGATTTGGTGTAGGAGGATTCTTCATATTACATATTTCTTTGTTGATATGACTGTGCCCTCGTTGCTACCATTGAGTGCATCAAATAGGTCTAAACCAACATTCCCTTTTGTTGCTGAGAGATTTAATATTCTTGTTGGTCATATGTTCCATAGATCTCTCCTCTACATGTATTATTTCAAAACAAATATGTCAAGTGATATTCCCTTCCCTAATAAATCAAATGTTTTTCTACAAGATGAGAATAGGCAGTGCATTTCCTTTATCAATTGTTGTTTCTTTAAGATTCATTAGTCTATAATGATTTCTGCTCCAAATGCACCCTTGTCTTTGGTTATAAACCAAAACAAGGATACATCAAACATCATAAGTCATAAGTTGGAATCTCTATCACTCCTTGGAAGGAAATGGAAGTGAGCTATTGAAAATGGACAAGAACACCAAGATCATGCCAAGTTTAGTGCCTATTATTACAAGTTCACTTTTTCCATTGTTGGATAAGGCTGGTGTAAGCATCACCAAACCATGAAATATCATTCATCACTCTTCAAGCAACAAAGATTTA
This sequence comes from Picea engelmannii, assembly GCA_009831015.1. Taxonomy (NCBI): domain Eukaryota; kingdom Viridiplantae; phylum Streptophyta; class Pinopsida; order Pinales; family Pinaceae; genus Picea; species Picea engelmannii. The sequence continues at coordinate 642,713 of ML786727.1, read as the reverse complement.
GACGAATCCAAAATATGAAACAACATTGTTTCCCCTCTTTGCAACCCTCAATAAAAAAATGCAGATGAAGTATGAGAATAAAAATCAAACCTGGAAAAGTACATAATCTCAGCTTGCTCCCCTTTATTAGGAGGTCAAAAATCTCTAAAACAAACCAAAAATTGGAAATGACATTGTCCCAAACATATTGCAGTCTAAAAAATAGTCTTTCACTGATTTTTCATAATAGGTAGGGAAAAATATAGAGAAATCAATCGTGGGAAAAATTTTGTGTCATTATTTCCATGAAAAACCCATTTATGCTACATCAAATCCGCCCTAGTGAGGAGAACATACAATTTTTCACCAACCATGGAAAAATATTAACATACCTCCATTGAGATGTCTTCATTATGTCCCATGAAGTAAGCCTCAATGTTGATTGGAAGTGGAGTATCCCAACTCATCTTTTCCTCCATCATGTTCTCACTAGTTGTGTCATAGATGATATCTCCATGAAGAAACCGATGATCCACATTTAATCTATTCCTTCAAATTGAAAAGAGAGTGATCATATCCTCATCCTCATAGTTTTCATGCCCTTCATCACATGAGGGGATGATAACACCTATAAATTCTTCACTTTCCAAGGGTTTTTCTACCACATCTATCCTCTTCAAATATTTCAGGGTCTCATCATTAAAGTTAGAAATTTGAAGAGATAAATAACTTATCAAAGCATTTTCTTCATGTAAGTGTACATTATAATGATGATGTTCTTATTATTTAGAATGCATAGTCTTCAAAGGAATTATGAGATGTTGCAACAAGGTCTTAAATGACTTCATCACTCCTCTCTTCCTCCATGTTAGCACTAGAAGTCAAGTCAAGATTGTTATTGATTCAACCCTAGCACACCTTGTTTCAAAATGTTCAATAAGGGTTTTAGATATGGATAGATTGTTGCTTTGTTTGAAAGGAAATAATGGTCTAATATATTAAGATCACTTACCTAGTTGTAGCAAGTCAGGTAAATAAAACTAATGATTAGTGGTTTAAAGTTTTGGATGATGTGATTGGGAGAAAGGAAGGACACAAATGATAATTACACTAATAAACAAACTTGTTCTTTAATGTATTTATTCAACAAAAGAATAAACCTTTATCTAGAAATTCATTTCAAATAATATTTAAGGAAAGGAAACACCAATGTGGCAAAGATTCATTAAAATCCTTTAAAGAAACATTTTCAACACATAAGCATTTGTCATACAATCATATAACATCGACATAGTGTTTTAGAAGACATAAGGAAAATGATAAACAAAGGAAAAACACATAAACTAACCATTATCTTTATTAGCAGTTGAAGTCTTTACATAGGCAAGATGAATCAAAATAGTCTTTATATATAAAATTATCAAGCCAAAACAGGGATCGCCCCCCCTCCTTTCTTCCTCTATTTCATGAAATATATAGAGTTTTACATCATTTTCATACATTTATGATCAATCTGATATTCAGGGATATCTCAAAACTAACTCTTATAGGCCCCAAGGGAGAATTTTTCCTATATCTATTGATATATAGAAATGAAAAATAGTTACAATTTATATCCTATAATCTAGGAAAAAACCTTGCATAGAGATAGGTCCTTGGTTGACTTGATTACACCTAGCTGGTATGCTACATCCTTCACCTAGTCTTTCGAGATCCACCTGATCCTTTGTGATCCATTTGATCCTCTGTGATCCGTCTAATCCAACAATTTGACAACTCGAAATAGATAACTTGTTTGCTTTGCCATCCATAAAAAATAGGCTATAGATCAACTTAAAAATAGATATCTTACCCCTTCTCCTGATTTCATAAATCATTTACCTCAACCTCTGCCTTTCCTTATTACAAAAATGAAACTCTGTGTCTTTTACTGCAAAATCGATTGCTACAAGTGTTCCTGTAGCACCAATATTTTTCCTATGTGGAGAGTTGTGGGAACTTCCTGTAGCGCCATATTAAAACCATATTTTAACATACTTAATGCCTTTTTCTTTCCCAGGTTACAACCAACATTATCCATAGAGAGATAATGTGAAATTCATAGCTAACATCCCAACGCTTGTGAAATTCCTTGATCAAACCTACAAGTGAACATATCTCCCTTGGAATACAATTATAAAACCAATATAGTGCATCAATTTCCAAGGAACACAAACATTTTCATCCTAACATACTCATGGCCAACATTGAATTTTGAAATGAATTCAATGAAAGATGTAACATGTAGTGCAATTGAGTCATTATGTCCATGGACTTTGGGATATTCTTGTCCTATTTCGTATCAAGGAATTGATTCGGATAAGAAAAGAGGACAAAGTATGAAAACCTTATAAATAATGGACAACCAAACAACACATCACATATTTAATCACAATTCCATAAGATTAAATGAGCTATTTATATGTCTAAACACCCAATCTGAAATTACAGTAGAAATTTTCCTCAATACTCAAAGTTGCATCAAGGTCTAGGGGGGCTTGAGAGCCTCTACCATAAAATCTTCTCATTGTGCAGAACCACCTTCTAGAGATTATTTCCAGCATCAAATAATAGTGTCTACTTTATCATAAAATACTAATCATCCAAGACAAAAGAGGAGGAGGATGGAAACCTCACATATTATCCCTTGATTTCATCCTCTTTTAAATCATCTACTAATATTTGGAGAGGATATCCCTGTTAATATAATTGTCATTAGAAAATGAGAGATCTTATCATTTTATAGATCCTCTCCTCAAATGATTTACAATAAAATAATATTTAGTGCTTTCTAGATCCACCTCTTCTTCCAAGAGAGAGAAATAAAATAATCATTCATAAATGCTCCTTAGAGGATGGGCGCTACACTTAAATAATAAAATATATAAGACAAGGGTTTTAATGGTTTTTGTGCCACTTATCACGCTATTGAAATAGGAAAAACACCCTCTTGAAATATGATTATTTATACCAAGTATGTTGAATCCTTATACCAGGTGTTTGTTTCTACCTTTATGCCATATGTCCTTTTCCATGAATTAGGAAACGTGGCCTTTGGATTAAGTCTAGAAAAGGAATCCACTAAAATAGGTTGGTTGACTAAAGAAGAAAAGAGCATTGGCATTGTCAATGAAACTACATCCAAGAGAGACCAAGATCACAATAAGTCAATGAAATATGTTACATGAAACATTTCAAATAAATATGGTCTAGTCGTAGTACAAAGATGGTTTGTTTGCATGCTTTAATCCTATATTAATTAGCGTGTGTTGTTTTTTCTCCTTAGTTGGACTTACGAGTGAGTTTGTGTCTAATGAAATTAGTTCTAGGGTCTTCCAACCAACATTGTGTCCTATTACCACCACTTGTTGGAATGTGTCATTATGTGACTCCAAACATGCCCCTATAATGCCCAGATAGTATACCAATAGTAATAGAGCATAATAAAAGTGTGAAAGAGAAAAACTATGGTAATCATTATGAGCTTACTGTGATACCAACATGATACTAGTAATGAAGTAGAACCGTTGTACTAATTATTTTTACATATTGACTAGTTGACTATTTCTGTCATTGATGGTGTTAAAGGACGTACAAGAAAACATGTATTTGTCAGATCTATCTTCATTGAGTGAGGGAAGTTCAAGTAGAATAGAGGAGAGTGAGACATCTAGTAGGTCTAACATGCGAAGATCAACTAGAGGTGAGAAGATCAGAAGAAAATTCCATAGACGCATGAAATTTTTTCTTGCGAAAGGGGGATCATGTTCTTATAATCATGAGATCATAGATGACATAGAGGTTCCCTTGAGGTGCAAACATATAGTGAAACTATGGGTACCCAAGGATCTTCCTGAAATAAACACTGATTTTTCTGTAAACGAAAGGATATACCGGATTGCTCCATCGTCATTACATGGTTTGGGGCTATTTTCCATGGATGGAATAAAGGTATGTTACGACGAATTAACTGAATTGATGGATTATGTTGGACCCTGTTATATCTATAAATTTGGATATGAATAGTCAAACATACAAAAAGTATGCGAAGATATGGATTGACTGCAAATTATATACAACTAAAAGATATTTATCAAAATAAATGAGCAACTATCTATATTGACGGAAGGCCAAAAACAACGAGGAATATTGCAGGGTTTATAAATAGTACATGACCCGTGACCAGAAATAAGAAACCCAATTACGTATTTGAGGGGCGTGAAGGAAACCATGTATTCGTATGTGCAATAAAATCAATAACTGTAGGGGAAGAGTTATTGATTGATTACAATTTGAATCGAAAAGATACAACCGTTTCTATTATGGGGGCGATACGTATACTAATTTGCCCAACCTGTAAGTAATGACTCTTATATTTTATGATTTTAATTATGTTATTTATGGTGTTAATCCATTTGGAGAGCTTCGGTCTGTTTACTCAGTGTGGCCTATTTTTGTTGTCAACAATATCATTCCTCCTTGGATGTCAATAAAGAGGGAAGATTTCTCATACATTTGAATTTATTTCTCATGATAATTATCATGGTTCTAATTTCACTGTAATGTGGCAAGTTGATCATGGTAAATCAAAAGAAGCCTCAGAACATGTAAATGAACAACAATTTTCGAATTGCATTTAATGTGCATTTTATTTATGTCGCAATCAGTTATTTTATTTATTTACATAACTAGATTATCATTTATTTTGTTGAATATGTATTCGGCAGGCCATGATGCTAATGATGATTCGATCGACAAAATGGATTTGTATGAATCCCTCGACCCTATGGTTTTAATTAAAAAAATATCAATAAAGAAAACAAGGAACTAGAGCCTCACTTGTTAGATGTTCTAGAACAAACTTCCGAGGTCAAAGAAAGGATCATAAAAGTTATGACAAGGCTTAACACATATAAGGTAATAACCATAATTTCAAGTGGTTTTATTTTTATGTCATAAGATCAATTATGAAAGATTGATTTTTAACTTTTACATTATCTAAACGATAACATGTTTTCTTTCTTATATAGAGATTTTTGGATCTTGTTAACCCCGACATGCATGGTGTCAGTAGTAGTGGCGCTACACAAAAACTACAGGGTCCCGACGCAGGCCCTTGTAAACCTATCAGGACATAGCTATTCATATATCCACCTTCCACACCATTAGGTGGGAGCCATGACACACACACACCCAGGAAGTGGCCACACAGGTAGGCTCTGGAGGTGGTGACGAAGATGAGGTTGATGATTTGGCCAACTATATGGTTGTTTTTCCTAAAGAAAGATGTGTGACCAACACGTGGATCCTTAAGGGCACATTTATGATCAACGAGGAAGGACTTCCATTAAAGCAAGTTAAAGTCTCAGGTAATTTTTTAAATTTTAATTGTTTCATGTTCTTTATGTAGACAAATATAAATCATCTAAATTATTATTTTTAAATTAATAATCATACAATCTTTTTGTGTGTAGGGAAAAATGACTTTTATAGGTCCTTGGAGAATAAGGCGTTGCTGATTTTTGGGCCCACCATACAAGAGAAGTGGAATTCCCATAATTACAACCTCAAAAAATAATTGATGGATTATCTTGAAATCTTTTTGGGTGTAGACACATTAAATAAGACCTTGGCCACCACCGCAGCTGGCCAATATTTAAAATATACGCGAGAAATGTATACGAATCACTTGAAACAAAATGATAGTTATGAGCATCCTCTGATGATTCCAGAGAGGGAGTGTAAGACCCTCATTGAGGATGCAAAAGAGAAGAAATCGACAGATGAAGGAAAAACACCCTCTGGTCACAGAAGGTAAATTACAATTTCAATTCAACACCTTCAATTTTTTTTAGATGTAAATAAAAGTGTGGTATATATTAACATACTTGAAACTTTTGATGATAGGTTGACTGACACTTCAAAGGAAACAAAAGTAAGGTTTTCCAAATGTGGCCAGCACAGGCTAGGCCAGGGAGACTACTTGAAGTTGCAGTCACAAATTGTAAGTACCCAAATATCTTATTTGTATCACCTTCAAACTTTTAGGAAATTGAAGCGAATAACATTAAAAATGCATACTCTTGTGCAATGTAGGGTGATGAGTTCGGTATTGAAACCAAGGAGGAAGACCTCCAGCGTGGTTACAAGTACGACTATAAAGTTGTAGTTGAACACCGGAAAATCTTGGGGAAATTACCAAGAACCACTTTGCAGGATAAGGTAAATAAAATTCAATCCACATTAACCTTTCTTATTAATATAATACATTCATGTTTGATATCATTGATAAATTTAATGTGTTACAACTTCGTTTTAATTAGGGGAGCAACATTGTCAACCAACCCACTAGTATTGGAGAGAAGTGCATTGATAGCAGTTTGAAACCAGAAGATGGTTCTCTCATGCAGTCCCATTCCACTGGGGTAAAACCCTACATAGGTGCTACGACTGAGGCACATGACGGTAATATGGTGGTATTTTAATCATATACTTAATAATTTTGTAGTTATACATTTTGTACTTATATTTTTTTTACTTATACATTTATGATTGTCCTTATAAATTTTGTGGTCTCAATGGAAGATAATTTTGTACTTGAGGGTCATACATTTGAAGAGGAGCATGCAGGGGCAACCATTTCAATGGTGACAAACGGTGCACTAGGTAAATAATGACATTGTAGGTGTTTTTTTTTAATATTACTGAACTAGTTCAATGATATTTAAAAATTGGCCATCTAAATTTTATATTTTTTTCTTTTGTAGGTGATGCCTCATCAAAACGACCTCCATTAACCTGTGAGTACCATGTGACTAGGCATGCTCTGCATGAGAGGACGCAATAACAATCAAATTTTGAAGAGCACCCAAAGAACGAAGACATAGATATTGATGAAATGCTTAGGAATTTTAGACCTAAGAAGAAGAGGTCGACTAAAACTAAATGATGATGTACATTATTTTAATAACTATTTATAAAATCTATTTTCTATGAAATACTTTTTTGTACTTGTTGGGTCGCCAAAATGTCATTCTTTTACCAGACTTTTACTTCACTTTTCACCATATTTTTCTTTCCCGCAGCCTTACATCAAGACCATTTTCATGATTACATATGAGTTTAGACCTATTATTTTCCAAATAATTCATTTTAGTATTTTGAGTAAGTTTATGATTAAATATTGGAAAAATAACATGTTTTCACTTATATATTGAAGTGGGATGAGTTCTATGATGTTTACAGGTGCATTTTAATACTCCAACCAAGTCATATGATGGAATAGAATAAAGTCTCTTTTCACGCCAATTTCCATTCTCTAGTTTTAGATGTAAAGTGTTTTAGTGTAGTGTATGATGTTATGGAATAGTTGTTACTTTGCTCTTAGGAGAATTGAGCTCACTCCAAATGGATCAAGGAAACATTTTATTTCATTGTAAACAATTGTGAATATTGGTATGTATATATGTTTGTTTTTGCTGTAAATATTTCAATAGATTTATATGTTAGGTATTGGAGAATTGAGAGTGATGTGAGGGGGGGGGGTAGGGGAGAGGCCATAATATCTTCCACCTTCACGTGGTTGTCCCTGTTAAGTAGATGACAATTTATTGAAGTCATTTAATCTTGGAGCAAACCTCCCTCGATCCAACGAAGTAAAAACAAAGTCAATGTTGACTTCGTTGTTGCAACTTCAAATCAAGGGAGGCGGTTTGATCAAATATTAGACACGTGGCTCTAATAAATTATTATTTAAACCAAGAGGATCTTATTCAGGTATGTTATGACAATCTCATAAAAATGCATCTTAGAGTAAATAATGTGCTACAAATATGACTTGTATTTATTTTGTAGATATTTATGGAGGTTGAATGATTTTGGAAGGTACTTTAAGATATTTCTTCATTGAGTGAGGGAAGCTCAAGACAAACAGAGGGTCATACAACTTAAGAGAAACACATGGGGGAAACCATTCCAACTGTGCCGACCAATTCATCAGATTAGATGTGATTTTTCCTTTCAGCATAGTTTATATAGCCATCAATTCTGGTTATGTTTAATGTTTATGAATTGTTATGTGATTATTTATCAATGCAGGGTTTTCTATGTGATAATTAATTGAGATATATCATTTTTTTATTATTTGTCATGTTCTCGTCTTGTATCCATTAATGGTATATACAAGTCCATTTATATTGAGTGAAAGAAACCTTATCTTCCTGTGGCGATTGATGAAGCATTAGTTCATGCATCTACTGCTAGGGGTCTTCCTAGAATAAGACCAAATGATCTAATTTTTTTTTTCCATAAATAGTGTTGTTGTCTTGTGCCTCTTTTTTTCTAGGCATTGTTCCAGATCATGGAGCATGTACTGTTACCATCCATCCTAATAAGATAATCTTTTTTTATGTTTGTTTCATATTTTTCTTTCCATATATGTTCCCATAGTTCATTTTTACCTTTGATTCATCTCATGGATACAACAACTTATTAGTGATCTGTTTTGAGCCATAAAATAAAGGACTTTCATTTGACGAACTTCTACAAGTTTGCTCAAATTGCTTTTTGGATCACTTTAGGCTTATTTTTTGGGCCTAGTTAAGTGCAAACAACTTGTTGTTCATGTTTTCTTACTTGCTTCCCCCAATTTCCAGCAATAATAAATAATTGGATTTTAGGTTTTATGACACCCTTCTTCAATTATAGGTGTCATGAGTTTCAAGGCTAGCAACTAAGAGTTTGTGTGGACTAGGAATTGAAAAGTATGAGAGCCCTGCAATGAATGAGAGATTGATAAATATATCATGCACTTATTTTACATTTCAAATACTGAATATGCACTCCAATCTTGTGTGGGATTGATACATACATTTGAAGGGAACCTCGTACTCTAATAAACATGGGAAACTATGGAGTGTGCTTGTTTTGATCAATGTCTTGTTGGGATTTGGAACCTCATGGATATTAAATTCTAAAAGCCTATTGTTAGCTTGGTTGGATGATTAGCCCAAATTAATGATATCTTAAGTGTTTTGATTCCTTTTGTCTTGATTAGCTTCGATGATTTCAAACCTATTTACTCAAGAGGATTTTACTGAGTGGCTTATGCATTGGTAATTTGTTGTGGGGATTGAATTTATTTGGCTATGGAGGATCCTCGGGTGGTTCACATTAGTGGCATGGTAATGGAATTCATGAAGTGATAAGAGTCTTACACTTAAGAATGTAATAAATTATGGAAATCAAAGAACACATAAGCCTACATTGCAACCAAATACTTGTGCCCAACTATGTTATTATCCCTAATATTAACTTCTTCATCACTAGTTGTTGGCATACCTATCATTAAATTGGATTGATTATCACATGCATGAAGATAAGTTTCAATGCATAGATACCAATTTACACTTATTATCAAGTTTCATTGGTTACCACATATGAGAAACTATGAGTTCACGTGCAATAGGAAATAAAGGAGTTTCATGAGCATGAGAAGAGTTAAAAATAAGGGAATTTGAGTTGTGTCTAGAGATTCCTCTTGATTTGTTTGGAGATCAGTTACACTACACTAAAAAATGCAACATTGTTTCATAAGGAAAAACACACATTTATGTAATAGGTCTTATCCATGCTAAAAGGCTCGTATCCACTAATGAAAATGCCAAGGGAAGGGAATCATTGATTTTTTAAATTACCTTAAAACAAATTAATTCTTCCAATGTGATTCATTATGTGTTCAAATTCTTTTAAAAATAGCTAACCCTTATAATGCCTTTTTCTGTAAAATCCTACTTTTTAATTAATTTCTTGTCATATCATTAATAAATTGAGAATCCTTGGTCCAAGAACCAAGTAGGCCTTGAAGGTAGTCATTTAATATGTAATCTATCATTCTAAATGCATGATTAACCTCCATTTGTGCCCAAGATGCACAAATATTCACACAAACCCATGATGGGTTCCTGAGGTCAAAATATGTCATTTAATTAAAATTTTGTCATGTTTTAAAATTATTTTAACATTTATAAATGGGAAACTAGATAGACCATGTATCTAGTCAATTTGTATCAAATTGAGTAAGATGAATGTATGGATACACTTATATTTCATCTAGCTATCACTTAGTGCCCCAATGATACCCCACAACAAAGTGAAGCAGTTCCTAGAAATTACACACAATGGGAAAAAGTCTTTGGTACAAAAGAAAGGTAACCAATAGCTAACATCCATTCTCAATCATTTCCTAGACTCAACATGGAGGTGGAAAAGATATGGGAATAGAAACACACTACTAGAGGATGTGCAACACTAGTTGGGAGAGAGAAGCTAGTGCAAATTACTGGAGGAAGGAACACTCTCTAGAGAGAAGCCATGCATTTTGTTGATGTAGAACCCACAGAACCTTGTTGAAGGCCAAAAACAAGTAATTTTCACTACCAAAGAAGGTAGAGATGCTACTTGGAAATCCCAACTATGAATTTTAGGATATTGTACCTTGATGGACCCAATTGAGGGATGATTATGCATAAAGAGGGAGTGTGCACTATTATATAAGAAAAGTTTCACCCTTATTAAACCAAAAATGTTTTTTTTTCTATTCAAACTTAACTAGACACCATCGAAGGGACTAAAATTTATTAAGAGAGAGAATGAATTGTTGGGGTAACCAAGCTTGTTGCTTGCAAAAGGGGACATTGCACTTTTTATTCTCTAAAAATTCACTAGACCATACCTGTTGGAACATATATAATCCTAAACTTTGAGCTTTACTTTCTCAACTTCATCCTTCCCAAAGTGGAAACTCAGAAATCAACTTTCGAAGTCTAAACTGAATTTATTTATGGTCATAAGGTGCACATGATATCCGTCATTGATGAAGTTCCCCCATTTGAATCGAACGATCCCCTTTTCCCCTGAGTTTTGGAGTCATGTGATCGTTAAAGAGTCAAATCACTAAAGGTCGCTTCGTATCTTCGTGCTTTGGGAATTTCTATAGGTCTTCACGATTAAAGTCCTGAAACCCAAAAGTGTTCGTTATCACTTTTTCATAAATCTTTAAAGGACATGAGTCATGGTACATGTGTATCTTTGATTATTCCCTGGGTCAGCACATGTCATCCACTCCCAAAGTTTTCATCTGAAGATTCATATGATTCGAAGTAACATGTGGCACCCCCTGGTCTCGACACGTCATCTAAAATAACTTCATCTTCAACACGTCACTACGGGGATGAATTTTCGTAAATATAACAAAGCACTAACTCATAGATCAACGAAGCATTAAAAAGATGAAATAATAACTCTTAATTAATTAAGTTAAGCTTGGTCGAAAGATAATTAACAACTTCATGCTTCAGAGTTTGGAAGTTTTCCATTCATCATATCCTAAAATCTCCAAAGTCCAAGTTTCTGAAGTGACGAAACTTAAACAGGATTAATTAAAACTTAAAAACCAATTATCAGATAATTAATCATTTTGCAATTTTGGGTTTCGTGGATCCCATCTCAAGCTACTTTAAAAATCCCAAAGTCTGAATACCCAAAGGCACTTAAAGTTAAACACGATTAATTAATGTTTTAAAATATATTATCTCGTAATTAACCTTTCGTGAATTCGCGATTCGGGAAATTTCAAATATGTTTCATCCAAAACTCGTGATCTTGAACCATCGATATTAATGGCATTAATCACGAATCAACGGTAATTATTTTAACATAGATTGCAAATCGCCATCTAGATTTTCTCATTACGGTAAATAAATTTGTCTTCAGTAAAGGTATTCTCGAATCAATACACCTGAGGTGAATAAGAGTTCTTGATTTTTGAATTCCATTTTCATATGCACAGAATAGTAAATTTTTTCCAACTGAGAAGCTCACACATTCCCTTGTAACAGGTAATCCCATTCTAGTTTTATCGATATCATGGCACCACGGAAGATGGCTAAAGCAGCTGGTGAAGGTGAAAATCGGAATGCAGATGTTCTTTTAGATACCTCACTGAGAGCCATTGACACTGTGAAATCTTGGACACAAGTTATTGATATTCTAGAGCATGAGCTTATAATTTTCCCAGAGGATTTAGGCGATGAAGTGAGAGAAACTCATGCAACTAAACTCAGGGATATATCTCAGTCAGAGCTACACAAAATAGCGCGTGACTGAGACTCATGTCATATAACGACATGATAGGTTGGGCGCTGGGAAACGTCAACATCCAAACTAGGAGAATTTTCAACTCACAAAGGGTTGTTGTCGGGTCTTTCTGACCAGAACACATACAAGTAATGTATAAGATATCCCCCAATTTTAAATATAATTACAACACTGCATTCGTGTTGGAATTTGAGAAACGGGAGTGTATACAATATGATAAAAGCTATCCTGATATAATCAAATCCTGGTGGGGGCACCAAGAGAAATTCAGAGCCAACACTCATGGCGTGTATGCCACAACGTCATTGTATACCCACATGATCTATGTAGCTATGATGATATGCATACTATTTGAGAAGAAGAGCCCCACTCATTTCCCGGTGGAATGGGTGTCAATTATGCACGAGGTGGACGAGGGATACTCTTTCAACTGGGCCAAGATGTTGTCAAATAATCTGGCCAAAGAAATCACTGAATACTAGCTAGATAAATCAAAGGGACAGTCTGCCCCTTTCTACATGTTTGCATATATTATGGATTCTATATTCTTTATAACCCCTTTCCCACTAATGAATTAGAGCTGGACCCCAACCAGTGCAGAAACTATACACTTTTACCATTCCAAACTGTGGGATGAAAAGGCCAAAGACTTCTTCTACGAAATATGCCATCATGTAGTGGTGCCCGTTCATATATCCTTATATGGTTGCCCACCCCCTCAGATTTCATATGTAATCATGGGAAACCTAGGCAAAATAGTAGATTGGTACATCGAAGAAAACTTTTCTTACATTAGGGTTCTCAGGTGCTCATCCCCCCCCCCATGCTCTCCCAAAGTTTTTACCAGACTGGCTAGTATGCCAAGAAGTGGCTTATCAAACGGTGATAGGGGGCATCAACAAGGAGCTGAAAGAAAACCAGAAAAAAGTATGGCCTACCTTCCCTCTTCAGGTTGGTATGTTTTCATTACTAGACTTTGGTCACTCCAAAGTGGAAGCGATAGCTCTGGAGGATGTCAAGTTAGTTGATATAGAGTTTAAAAGGAATGACCCACAAAAAATTATGGAAAACCACTTGGACCAATACAATTTAAAGAAATATGTGCATGATAATTTCCCACATGATGAAATATTTAGGGGAGCCAGGTCATATGAGGAAGTACTGAACATAGTCCAAGCTCTGTCCCCAGATCAACAGGCCAATTTATTTAGTTTTCAAAGGCACAAAAGAAATAGCTTGCCAAAATTATTACAGGGAGAACCAGTAGCACCTTCGTCTACACGGGAAAATGTACCTCTAGGTTTTGAAACAGGAAGCTCTGGTAGGTAGGACAATGAGGAAAAATTGAAGAGCACAAAGTTTTTAATGCAGAAAGTGGAGGCTTCATCATCAAATCCACTAGGTACTAAAGCAAAATCTCAGCTTGAATATTTTCTAAAGTAAGGGCAGGATATGTCTCCTTATACACCATCCAAACCTTCTTCCCATATTGATGAGCAACAACCATCTACGTAGATAGGTTCCCCTATTGCTTCATTGACAACATTGCAGTCAAGTTTTAGAATTCCTAGTTCTGAAGTCATTTTCATAGGTGATCTCACCCCAATTTATCTTGAAGAGATGCCTCCTTCAGACTTCTTCTTCAGCAAGAAAAGGAGATCCATCGTCAAACGTGAAACACAATAAAAATATGGAGTGATAGTCAAAAGACAAAGAATGGTGTATGACAGACAGAACCGAGATGATACAGAATTTGCAAAGGAAGTTGCAGGTTCACTGGGTGCCTTCGCCACTACTAATAAATGGTCTATGGAAAATTTGGCCGAACAACTACAAAATAAGTCCATGTTGGTAGAGAAACTTCAAAATGAAATACACACAACTAAGCAGACTGTCCAAAATAGGATGAGTCGACACTTCGAACAGATTAGAGCCTATGACAAACAACAAATTCAACAACTCCAGTCCAACTTTGATGAGCTCCAAAGGAATTCACGGTTCAATCAAGGACTAATCACCCAACATGTCGAATTAATAAAAAAATTGCAAGCTAAGTTGTATTTAACCGAAAGTACCTTAGTGGATATTTCATCTCTCTAGACCCAAGCAATGGAAATAAATGACAAAATGGAAAATGCCCAGCAAGACCTTTTTATGAAGGTAGAAGCCATCCAGAATTGCTACTAGGAAGTTGATCTTTCTCTGAAATACATCTACATCAAAGAAAGAGAAGCTCCTTCAGCTCGAAGTAAGTTTCATAAAGCTTTCTTATTAGTACCAAAGGATGATGTCTCAGAGGTTCCTCAACTTTCTCTTTCAGAACAAATAAGAGGTGATCTAGCTTTAAAATCCTGGGAAACCAATATAGTAGAAAGCAGAGAACTTTCTAGAGAGGTAAATGAAGCTTGTCTAGAAGCATTGTCCTTAATAGACAAAGGGATAATTGATTTTGAAGGAAATGATATCTTCGAAGCCCTGGGTCAAATTGATATAGCAAAAAACCAGTATAATTCCAGAACAAGCAAAGAAGAGGCTCTAACAACCATTCAGAAAATAAACCAAATTGATCTCCTTCAAATAAATAAATGGATAGTAAACCCAATCTTGCAATTACAGGTCATATCTCAAGGATACAAAATAATACAAGAAAATTTGCCTCAGGTAGAAAGAAAGTTATACACTTTCAAGGTGTATGAAGCAACTGAGCCTTCAAGGTTGATGGTGAAACTAGTGAGCAGATGCAACCAATGCCTTGAATATGGGAAGGCAAGAACATCTGGAAACAAGTAAGAAAGTGATATTACATGATTGGATATAGCTAAAGGGACAAATGGAAACAAATATATGATGACCAGGATGTTGTGCCAAAATAGCAAGAAGATCAGAATACATAAGTGTTTTGGTGAGCAGACGAAGAGATTGCCAACGAAGCTCATCATTCTCTATGCTCTATTTTCTTATTTAAGATATTTACTATTTTAAATTATAAGAATTCCAACTGTTTTTGAGTTGTGAGACTTTTTTATAAATACATAGATTGAATATCTCTTAAGGGCTACTTCTTGTCGTATGTAATAGAGAAAAATCTCCTTATTGAGTATTAATACAAGTGCAGGCAAATATTCCAAATTTTGTCGAGTTTGGGTTAAGTGTTTCTTCGGTTTTTCCATATCTTGGCATTTCTTTATGCAATCCTTGATAAATTTTTGATTTCAATTTAGTACAAAAACTACTATAATTGTATTTCATCGGTAATTTGTTAAGTAAATAGTTTTTCCTCTACATTTACTGTGAGTAAATCAAGACCTGTGAGTTGTGTGGATTAATGTATCTTATACTTTATTCAAGGTTACACTATATATTTTCTTCTAATGCAACAAGGTGAGACTCTTCAGTAATTGATGCCTTGCTTTGTTTAACAGTTTTGTAGTTTTC
Organism: Picea engelmannii; assembly: GCA_009831015.1. Lineage (NCBI taxonomy): Eukaryota > Viridiplantae > Streptophyta > Pinopsida > Pinales > Pinaceae > Picea > Picea engelmannii. The sequence goes on along the minus strand of ML786727.1, from coordinate 627,104 downwards.
TCTCACATCATTCAATATTTCGATTTTGACTCAGACACGAAATACGGCCTCTCTGTTGCCATACTATTAATTTCATTTAAGGAATTTTTCTCATATAACTAAGGTAGAAAAAACACTTTTAAAAAACACTTAAAATTTCTTGATGCCTGACATTACTCTTTGAGCCTTAAGTTTAATCTCAGGATCAACAATACCGAAGATATGAAAACATCCAACAAGCCAAAATAGATTGTTGGATGCACTGGGGTGAATGGGAAAGGAAACAACTAGTGCATTTTATCCTCCAAACAATAGTTATGCATTCATTTTACTAAATTTATCCTTCCAAGGATAAAACTCATTGTTCTAATTTTTGGGGAGGGAGTTGCATGCTTTGGCATGCATTTTCCTTCTTTATATTTAAGAGGAAAGTCATTTCTCTCCTTAATATCATTCTTCATTCTTCGATGCCCATTATTTATTTCTATATCTTATTTACTTGTAGGTTGTTTTTCAGATGTGGTGAAGCATTGTTGACAACCAAGGAAGCATGTCGTAATCTTATACATCTCTATAAATTGATTTTGGTGAGAGAAAATGAGTTTTTCCTTTAGAATCATGCATTAGCCTTCATAATCCATTGGCATTGCCAATGGATAATAAAAAAACATATCAACATCGTTCTTGGATATCTATTGGATTCATTGCAAACTCAAGAGGTTGGTTACTGTTCTCTTGTGATTTATTATGGAGTGGATTAATCATTTCTTTCATTTTCTGTCTCATAGCCTCCCTAAGCAATGTGATGCTTTTCTAGGATGATATAGCTTGGATATCTTACCATTTCTAGTGCTTGAATGATGTGATACAAGTCTCAAATCTCTCAATCTTTCTAGTTCTTGTTTTAACAGCTTCCATGGTATTGTTAAGGAATGTTTGCTGATGAAAGATTATTACATTGAACTACATGCATCTTCTCAAAGGTTTTTAAACTTTATTTCCTTCATTTCTTGAGCCCATGTTGTTTTCTTACTTTTTATTTGTAACGACCTAAGATAGATTAGTTTGTTGTATCATCAAACATATGGGAGAAGAATCTTCATTACTTTTAGAGAGTGGGAAAGAAATGGATTTATTTCAAACATTGTCCATCCTGGTGATCATAAGATTGAGATATCATATTGATAATTGAATGTTATTATTAACTTTTAAGCCTCTTTGATGCTATTTTGTTTGTTTTTATTATTTATTTTTTTAAAACACCTACAAGTCGTCGGTATTTCGACGTCTCTATCATCGTTGCCATAGTGGAAACGTCACAAGTGAGACATCGCTGATATAGCATACACATTGGTAGATCGACGTTAACTTATTTCGATCTTCCGACGTCACTAGAATTGTTGCCATGGCATCAACGTCGCAGGTGAGATGTCGTTAATATAACATGCACATCGAAAGACTGACGTTACCTTCCATCGGTCTTCCGACGTCACTAGCATCGCTACCATGGCGTCAACATCGCAAGTAAGGCGTCATTGATATAGCATACATTTCAAAAGATAGACATTACCTTCTTTCGGTATTCCGACGTCTCTAGCGTTGTTGCCATGGCGTCAATGTCACATGTGTGACGTCACGGATGAGATGTCCTGACATCGCTATAGCGACGTCCATAGTGGGCTTGGACAATGAATTATGAGACGACACGTGTCTACATGAAACGTTGCAACATAAATGATATTTGTGTCTTCAGAAAAGTGACGTCATGTGAAATGAAATTTCTATGAACACGCTGTCGGAATTTGACCCAAATGTACTAGTGTTGGTACCCCTTCGAGTGGTAGCGCATCAAAAAACACCTGTATATGGATCATCCTAGATCTCCTGAATCCCTCCATATATAAATCAATTGGACACCTGACTGTTATATTGCCATCGAGAACAACACTTGGGAAGATACTCTCTAGTACCTGGGGTCGAGCACATAGCATCTTTTAAGGTTTGGAAGGCATGATCCGCAGTTGAATTCCAAGTGAAAGAATTATTTTTAAGGCGGGAAGTGAAAGGAGCTGCAATATTTCCATAATTTTGAGAAAACTTCCTATAATAGCACGTTAAACCCAGAAAACCACAAAAACTCTTAAGATTTTTAGGGCAAGGCCAATCTTGCATAGATTCAATTTTCTTAGGATCCATGCAGACACCATCCTTTCCAACAATATGACCCAGGTATTCCACTTCTGAGGCACCAAAGGCACATTTAGATTGTTTGAGGAAATGTTGATGTTTAGAGAGTAGATGGAGGACTTGATTCACATGGGAGATATGGGATGGCCAATTTCTACTATAGATGAGAATATCATCAAAGAAAAATAAGACAAAATAACGAAGAAAAGAACGAAAGACATGATTCATAAGACTTTTGAAAGTGGAAGGATCATTACACAATCCAAAGGGCATTATAAAAAATTCATAATGACCCTCAAGAGTGAGAAATGCAGTCTTGGGAATGTCTTCTTCTTTCATAAGGATCTGGTGGTAGCCAAAACGTAGATCCAATTTGGTAAAGTATTGAGCACCACTCAATTCATCCAAGAGGTCATCAATGACAGGAATGGGGAATTTGTATTTGATGGTGAGTTTGTTTAGGGCGTGAAATTTAGGACACATGCACCAAGTACCTTCTTTCTTGAGTACCATGACCACATGGGAAGAATAAGGGCTAGTATTGGGACAAATAGCACCAAATTCTCGTAATTCATGAACAATTTTCTCCTTTTCATTATTCTGGGAAAAGGGATGACGATAAGGCCAAACATTGGGAGGAATATTGCTTGGGATGAGAGGGATGGAATGATCATGGACTCCACAGGAAGGGGGAAGGACTTGGGGGGTGATAAAAACAACATGGTGGTAGGAGAGGATAGATTGGAGATCGAGATGCAAAAAAGGTGTCTCAATATCATGAATGGAGTGGAGTTGGGTTATAATTCCTGAATGACCTTTTTTGAGGATCCTTTCCATGCGATGGGAACTGATGATCTCAGGGGAGCCTATGGTGATTCCTTGGAACTTATATTGTTTTCCCTCCTATTGGAATTGCATGGTTAATTCCTTAAAATCCATGAGAATGGGGCCTAGAGTGCGTAACCATTCGACACCAAGAACAATTTCACAACCCCCCATGTCTATAGAAAACATATGGGATTTCAGGTGATACTGACCAATTTGGAGTCTCACATTATCAAATCGTCCCACGCATTTCATGGAACCACCATTGGCCATCATGATTTGAAAATTATTGATAGCACAGATGTAACAATTGACTTCTTGGGCAATGCATCGATGAATAAAATTATGGGTGCTACGATTGTCCACAAGGATGATGAATTTATTATTTTTGATGTAACCAATTAATTTGAGAGTCTAGGGAGTAGAGAATCCAATGAGGGAATTAATTGAAATCATCGAGTCAATGTCGGGTGGGTTAGAGGGTGGGGTGAGTTCAGAAGGCGGTGGTAGTTCCTCCACAGGAGGAACAACAACATCTTCTTCAGAACGATCCTCAGTCACAACCATAAAAATATTGTGTTCCTTACACTTGTGCCCAAGAAAATATTTGTCATCACAATTATAACAAAGACCCTTGAGTTGACGTTCAACCATTTCATCCCTGGTTAATTTCTGGATCTTGAGGGGAGTTATAGGAGGGGGAAAATTGGTGGGTTTAGGGTGAGGAGGAGAGGGTTTTTGGGTATGGGAGGACACAATATATTGGGTTTCCTTGGCTCATTGAGTAGCTTCCAACCAAGTTTGGGGGCGTACCATGAGAACATGGGCAGGAATTTCATCTTTGAGGCGACTGATAAAGCATTCCCTAAATAAAGAATCTGACATGCCCTCTGTTCTAAAATCCAAGTGCTCAAATGAGGCAATAAAGTCTTACACTGTCCCAGACTGCTTTAACTTGGTCAAACAACCTAAATGGTGGGTGTCAGCGTTAAATAAGTCATAAAGTTTGGACACAAATGGTGTCCAAGCAAGACACCCTTGGCATGCCTTTTTTCTCCATTTCCACCATTGCCATTGTTCCAGATCCAAATGTAGGAAACCATAACGAAGCTTGGATAAATCATCAATAATGCCATGCAAGGATAAATAATGTTCCATTTGGGTGACCTAGCCTGTAGGATCTGATCCATAAAAAAATTTCACCTCAATTCTAGGAGAGTGGAGGTCTCGGGAAAAGTGGGTAGTATGAGGGCCTTGGTAATGGGAAGATTCATGGTTATCCTAATAATATGTTTGTTCAGAAAAGGAAGGGTTCTGGGAACGGCCCAAGAAGTGTTTTTTGAGGTCTTTGATGTAGGAACATTGTTCCTTGAGGTCTTTGTTGTGGGAACATTGTTCCTTGAGGATATCAATAGTTGAATTGATGGATCTTAATATCGTGAACCGTCGATATTAATGGCATTAATCACAAATCAACGGTAATGATTTTAACATAGATTGCGGATATCCAACAAGATTTTCTCATTAAGGTAAATAAATTTGTCATCAGTAAAGGTATTCTTGAATCAATACACCTGAGGTGAATAAGAGTGCTTGATTTTTGAATTCCATTTTCATCTGCACAGAATAGTATGTTTTTTCCAACTAAGAAGCTCACACATTCCCCTGTAACAGGTAATCCCATTCTATTTTTAATGATATCATGGCACCACAGAAGATGGAAAAAGAAGCTGGTGAAGGTGCAAATCTGAATGCAAAATTTTTTTCAGATACCTCACTGAGATCCATTGACACTGTGAAATCTTGGACACAAGTGTTTGATATTCTAGAGCATGAGCTTATAATTTTCCTAGAGGATTTAGGCGATGAAGTGAGTGAAATTCATGCAAATAAACTCAGGGATATAGCTCAGTCATAGCTACAAAAAATAGTTGTGTGACCGAGACTCATGTCGTATAATGACATGATAGGTTGGGCCCTGGGAAATCTCGACATCCAAACCAGGAGAATTTTCATCTCACAAAAGGTTGTTGTCAGGTATTTCCGACCAGAACACATACAAGTAATGTATAATCTATCCCCAAATTTTAAATATAATTACAACACTGCATTCATACTGGAATTTGAGAAACATGAGTGTATACAATATGATAAAAGTTATCCTGATATAATCAAATCCTGGTGGGGGCACCCAGAGAAATTCAGAGCCGACGCTCATGGTGTGTATGTCATAGCATCGTTGGATACCCACATGATCTATGTAGCTATGATTCTATGCAGAATATTTGGGAAGAATATCCCCACTCATTTCCCAGTGGAATGGGTGTCAATTATGCACGAGGCAGACGAGGGCTACTCTGTCAACTGGGCCAAGATGTTGTCGGATAATTTGGCCAAAGAAATCACTAAATACCAGCTCGCTAAATCAAAGGGAAAATTTTCCCATATCTACATGTTTGCATATATTATGGATGCCATATGATTCATAACCCCTTTCCCACTAATGAATTGGAGTTGTACCATAACCAGTGCAAAACCTATACACTTTTACCATTCCAAACTGTGGGAGGAAAAGGCCAAAGACTTATTCTACGAAATATGCCATCATGTAGTGGTTCTCGTTCATATATCCTTATATGGTTGCCCACCCCTTCGGATTTCAGATAGAATGATGGGAAACCTGGGCAAAATAGTAGATTGGTACATTGAAGAAAAATTTTCTTATATCAAGGTTTTCAGGTGCTCAGTCCCCCCCATCGTCTGCCAATTTTTTTACCAGACCAACTAGTATGTCGAGAAGTGGCTTATCAAACGGTGACAGGAGGCATCAACAAGGAGTTGAAAGAAGACCAGAAAAAAGTATGTCCTACCTTCCCTCTTCAGGTTGGTATGTTTTCATTACTATAATTTGGTCACTCCAAAGTGTAAGCGATAGCTCTGGAGGATGTCAAGTTAGTTGATATCGAGTTTAAAAGGAACGACCCATAGAAAATTGTGGAAAACCACCTGGCCCAATACAATTTAAAGAAATATGTGCACGATAATTCCCCACATTATGAAATATTTAGGGGAGCCAGGTCATATGAGGAAGTACTGAACAGAGTCCAAGCTCTGTCCCCAGATCAACAAGCCAATTTTTTCAGTTTTCAAAGGCACATAAGAAACAACTAGATGAAAGTATTATAGGGAGAACCAGTAGCACCTTCTTCTACACAGGAAACTGTACCTCCAGGTTTTGAAATAGGAAGCTCCGACAGACAGGACACTGAGGAAAACCCAAAGAGCACTGAATTTTTAATGCAGAAAGTGGAGGCTTCATCATCAAATCCACTAGGCACTCAAGTAAAAGCTTAGCTTGAATATTTTCTAAAGCAAGGGAAGGATACGTCGCCTTCTACACCAGCCAAACCTATTTGCCATACTGCTAAGAAACAACCATCTACGGAGATAGGTTCCCCTATTTCTTCATTGACACCATTGCTGTCAAGTTTCAGAATTCCTAGTTCTGAAGTCATTTTCATAGTTGATCTCACCCCAATTTCTCCTGAAGATATGCCTCCTTCAGACTTCTTCTTTAGCAAGAAAAGGATATCCATCGTCAAACGAGAAAAACAACAAAAATATGAAACGATATTCAAAAGACAAAGAATGGTGTATGACAGACAGAACCGAGATGATACAAAATTTGCAAAGGAAGTTGTGGGTTCACTGGGTGCCTTTGCCCACTGCTAATCAATGGTCTGTGGAAAATTTGGCCAAACATTAACTACAACATAAGTCCATGTTGGTAGAGAAACTTCAAAATAAAATACACACAACTGAGCAGACTATCCAGAACAGGATGAGTCGATACTTTGAACAGATCAAAACCTATGATAAACAACAAATTCAACAACTCCAGACCAACTTTGATGAGCTCCAAAGGAATTCACAGTTCAATCAAGAACTGATCACCCAACATGCTGAATTAATAAAACAATTGCAAGCTAAGTTGGAGTTAACCGAAAGTACCTCAGTGGATATTTCAGCTCTCCATACCCAAGTAATGGAAATAAATGAAAAACTGGAAAATGCCCAGCAAGACCTTTTTATGAAGGTAGAAGCCATCCAGAATTGCTACCAAGCAGTTGATCTTTCTCTGAAATACATATACATCAAATAAAGAGAAGATCGTTCAACTTGAAGTAGGTTTCATGAAGTTGTCTTATTAGTACCAAAGGATGATGTCTCAGAGGTTACTCAGCTTTCTCTTTCAGAACAAATAAGAGGTGATCTAGCTATAAATCTTGGGAAACCAATCTAGCAGAAAGTAGAGAAATTTCCAGAGAAGTAAATGAATATTGTGTATAAGAATTGTCCTTAATAGACAGAGGGCTAATTTATTTTGAAGGAAATTCTATCTTCGAAGCCCTGGGTCAAATTGATATAGAAAAAAACTAGTATAATTCCAAAACAAGCAAAGAAGAGGCTCTAACAACGATTCAGAAAATAAGCCAGATTGATCTCCTTCAAATAAATAAATGGATAGTAAACCCAAGATTTCAATTACAGGTCATATATCAAGGATAAAAAAGAATACAAGAAAATTTTCCTCATGTAGAAAGAGAGTTATACACTTTTGAGGCATATGAAGCAACTAAGCCTTCAAGGTTGGTAGTGAAACTAGTGAGCAGATGCATCCAATGCCTTGAATATGGGAAGGCAAGCACATCTAGAAACAAGTAAGAAAGTGATATTACATGATTGGATATAGATGAAGGGGAAAATGGAAACAAAGCTATGATTACCAAGATGTTATTCCAAAATAGAAAGAAGATCAGAAGACAAAAGTGTTTCGGTGAGCAGACGAAGAGATTGCCAACAAAGCTCATCATTCTCTATGCTCTATTTTCTTATTTCATATATTTATTATTTTAAATTATAATAAGTCCAACCATTTTTGAGTTGTGAGAGTTTTGTATAAATACATAGATTGAATATATATTAATGGTCTCTTCTTGCCATATGTAACAGAGAAAACTCTTCTTACTAAGTATTAATACAAGTGCAAATAAAGATTCCAATTTTTGTTGAGTTTGGGTTATGTGTTTCTTCGGTTTTTGCATATCTCGACATTTATTTATGCAATCCTTGATAAAAAATTTATTTCAATTTAGAGAAACAACTATTGTAATCGTATTTCATCAGTAATTTGTTAAGTAAACAATTTTTCCTCTACATTTACTGTGAGTAAATCAAGACCTGTGAGTTGTGTGGATTACTGTATCCTATACTTTATTCAAGGTTACACTATCTATTTTCTTCTACTGCAACAAGGTGATACTCTTCAGCAATCGAGGCCTTTCTTTGTTTAATAGTTTTGTAGTTTTCTCTCACATCATTCAATATTGCAATTTTGACTCAGACACAAAATACAACCTCTGTGCTACCATACTGTTAATTTCATTTAAGGAATTTTTCTCATATAACTAAGGTAGAAAAAACACTTTTAAAAAACACTCTCTTAAACTTTCTTGATGCCTGACATTACTCTTTGAGCCTTAAGTTTAATCTCAAGATCAACAATACCAAAGGAAGGAAAACATCCAACAAGACAAAAGAAATTGTTGGATGCATTGGGGTGAATGGGAAAGGAAACAACTAGTGCATTTTATCATACAAACAATAGTTATGCATTCATTTTACTAAATGTATCCTTCCAAGGATAAAACTCATTGTTCTCATTGTTTGGGAGGGAGTTGCATGCTTTGGGATGCATTTTCATTCTTTATCTTTAAGAGGAAAGGTATTTCTCTCCTTAATATATTTCTTCATTCTTCGATGCCCATTATTTCTTTCTATATCTTATTTACTTGTAGGTTGTTTTTCATATGTGGTGAAGCATTATTGACAACCAAGGAAGCATGTCATAATCCTATACATCTCTAGAAATTGATTTTGGTTAAAGAAAATGATTTTTTCCTTTAGAATCATGCATTAGCATTCATAATCCATTGGCATTGCCAATGGATAATAAAAAAACATATCAACATCTTTCTTGGATATCTGTTGGATTCATTGCAAACTCAAGAGGTTGGTTATTGTTCTCTTGTGATTTATTATGGAGTGGGTTAATCATTTATTTCATTTTCTAGCTCATAGCCTCCTTGAGCAATGTGATGCTTTTCTAGGATGATCTAGCTTGGATATATTACCATTTCTAGTGCTTGAATGATGTGATACAAGTCTCAAATCTCTCAATCCTTATAGTTCTTGTTTTAACAGTTTCCATGGTATTATTAAGGAATGTTTTCTAATGAAACATTATTACATTGAACTACATGCATATTCTCAAAGGTTTTTAAACTTGATTTCCTTCATTTCTTGAGCCCGTGTTGTTTTCTTACTTTTCATTTGTAACGACCTAAGATAGATTAGTTTGTTGTATCATCAAACATATGGGAGAAGAATCTTCATTACTTTTAGAGAGTGCGAAAGAAATGGATTTAGTTCAATCACTATCCATTCTGGTGATCATAAGATTGAGATCTCATATTGATAATTGAATGTTATTATTAACTTTTAAGCCTCTTTGATACCATTTTGTTTGTTTATTTTATTTTATTTTTAAAACAACTACAGTTCATCGGTCTTTAGACATCTCTAGCGTCGTTTCCATAGTGTAAACATTGCAGGTGAGATGTCATTGATATAGCATACACATCGGTAGATTGACGTTAACTTTCGTCGGTCTTCCGACGTCACTAACATCGTTTCCATGGAATCAACGTCGCAGGTGATATGTCGTTGATATAACATACACGTCGGAAGGTCGACATTACCTTCTATCAGTCTTCCAAAGTCACTAGTATCGTTGTCATGGCGTCAAAATCGTAGGTAAGACGTTGTTGATATAGCATACATGTCGGAAGATAGACGTTACCTTCTTTCGATCTTCCGACGTCTCTAGCGCCGTTGCCATGGCGTCAATGTCGCAGGTGCGACGTCACGGGTGAGGCGTCCTGACAATTGACCAGAATTTCCAGAACAGAATGAGTAGAGACTTCGAACAAATCATAGCCTATGATAAACAACAAATTCAAGAACTCCAGACCAACTTTGATGAGCTCCAAAGGAATTCACAGTTCAATCAGGGACTGATCACCCAGCATGCCGAATTAATAAAAAAATTGCAAGATAAGTTGGAGTTAACCAAAATTACCTTTGTGGATATTTTATCTCTCCAGACCCAAGCAATGGAAATAAATGAAAAACTGGAAAATGCCCAGCAAGACCTTTTTATGAAGGTAGAAGTGATCCAGAATTGCTACCAAGCAGTTGATCTTTCTCTGAAATACATCTACATCAAAGAAAGAGAAGCTCGTTCATCTCTAAGTAAGTTTCATGAAGTTGTCTTATTAGTATCAAAGGATGATGTCTCAGAGGTTCCCCATCTTTCTCTTTCGGAACAAATAAGAGGTGATCTAGCTTTAAAATCTTGGGAAACCAATCTGGCAGAAAGCAGAGAACTTGCCAGAGAGGTAAATGAAGCTTGTCTAGAAAATTTTCCTTAATAGACAAAGGGATAATTTATTTTGAAGTAAATGCTATATCCTAAGCCCTGGGTCAAATTGATATAGAAAAAAACTAGTATAATTCTAGAACAAGCAAAGAAGAGGCTCTAATAGCCATTCAGAAAATAAACCAGATTGATATCCTTCAAATAAATAAATGGATAGTAAAACCAAGCTTGCAATTACATGTCATATATCAAGGAGAAAAATGAATAGAAGAAAAGTTTCCTCGGGTAGAAATAAAGTTATACACTTTCGAGGCGTATGAAGCAACTGAGCCTTCAAGGTTGGTGGTGAAACTAGTGAGCATATGCATGCAATGCCTTGAATATCGGAAGGCAAGCACATCTGAAAACAAGTAAGAAAGTGATATTACATGATTGGATATAGCTGAAGGGAAAAATGGAAACAAAGCTATGATGACCATGACGGTGTGCCAAAATAGCAAGAAGATCAGAATACATAAGTGTTTCGATGAGCAGACGAAGAGATTGCCAACAAAGCTCATCATTCTCTATGTTCTATTTTCTTATTTCAAATATTTAATATTTTAAATTATAAGAAGTCCAACCGTTTTTTAGTTGTGACAGTTTTGTATAAATACATAGATTGAAGATCTATTAAGGGTTGCTTCTTGCCATATGTAACAGAGAAAACTCTCCTTATTGAGTATTAATACAAGTGCAGACAGAGATTCCAAATTTTGTTGAGTTTGGGTTATGTGCTTCTTCGGTTTTTCCATATCTCGACGTTTCTTTATGAAATCCTTGATAAATGTTTGATTTCAATTTAGTACAACAACTACTATAATCGTATTTCATCAGTAATTTGTTAAGAAAACAGTTTTTCCTCTACATTTACTGTGAGTAAATAAAGACCTCCGAGTTGTGTGGATTATTGTATCTTATATTTTATTCAAGGTTACACTATCTATTTTCTTCTACTACAACAAGGTGAGACTCTTCAGCAATTGATTATGTGCTTTGTTTAACAATTTTGTATTTTTCTCTCACATCATTCAATATTGCAATTTTGACTCAGACACGAAATACAGTCTCTGTGCTGCCATACTGTTAATTTCATTTAAGGATTTTTTCTCATATAACTAAGGTAGAAAAAAAACTTTTTAAAAACACTCTCTTAAACTTTCTTGATGGCCGACATTACTCTTTGAGCCTTAAGTTTAATCTCGGGATCAACAATACTGAAGAAAGGAAAACATCAAACAAGCCAAAAGAGATTGTTGGATGCACTGGGTGAATGGGAAAGGAAACAACTAGTGCATTTTATCCTTCAAACAATAGTTATGCATTCATTTTACTAAATGTATCCTTCCAAGGATAAAACTCATTGTTCTCATTGTTTGGGAGGGAGTTGCATTCTTTGGCATGCATTTTCATTCTTTATCTTTAAGAGGAAAGACATTTCTCTCCTTAATATCTTTCTTCATTCTTTGATGCCCATTATTTCTTTCTATATCTTATTTACTTGTAGGTTGTTTTTCAGATGTGGTGAAGCATTGTTGACAACCAAGGAAGCATGTCGTAATCCTATACATCCCTATAAATTGATTTTGGTGAGAGAAAATGAGTTTTTCCTTTAGAATCATGCATTAGCCTTCATTATCCATTGCCATTGCCAATGGATAATAAAAAAACATATCAACATCTTTCTTGGATATATGTTGGATTCATTGCAAACTCAAGAGGTTGGTTATTTTTATCTTGTGATTTATTATGGAGTGGGTTAATCATTTCTTTCATTTTCTGGCTCATAGCCTTCTTGAGCAATGTAATGCTTTTCTGGGATGATCTAGCTTGGATATCTTACCATTTCTAGTGCTTGAATGATGTGATACAAGTCTCAAATCTCTTAATCCTTCTAGTTCTTGTTTTAACAGTTTCCATGGTATTGTTAAGGAATGTTTGCTGATGAAACATTATTACATTGAACTACATGCATCTTATCAAAGGTTTTTAAACTTTATTTCCTCCATTTTTTGAGCCCATGTTGTTTTCTTACTTTTCATTTGTAACGACCTAAGATAGATTAGTTTTTTGTATCATCAAACATATGGGAGAATAATCTTCATTACTTTTAGAGAGTGGAAAAGAAATGGCTTTAGTTCAATCGCTGTCCATGTTGGTGATCATAAGATTGAGATCTCATATTGATAAATGAATGTTTTTATTAACTTTTAAGCCTCTTTGATACCATTTTGTTTGTTTTTTTATTTTATTTTTAAAACACCTACAGGTCGTCGGTCTTTCGACGTCTCTAGCATCATTTCCATAGTGTAAACTTCGTAGGTGAGACATTGTTGATATAGCATATACATCGGTAGATCGACGTTAACTTCTATCGGTCTTCTGACGTCACTAGCATCATTGTCATGGCATCAACGTCGTTGATGTAGCATACACGTCGGAAGATCAACGTTACCTTCCGTCGATCTTCTAACGTCACTAGCATTGTTGCCATGGCACTAACATCAGTAATAGCGTAATTATAATCCTTTTTCTTCAAATGTTATATCAATGTAGAATTATTATCCAATAACGAGCAGTAAGAAATAAACAATCACACACATACACAGTACACCAGTGTTTTACGTGGAAACCTAAATCGGGAGAAAACCACGGAATGTTTTTTCTTATATGTCTTGAAGAATTACATTCATTGGAAGCACCAACTTCCTTTGTTTTCCAG
>ML786727.1:593227-604944 GCA_009831015.1 Picea engelmannii | reverse complement strand
TATTTTCCCTGACAAATTCACTTTCCTTCATCTCATTATTCCACAACTAAGCATGGGTTCTATTACTCCACAAAGCATCTTCCCGTGAGGGCTTTCACCATAAGGGGACCACTTTGGAGTTCATCCATATTTACTTCTTATCAGCAATGAAAAAACAATAATGAGTCATATTTAAATTAAACAATATTGGGTCCATTACCCAAACCTTTGTGCTATGGGTCTTTCTTCAAGGGTTGACATCAATGATAACCAACCTTAATCAACAATAGCATCCATTTCAGAAGATAGAAGTTACCTTTTTTCGGTCTTCTGATGTCTCTAGCATCGCTTCCATGGCGTCAACGTCGCAGGTGTGATGTCACGGGTGAGGCGTCTTGACGTTGCTATAGCGATGCCCATAGTAGGCTTGAACAATGAATTCTGAGATGACACATCTGCATGAAACGTCGCAACATAGATGATATCTATGTCTTCATAAAAGCGGCGTCATGTGAAACAACATTTGAGGGTGTTTGATGTTTTTCATTCTCCCAACAATATAAAGTGGCAATTTCTATGAACACGTCGTCGGAATTTGTTCCAAATGTACTAGTGTTGGTACCCTTTCGAGTGGCAGGGCATAAAAAAAACCTGTATATGGATCATCCCAGATCTCTTGAATCCCTTCATAGATAAATTGATTGGCGACCTGACTATTATATTGCCACCGAGAAAAACACTCGGGAAGATACTCTCTAGTACCTGAGTAGTCAGGTAGTATGGCTAAGGGCACAGTCTAGCCTCCTTAGTTTGTGCCCTGAGATATTGGGCCGAGTACTATTGTTGGACCCTGCACCTATATTAGAGAGTTATAGCATAGGGAAAACCATTGTCTATAGAAACCCTGAATATCCTACCCCTAGTGGAAACAAAAATAGAACATACAAGATTTATTGCCACACAAATGTGCCTTCTTCATTGTGGTTGCAAAATTACTACAAATTTCTTCCTGTTAAGAATTTGGGCATTTTGTCACCAAAGTATTATTCATGTCAGAGTATAACTCTACAGGAGTAATTCAAAAAAAAATGTATAGTGGTCCCACTGGGTTCCTCTATTCGCCTCGATTCTAGTGATACATATCAATTTTAACACAATTTTTTTTGTGGACCCGACCCATCTCTGAAAACCTTATTTGGATCATATCCCTTTGGATCCCCCTTTTCTCCCTAATTGCAGTGGTATCTATCCTTTGAAACCCTTTTTCTCAGCGATCCCACCCACCCCTCTAGACCCCTTTTGTTTCCCCTATACCATTTTCCTGCTCCTTTGTCTAAATGACTACCACATGAGCCCAAGAACTATATACCTTGATTGTTGATAACCACTAGCACAAGGAAGACATCAAGCATCTCAATGCCAACATTAGCTCCATCAATTCAACTATTGATATCCTCAAGGAACAATGTTCCCACATAAAAGACCTCAAGGAATAATGTTCCTACATCAAAGACCTCAAGGAATAATGTTCCTACATCAAAGACCCCAAAGAACACTTCCTGGTCCATTCCCAAAACCCTTCCTCTTCAGAACAACCATATTATCAGGATGACCACGACTCTTACCATTACCAAGGCCCTCATACTACCCACTTTTCCCGAGACCTTCGCCCTCCTAGAATTGAGGTGAACTTTTCTTATGGATCAGATCCTATAGGCTAGGTCACCCAAATGGAACATTATTTATCTTTTCATGGCATTATTGATGATTTATCCAAGCTTCATTATGGTTTCCTACATCTGGATATGGAATGATGGGAATGGTGGCAATGGAGAAAAAAGGCATGCTAAGGGTATCTTGCTTGGACACCATTTATGGCCAAACTTTAAGACTTATTTAACTATGACACCCACCATTTAGGTCATTTGAGAAAGTTAAAGAAGTCTGGTACAGTGGAAGACTTTATTGCCTCATTTGAGCACTTGGATTTCAGAACAAAGGGCATGTCAGATGCTTTATTTAGGGAATGCTTTATCAGTGGCCTCAAATATGAAATCCATGCCCATGTTCTCATGGTACGCCCCCAAACTTGGTTGGAAGCTACTCAATGAGCCAAGGAATCCCAACATATTGTGTCATCCCAGACCCACAAACCCTCCTTTCCTCCTCGCCCTAAAACCACCAATTTTTCCCCTCCTACAACTCCCCTCAAGATCCATAAATTAACCAAGGCTGAAATGGTTGAACGTCAACTCAAGGATCTTTGTTATAATTGTGATGACAAATATTTTTTTGGGCACAAGTGTAAGGAAAAAAATATTTTTATGGTTGTGACTGAGGATCATTCTGAAGAAGATGTTGTTGTTCCACCTATGGAGGAACTACCACCACCTTCTGAACTCACCCCACCCTCTGACCCACCTGACATTGACCCGATGATTTCAATTAATGCCCTCACTGGCTTCTCTTCTCCCTAGACTCTCAAATAAATTGGTTACATCAAAAGTAGGAAAGTTATAATCCTTGTGGATAGTGGTAGCACCCATAATTTTATTCATCGATGCATTTCCCAAGAGGTCAATTGTTACATCTGTGCTATCAATAATTTTCAAATCATGATTGTCAATGGTGGTTCCATGAAATGTGGGGGACGAAATGATAATGTGAGACTCAAAATTGGTCAGTATCACCTGAAATCCCATATGTTTTTGTAATGTCCCTTTCCAGATAGGAGCTCCAGAGAAGAGGCTTAATGGTATAAATCGCCCTGTTAGACTATAGCCAGGGCCAAAGAGGGGTAAACAGGGTTACTAGAGGTCACTCTAGTCACAGGTGTTATATTCAGGAAGTGGCATTGAGCTAAAAAGGGTTAAAAGCACTTTTAAGTCATTATGAGCTAAAAATAGAAGTCAGCAGTGAATTAGGGTTTCAACAATGATTTAGGGTTTTGGAAGTCAACAATGAATTAGGGTTTCAGCATGATTTAGGGTTTTGGAAAGCTATAAAGGAAGGGTCAGTGACCTAATTCATCATTATGAAGATTATGACTTGTCATTGAGGAGAAGAGGCGCATCTCAGGAGAGATAGTTCAGTGTATTCTAGGAGGAAGACACCATTTGGTTGATTTCGGTGTTTAAAGACACACCCTAGTCACCGAGAAGATCATCCAGGTCTTCCATCATTCTTCATTGATTCCACAGTGCTTCCATATTCTGGGTATTATCTTTTAGTTGCTTATTTGTATTCCAGCTAAGATCCTTTTGTATTTTGATCTAGCTGAGTGTTGTTATTTTATTCAGCTGCAGTTGCTTATTTTTATTCTGGCTAATATCCTTTGTTTGTTGATATAGTCGAGTATTGCCAATTTATTCAGCTGCATTCGACCATTTTGTAATCCACAGAGATATCATAATACAAAATTTGCAGTCATTTGTCGCGTTTATGATTTGTATGATTATTTATATGTTGTAAACCTTTGATCCTACACACACATTAGCAACATTTCCTAAACTAGCCAAGTCAGGAACATTACAGTGGTATCAGAGCTTTAGTCCTACTAGACTGTGACTAAAGAAAATGAGTGCAGCAGAAGACCCAGAGGGTCATGAACATGTAGGTGACGAATATGTCACTTAAAACAGGCATCAGGAAAGAAGGCATAGGCCTAATTTTCCCCCTTTTCCTCCTAGCTTAGAGGATGAGGAAGAGGCACACAGAGAAGCAGAGAGAAGGGTAGAGCGTGAGGTAGAGAAGATTCTAGGAGACAGATATGAGTGAGCAGAGGGCAGTGGCAAGGCCCCCGTAGATCCAGAGGCATCTTTCATGCAAGTTATCAATGATATGTTAGCTAGTCAATGGATCATGTCTGAGTCCTTGGCACAGGTAGTTGATAGATTGGATAGAGTGGGCACCCCATATACAAAAGTCCCGCATGCAGCACAGGGGAACTCAGGAGTAGGCAGTAGACCCCAGTCACCCTATCACACATACACCTCTGCGAGTCGGATTCCCAGGCCCTTTTTTCCCAGTTTCTAGAGGGCACCCCCATTAGCAGCACTGCCACTAATAGCACAGAGGCCACCCACTCATGCTAACAACATTACAAATTATAGGAGGGAGTACGCAGCATTGGGTCGTGACTTCCATCAGGACATGACCTTAGTTGAGTACTGTGGACTCAGACTCAGGAACCGCCCCAGAGAGTCACAGAGGGGAGGACCACAACAACAACAGGGGCATAACCTTGATTTCATCCGAAAATTTGGGAAACTCACCATCCCTTCTTTCGACGGATCATCCAAATACACCACCAAAGCTTGGGTACAGAAGCTAGAAATGTATTACAAGCTCAACCAGATGACCGAGATAGAGGCCATCAGTTTCACGACCTTACACTTGGAGGGTGAGGCACACGAGTGGTGGTATCATGGACTGGTGACATTGGGTCACAATCGCATCACCTCCTATAGGGAGTTTACAGATAGTCTCATGGAAAGGTTTGACAAGAAGTATCCCGAGATACACTTCAGGGATCTAGCCCAGTTGAGACAAACTGGCACAACAGAGGTGTTCATCACAGAGTTTCAGAGGGTAGTCGTGGTAGTGACAGATGTAGCAGATCCCAAGATGATCATGCTATTCACAGAAGGACTCACAGAGCCTTTGAGAGGATGGGTGAAGGCATACAGGCCTCCCACTTTGCAGGATGCCATCCTTTGCACTCGAGATCTGGCAGACTCGGTGCCAAAGACTAAAAATTTCTCCAAACCATTTGTACCCAAGAGGGATCAAGACAAGAAGCCATTCCAGAGAGAATGGAAGGGAAAGGAGAATTTGGATGATGAGACTAGGTGAGATATTATGAGGAAGAAGATTTGTTTCAGCTACAAAGATCCTTGGGTCCCAGGCCACAGGTGCATGGGAAAGGGAGAGATTCATTATATTGAGGTAGCAGTAGACAGTGTGGACAATGAGGAGGGGGAGTAGGACAATGGATCCACTAGTTCAGAGGAGGATTCAACACCCGCAGAGGAGCAACCTCCCCGTAGACCACTGACACTAGAAGGAGCCCATCCTCCAGTAGTCCCACAACCGCCAGAATAGGCTAACAGGAGGAAACCAACAAAGGGAGGTGTCATAGAGAACCTTTTGGTGTTTCCAGGTATGATACCCTCTGTATCAAATGGATTATTAAGGGGAAATGGGAAATCACCCTGATAGATGGTGGGGCCACCCACAACTTCATCGATGCTTCACTAGTATCGAGATGGGAACTTCAGACATAGGAGTTTGAGAGGTTTGATGTTGCAGTAGCAGATGGCCACACAGTGGAGTGTCTAGACAGAGTTCCAAACTTAGAGATGAAGTTAGGCAACTAGACAGTGAGAGACACATTTTATGTGGTTGACCTATTAGACACATATGTGGTGTTAGGAGTTTAGTGGATGATTACCTTGGGAAAAATCACTACCAACTGCGAAACCTTGGAAATGGGATTCAGAGATCAGGATGGGAAGAAGTTTGTTCTAAGAGGTATGTCGACAGGAGCACCCGGGACAATTTCAACCAAGAGGATGGAGAGGATATTTAGACATGGGGAGGTAGCATATGTCGTAAAATTCTTGATCACTACTCAGAAGGATTCAGAAGGTCGACAACAATACCATACAAAGATCAAGAATTTATTGGGATGACATCAATAGGTCTTTGAGGCAATTCCACCAGAGAGACCACCTGACAGGGGGTTTGAGCACACCATTGAGTTGGACAAGGGGGGAAAACCTATGATCACCCCCCCTATCATCATCCTAGGAGGTTCAAGGATGAGATAGATAAGGAAATCAAGGAATTGTTGGCAATGGGATGAGATAGATAAGGAAATCAAGGAATTGTTGGCAATGGGATGAGATAGATAAGGAAATCAAGGAATTGACCGAGTAGCAGCCCATTTGCTTCTTCAGTTGTCTTAGTTCTGAAGAAGGATGGCACCATGAGGATGTGCATTTATTATCGAGCATTGAACAAGAAAACCATCAAGAACCGATACCCTATCCCACACATTTACGAGTTGATGGATGAACTGCATGGGGTTGTGCTACTTATATTATTAGTATAATGCACTCATTAATTATCAATCCATGATTTGTAATCAACAGAGTT
Organism: Picea engelmannii; assembly: GCA_009831015.1. NCBI lineage: Eukaryota > Viridiplantae > Streptophyta > Pinopsida > Pinales > Pinaceae > Picea > Picea engelmannii. Next base: position 598,806 of record ML786727.1, on the reverse strand, counting down.
ACAAGACACCATTAAGAAAGGTAATTCTAATGTAATCAGCATAGAACTATTCTAAATTATGCATGCTGGAAACAAAGCAAGCTAGCAAACCGAAACACACTTTGGTTGTCTTTCACAGAGAGGCTATCTACTCCATTATGGAAAATGAAAGTATGAGATGGAGTTCTTTTGATAGATCAACTTTGCTATCTGACCCAGAAATTTAACTATGAAATCACACTTCTGAAAGGGAAATCGCACATCAATCATCAAGACATAGCATGGGTATTTCAATAGTCAATATACTGAGTATGGTGTGGTTCACAATGTGCTGTTGTGAAATTCACTAGTTCTCCTTCAAATATGTCTGACTAATGCTGCCAACATTCATATCCATGAAACAAATAAAATCCATAAAACAGAGAGAGCATATGCAAAACATAGTAAGTAAAGATCTCTAAACAATCATATAATCGAAACTCTCAACTGAACTATACTGCTATCATCTGAAAGGATCAAAGATTGAGTTAGTCTAACATCTATACTATTGAAATCAAATACTAACACTAATCTATAAGGATGCTGACCTTTGTTGAGAAGTGGGCCCTTGCCACTTCAATAGGTCAGCAACTAGCGTCTACAATAAACTTGCTTCCAATCCACACATTACTCTTACTCAAACTTCAAAACATAGAATCAAACTATGCTAACAACTCAACTCACATTCATTCATAAACGATCAAGACATGGAGATAAATGACGTCCTTTTATTAAAATTCAACTCAAAATATGGTCTACAATATGTGACGCTACTTCATATGTTGTGTTATGCTAATTCTCTACTACCTCCACCATCCTTGCCATGACTATTTAAACAGTCTTAGTCGTGAAACACAAGGAGGTGAAATCTTTAACAGATCAGTCAATTGCCAAATTTACATATTTGGTTACATATTTTAAGCTTCATCCTCATGACACGAAGTGTATGAGGATGAAGCAAAAACAAACTATCTTAACATAGCCTTGCTATAGCTTTGATGATTCAACAAACATCCAACAATTATCTTGGTCATGATATTGAGCTAAACTTGGTATATTTTTCTTCATGTATTGGTACCGGATCATGAAAGGTGAGATTCGGTAAATGGTACTAGATCCGAATAGTATGCAAGTGGTTGGTACCAAACTAGAACAGTCTGCGGCCATTGGTACCGGATCGTGAAAGTGAATAATTCGGTGTCGGATTTGAATGGAAGGTGCACTTGGTACCGGATTCAGATAGTGACAATCTGGCACATAAGTACTGAATGGCTGAGCTGACACAGAAATGATGGAGTCATCTAGAGGTCAAAGGTTACACGTGGCAATTTAAAACATTAGTACATGAAACATTCAGTCTCCTAGCTCAATAAACCACAAAAGGCATGAATTCAATTATACTTTACCTTATGACCTCATCAATGGCTAATGGTAGTGTTCTTTGTCATTTATCCAAGCTTAGGTAGGCCAAAAAGGTATAAATGAGGAGTATTATAGGGTATTGGGGATGTCAATTTAGAGGCTCAACATCCCCCCATGCCAAAATCATTGCATGTCCTCATGCAACTGAAATGAACTCAACATTTTTCAAAATTTGAGACACCATTCTTTTTACTCCTATGGATCACTGATGTTGATGGTTGAGGCTTCTGCTTTCAGCTCCCTTTTTATGACCCTAACGTATTGTAATAGTCTTAGTACCTTATTAATCTTATTAGAAGTCTCTTCATGTTCATCTTGAAGTTGTTGGCTGGTTTCCTTCAGTTGCTCATTTTCCTTTTTGATATACCTGTCTAGTAGTTGGTGTTCCTTCACTTCTTGTTTGAGTTCCTGGTTTTTCTTTTGCATCTCCCCAATTTTTTTCTTCATCTGTTCTTTTGTTAAGGTCCTTGTTGGCCCCATTGTTTATGGCTGGGTGTATTCTCTTTCCTCCACTTCCTCCCTCATCCCACATAAATTAATAGTAACTTGTTCCTCAGTCAAGCTAGGGATGCCATCCTGGACTGATAGGTCTTCAGAAGGGGAGGTAAGATCTATTGGGCCTTCATGTGTATGAGGACTGACAACTACGTTTCCTTTCTTTGCCATGCTCCTTGTGGTTCTTTTACAAGGGGGTAATGGATCAGAGGTGCTCACAAGCTTCCTTTTCTTCTTTTCTATTTGCGGAATGGTTACAGGGAATTGTTCTATAGACCGTTCATCTTTATTTTCTGAGCTATTCTTCTTTTTCCTCATAGTTTTTGTCTTATGACACTTCTCCTCAAGTGATACTTTTGAGGTCTTCTCAACTAATTTGGATTTACCTTTTAATTCTTGACTTTTAAAAATCTTATCGACTGTGGAAGAGGGCCCTTCTTGTTTAATGGCTTTATCTTTTTGGCTCACTGTTCTGGAGGATGATGGAGTTACCTTATCTTTCTTGCCCTTTTTCTCTTGAGGTTCCTTATCTTTCTCTGGAGTAGGTTGGGCTCCCTCTATAGGTTTGTTTTATGTGGGAAGGTGTTGAGTGATGAGGATTTTCCAGCTAATCCCTTGCTTCCTGATTTCATGTATAACTAACATATTAATAAGACCTTGATGGTAAATGATGGTATTCTTAGTTTTGGATAGGGATTTGACACCTCTTACCATCTTGTTCAGACTCATCCATAAAAAATATGGGAAATCAATTTCAAGACCTCCTTCAAAGTGTAACAGAAGCCTAAGATGATATATGAAGGTTACAACATACCTTCCCTCACAAGTGAGGAATTGTTGAAGACTAGCAAGCATTAGATGATACTCTTCCTTGATATAGTTCCTAGGAATCCCCTTTTTCCAATCAGGGTGTTGATGGTCTTCCTACATAAATCGTTGGCACATTTCCTTGTTGATTCCTAATCCTTTGAAATACTTGGCTCCTCTTTTAGGTAATCCCGTGGCTTCCCTTAAGGTTTCTTCATTGATTGTTAGCTACAGATTTCCTATGTGCACAATCTCTCCATCATAACCCTGAATAAATGCTTGAGATACCTTCTCATGACAGCCTGTGAATTTCTCCAAAAATGGCATCCATCCCACTCTATCATACTTATCTCTACATAGATGGAACTCTTCGGTCTCCCTATAAATCTAGAAGACCGGTTCGTGTCTACTCACGTCCATATTTATGAACTGTGCGTGAGAATTGGGTTGTAGTGCAAGGGTTTGGTTAGCTATGAGTGTAAGGGTTTGGTATCGAATATCGTAGAGAGGAGAAGGCTCAGAACTGGAGAAAGGTTGGTAATGGAAAAAATATGGTGATGGCATCGATAATTCGGACGGTGAGTTTAAGTAAGATGTCGCAAAGGAAAATTAAGACAAGATGAGGCTCATTTGGATGGCTTCGCCACCCAGATAAGCCATTTCATTTATGCCCGTTAGTGAAATGATGGGAACGTTGGGTGTCGAAGCATCATTGTTGTTTGAGATAGGTGATTGGACTTCTGAGCGATGAATTTGATGTTGAATCATGACTCATGAAACGAGATACGTTCGTGATTGCTTAAGGATGAAGCACATTCGTGGCTCATCATTACTAAACATGCTCCATATTCACACTTTTGATGTGATTTTGCCTTCAATCATTTTCAAGTGCTTATGTGATGAGAGGATTGATAAAGGTTAAGCATATGGGTATGAAGGAAGTGAAAGTTAGGTGCATGGTTTTAACACTAAGGTCATAGATCTAGTATACCTTTTCATACCTATTGTAGTTTTATAAGAAAAGGAAAATAAATAATACCATGTTACCTTTGCTTTTACCATTGTATACTCAATACCCATAGCATATGTGATTGCCTTTGTATTTGAAGCTTGCAGATTGTCAGAGTTCATCTTTTTAGGCTGGAGTTTTCTGGAAGCTTGGTACTGGAATTTCCTGTACTTCATGAAACTTATTTATTCTGTGCTTGTCTTCTTTTGTGTCTAGTTCTGTAAGGTTGTAGGGTGAACATGATGGTTTTTTAATATGAGATGTGAGTCTTAAAAAGATCTCTTTGACATTCCCCCATGCCAAGGATGTTGCATATCCTTATGCAAGAAGATTTAACACCTTGTATCATAATGGAAGAAAAATTATGAGAGAAAAGAAACCAAATCAAATTCCAAAAGTACATTTATCACCTAGCATATGATCACATGCCTAAAAAATTTGAAATTGCCTTTCTTTTGATGACTTATTGACAAGGGTAGCATTCAATAGTGAAAATAGGGAGGTTTTTATATTTTTGCCATCAGAGTAAATCCAACCTAACTTGCTTTAGAGATTTACTATCGTTAGATGTTATGGATAAATTTCACAGTATAAGTAGATTAGACTCCCTAGTTAGGGCTCCACTCTTAAGAAGTTTCCTTCTTAGGTATTGTAGGCTTTAGAGGTCAGACTGGTAAAGTTGACTTAGGGTAATTCTCAAATGGACATTTGCTTGAAGTAATTATCTTGTTTGTTAATCCGGAGTTTGTATCTCATAAATGTAAACAATGACCTTTACTTGTAGTGTTCATTTTTTTAGATGACAAAAGTGAATTTTTCAATCAGACAAGTATAGATGAGACATTTCTCAACCAGAACCCACTGCCAGCAATCTTGTTCAGTACTCCGATGGGGTAGTTGTGATAATTAGTGAGAGACATCCTTTCCCCAGGCAGAATGTCCCATTGCCAACATGCATGTTCAGTACCCTAATGGGTTTTCCTAGTCATACCACAGACCAATACCCGCTACCAGCAGACCTGTTCAGTATCACGGCGAGTTAGTCTCTTAAACCCTTTTTCCATCAGAGGCTTCTTGTCCATAGTCACCTATTTCGGTTTTTATTAAAGAGTAATTTTTCACGGTGACAAGGGAGGCTCGTCTATAAACCTTTTTATAGGCTAGGATGGTATTGGGTTGGAAGGTGTATTCTCTTATTTGAATGTCTTTAAAGATTTTTCTGAAGGAAAAATAAAATTATGTATGCATATTATTTCTTTAGAGTGATCCAGATGTATAATTTTGTCTGAGTTTGTCCATAAGAGAATGACCTAAAGTTACCTTAGGGTACTGATACATCTTATTCCATAAAAAATTTCCTAGTGTGCCCATGATAGAGAGTGTTCATATACTCATATGTGTTGGGTATGTGTTATATTCTTTGCATGTGTGTGTGTGTGTGGGTGCGTCAAATATGACAATTGCATCTGACGATCCCTTCACCTAGAGCTCTGTCGTGTGCGCCAGGCGCTTTCCTAGGGGGGGGGCAGGTATTCCCCCCCCTGTTTACGCACAGCATTCGGAAACGAGTGGTAGCCCGAGGCCGACGGGGTTTGGGGCAGCGCCCCGAAATTTTTTTTTGGGGCGGTTTTTGCTATTTTTAGTGGATTTGTAAATTAATCCTGGATTAAGGGATTAGGGTTTTTGTATCTACGAAATACCTAAAAACATTGTATATATTGTATGGTGAATGGTGAAATTCGATATAATGAAAATAAGAAAGGTTTTCCCGGTTGAGGGTTTCCGGTATAAAATCTCTGTGTACTCTGTGTATGAGCCATTGATTAAT
>ML786727.1:555238-587901 GCA_009831015.1 Picea engelmannii | reverse complement strand
GTTCATGAAGGATCAAATAAATTATAGAAATCTACTTACAAAGATAAAATGCGAAAGTAAAACAAAAGGAGGTAAGAATCCATTGTTACCTTCAGCTTATTAGCAAAACACAATCCACACCTATGTACAAAAGTTTTTAAAAGCAAACCAATCAATCAATGTGGATCAATAGGAAGGTCTCCTTCCTTACTGATCACCCGGATATCTGAATTTTGTAGTATACGAGTCAAAAATTCCTCTTTTGACAGGGGTGTTGGGCCCGAAATATGATCAATTCTATGGCAATTATTATACACTTTTGTCGAATGTATATATGTGTTTTTCATCTTTTGAAGGAGATTTTTGAAGAATTTCATGATAAAACGGTATGATCAACACTCGGTACGTATAATTCATGTTTAATGATTGTATCGAGTATAATTTGTCATGTTCTATGATTTCCAAGAGCTAATTCACGTTTTTCTGGTATTACAGGGAAAAAAAGCACCATTTTTTGGTTCCGACACTTGATCCAACACTCGTTCCGGCACTTGTTCCGGCACTCGATCCGACATTCGCTCTAGCACTCAGTATTGCACAAAAATGCAAGGCGAGTTGGCAGTTATGGCATTGGCGGCCAGTGATGGACAAATCGGGCACGTGGGTTTTGTTTATCCTTTCCCCCTCCAGCTACTATGCTTCTGAAAACTCAAATTTAGTTGTCCAATGAAGGCGATTATTGGCTTGCTATGTTTTTTCAGTTAGGGCATCATTTATTGTAATTTTCCGAAATTAGAAGTGGTTCGACCCTCTTGTGGTCGACCACTTGGGTTGTAAGCTTATAAATACTGGTAGGATGCTTAGTAGATTGTTAACCAAGTAGAAGAGCCAGTGTATTAGAGAAAAAATCATTTTTTCTCCATTTTGATATTTTACATTGCCGAAATTGTGCCAAAACTGTGTTTTCAAGCTTTAGTGGTGGATTCACTTTGTTAAGCTCGCGGTGTGATTTTAGAGAGTGACCATGACTTGTTGGGGGGACCACCACCAGTCTGGTAACTCTGTGTGTGTTTTTTTATGTATTTTATCATTTAAATTGTTCTTTTATTTTCTGTACATGCATGTTTTATTGTGTTAATTAGCTTGTTGTAATTTAATTGTTTTATTGCTCTTTTGAAGGTTAGTGTGATGGATTACGTTAGCATGAATTAGTTTCGTAGATTAGGAATGGATTTGAAGATCCCTAGACTAACCCTGTGTGCAAGTTAGAAGTTAGATTATGCTTTCTTTCATAATTTCATAAATAAGCTTAAAATAGAATTTTTAATTAGAATAAAATAGAATCTTATCTGGGTTTTCTTTGATAGGGATTTTGATGGACGGATAGATTTCATTTCAATTTTTAGTTATAGTTGTTGCTTACTTCAGTTTTAGATAGATTTTGATTTGCTTAGTTGTTGGTTGATGTAATTGTCAATTTACTTTTTAATATCATAGTTTAAATTTCTGTTTTTAATTCATTTCCTTATTATAGTTTGAATAATTAAAGTAGACATAGCATAGTTTCCCTTTACGCAATTTCTTTTCATAGATTAAAGTGCAATTAAATTTCTTAGTTAAATAATGATGATCTCGTTATGTTCTTGATGGTTTGCACATGAATATGCAGGGTATTTAACATTATTTCTATTATGACTAAGTTTTCATTGGATTGTTTAATCCATACCTTTCATTTTGCCATTGAGATTAGTGTTGAGTTTATACCGTTGGAATTGTCCTTTGCTGTCAAGTGTCATTGAGATATTATCTGTCACCACTGAAGGCAGTCACACAACCACCAGCATTATATTTGAGTGTCATAAGATTAAAGCTATTTTCTTGCTTTTGTAGATTGGAAGAGATAGTTTCTTGTTTTCGTAGATTAAGGTAAAGCATTTAGTTGTCAGTTCTCCTTGCTTTCAATAGAATAGATTTCCTTTCATGCATTGCATTGTGCATTTAGATTTCCTTTCATGCATTGCATTGTGCATTTAGATTTCCTTTCATGCATTAGAAATAGTTTTTCATTAGGCATTTAGTCCACTTGCCTCTTAGGCTAGATAGTTGTTCAATGAGAAGTCTTTTCTTACTTGTCCATTTTATTTAGTAGGATAAATAGTTGTCTTTACTTACTTGTCTTTTTCTTTAATAGATTAGTTAGGTGTCTTTGCTTACTTGTCTATTTTCTTTAATAGGTTAGATAGGTACTTTTACTTACTTTCTTATTTAATTGCTTTCATAGGGTAGTTGCTCATTTAATGTAGGTTGGCAAGTTAAAATAGTTTTCTTTCGTCATTTTCTTATTGATATGTTTAGATAGTTGCTTATTGCTTATTGTTGAACTATTTTGCTTTACATAGGGTTTTTACTTTCTTTCTTAGGAACTATCCATCGATCCTTGGCCAAAAGATACTTAGGTTACCTAGTTTCCAATTGCTTAGTAGGGTTTTCTTATTCAATAGTTTTTCTTAAATAGATCAACCTTAGATAGCTACCTTCATTAGTTATACCATACTCCTACCAGCCTTCTACCTTTGGCATATATTTTTCTACAACTCTAAGTTTACTTGCCCCATGTTGACAATTTAAATTGAGGGTATTTTAGTGTCTTTTTTAGTACATATAAATCACCTAACAAGGGGTTTGTTATAAATTCTCAATCGATGACCATTCACAAGTAGTGGAGTCTGATGTTCGTCAATTGTCTTTATCCTGATTGAACCATTATCATAGACAGTGTCAATTTCATAAGGTCCCATCCAATGAGTAGATAACTTACCTTTGAAGTTCTTGAATCTGCTGTCATACAACAAGGCCCAATCTCCTTGTTGAAATTTTTTCTTTTTGAGATACTTGTCATGCCATTTTGTTCTCTGCTCTTGAATGAGGGTGGTTCTTTGAAGTGCTTCCTACCTAATTTCATCCATCTCATTAAGTTGTAAGAGTCTTTGTTGCTGGGCTTTATCCAAGTTCATGCCAACTTGTACTGTAGTCCTGAAGGTTTTGATCTGGAACTCTATGGGGAGAAGCACCTGCTTCCCATATACCAACTCGTAAGGTGTATGTCCTATTGTATTCCTCCAGGTGATTCTATAAGCCCATAAGGATTTTAGTTATCTGTCAGTCTAATCCTTGTGGTGTAGCTATATTGTTTTGGTAAGAATGGACCCAATAACTTTGTTGGTAGATTCTACTTGTCCATTTGCCTGTGGATGGTAGGGTGTATATTTCCTATGTTTGATTTGGTAATCTTCTGTAACAAATTTGACTAGATTAGAGGTAAATTGAGTCCCCTGATCAGTCACAATTTATTGAGGTACACCAAATCTAGTAAAGATGTCATTAAAAAGGAAATCTACCACTAATTGTTCACTTGCAGCTGGTAAATATTTTTCTTCAACCCACTTAGTCACATAGTCAGTACATACAAGTATATACTTTTTCTTTTTAGATGCAGGGTTAATGGGCCCTACAAAATCTAATGCCCATTTCTCGAAAGGCTCAATGTCTACTTGGGATTGAAGTGGCATTTGGTCTCATGCAGTAGGCTTACCCATTCGTTGGCATTCATCACAATTGGATACATAGGTTTTAGCATCTTTGAAAATATGAGGACAATAATAACCAGATTGCAGAACTTTATAAGCGGTCCTTTTGTCTGCGAAGTGTCCTCCACAAGGACCATCATGGAAAGCTTTAAAAATATCATGAATTTCATCTTCCCTTACACATCTCCTGATTACCAAATCTGGTTTGTTTTGTAGAGACAATCATCGTGCCACATGCAGTTTGCACTTAGCTTAATTACTTTCTGTTTTTATCTAGGAGACAATTTCAGAGGCATCTTCCCTATCACAAGATAGTTAGCTACATCTGCATACCAAGGGGTGAATGTAGAAATAGAAAACAAATTTTCATCAGGGAAGTTATCATCTACTGGTGCGTTATCTCCCAGATGAATCATTCTAGATAAGAAATCAGCCACAAGATTATCCTTACCTGGTCTATCAATAATATTGATATTAAACTCTTGTAATAATAACAACCATATTGTAACTCTAGGGTTTGTTATAGGTTTGTTCATTAAGAATTTGATGGTTGAATGATCAGTGTGTACAAAATCTTGATATTCTGTAATATAGTGTCTAAATTTATTGGTAGCATGGACTACAACTAACAATTCTTTTTCTGTGACCGTATAATTAACTTCTGCTGGGGACAGATTTTTACTGACAAAGTAAATAGCATAAGGCATTTGATTTTCCCTTTGTCCAAGAATTGCTCCAAGGGTTATGTCTGAGGCATCCATACAGATATGAAAAGGAAGGGACTAATTTGGTTCTCTTAATACAGGGGTAGTTGACAATTTTTGTTTTAGAATCTCAAAAGATACTTGGCATTCATCATCCCAATTAAATTCGGATTCTTTAGATAATAACTTGAATAAAGGGGTAGCTAGTCTTGTGAAATTGGGAATGAATCTTATATAGTAACCAGCATGCCCTAAAAATCTATGAACTTCCTTTTGTGAGGAAGGTATTCTGATTTGTGTGATAATATGAATCTTCGCAGGATCAACTCTCATTCCAAAGCCAGAGGTGTGATGTCCCAAAACAATACCTTCAGTGAGCATCATTTTTTATTTTTCATTACATAGTGAAAGATTAGTTTCCTTACACCTAATCAAGACTTTTTCTAGACTGGTCAAAGCTTTCTGGAAGTCATTTCCATGGATTGTAAATTCGTCCATGTAGACTTCTACGTAGTCATTGTTTAAGTCAGAGAAAATGGCTAGGACAACCCTTTGAAAAGTAGTTGGGGCATTGCAAATTCCAAAAGGAAGGACCCTATAAGCATAGGTTCCCCATGGGCAGGTAAAAGTGGTCTTCTCTTGGTCTTCGAGTGCTATTTGTATTTGGTTATAACCACTAAACCCATCTAGGAACGAAAAATACTTCTTTTCGGACAAGGTATCCAACACCTGATCAATAAATGGTAGGGGAAAATAATCCCTGTGGGTGGCTTTGTTCAATTCCTTGAAGTCTACACATATTCTCCACTTACCATTTTTCTTTGGAACTATGACAAGTGGAGATACCAATTGACTATTTGAAATGGGGTATATGAGATTGGCTTGAAGGAGTTTTTGCAATTCTTCTTTTACAATATCTTTGAGGGATGGATTCATCCTTCACTGAGGCTGTCTAACTGGTCTGATTTGGTCATTAGTGTAAACATGATGTGTGCATGTGTTAGGGTGAATGCCTTTCATGTGTGCATAATCCCATGCAAAGGCATCAAATTGTCTTTGGAGCATTTCAATTACTTGTTTCTTTTGTTCTGGTTCCAAACTAGAGTTGATATACAAAGGTTTTCCTGGGATAATCTCAACAAGTTCAGTACTTTCTTCCTTCTCTAAGGAAGTTGGTGATAAATTATATAATTGAGTGATATCAGGGTGCCAAGTTTGTTGAAATTTGGAACAGAAAATGTGTGACAATTCTGCAAAGGACCTAGGATATTCAATGCAGTTTGTATCAGCCAAAAATAAACTTAAGACTTGTTCATCCGATTGTTCTTGCATTCCTCTTAATTTTTCAAGTGTTAACAGGGGTCTGATGCAATCTTCCTCTCCATAAGGGTTTTCTAGCCAAATAGGTATTTCTTGTGTCGGTTGGGTAGGAGGGAAGAGAACAATTTTTTGGCTATGTGTGCCATTGGATATAGTCATCTCACCGGACTGACAGCTGATAAAGGCATCCGTTGTGGCCAGACAAGGGCGGCCAAGAACCATAGGGTGTCCTAGTCTGGAGGATGATGTAGATGACTAGAAAGTCTACTGGGTATTCCCAAGAAGCTAGAGTGACTATGATATCATCTAAACTTCCTGCAGGGCTAATGACTGACTTATCTGCCAATTCTATCATGGTTTGGGTTGGTTTCAACTGGTTGATTTGGAGTTTTTTCATAGTATCAAAAGGAATTACATTAATTGTTGCACCCAAATCAATGAGTGTGTTTGGTAAGGAAATACCATTAATTTCAACAGTGACTACTGGATTCCTAGGGTCATTATATTTATATGGCATTTCAGAAATAAGTTCAGATAATTGTCCTACTACCCGAACAAGGGGAGGTTCCTTCTTCTTCCTTCTTGGTTTCTTAATACAAATATCCCTTATGATTTTGGCATATATGGGGATATCTTTGATTACTTTCAACAGAGGTATTTTTATACATACATTTCGTAATTCATCCTCTATATCTTTGTGCAAGGGTGGGTCAGGTTTCTTCGCTAATAGTCTTTCGGGGTAGGGTGGAAGATTAAATTGTTGAGGTACTCCTACGGACTGAGAAGTGATTGGAATAGGAGGGGAAGTATATTCTTCTACAGGGGTGGTTTGAGTGTTTTCTTCCTCAGAATGTTTATCATTTTCTTCCTAAATTACTACTCCAGAATTTGAGTGATTTATAGCCTTCCTTGATCGTAGTTGAATTTCATAGGTGGGAAAGGTTTGAATTTCTGCATTATGCACAGGGTGGGTCAATTATTGGGGTTAGGGATTGGCTAGGCAGGGATTGTTATTGGTCTAGGAGGGTTGTGGGCAGCTTGGTTTTGTGGTTGTTGATTGGAATTTATAGGTACTTGTTGTTGTTGGTTAGGGTTCAAGGGGACTATAAATTGTTGTTGTATAGGAGGTGGAAATAAAGCTTGTATCTGTGGTGGGTTAAATCCAGGTAGTAATTGGGAAATGTTTGCAAGATATTGTGGATATGTAGGGTAAGAGGGATTCCCATACATAGGTCCCCTCCAACCTTGTTTCCAAGGTTGAGTTTGAGTTTTCTAAGGTGTCCATTGTGGATAGTAAATTGGGGAAGGACCCCATTGTTGTTGTTGATACTATGCATTAGGGTCATAAAATGCATTGGGGTTTTGTGCTCTCCAAGGTCTTCTGGAAGGATATGATTATTCTTGTGAGAATCCTCCTCCCCTATACATGGCTTGTAGTTCAAGCAAAGTTGGACACTCAGATGTGGGGTGCTCTAGAGTACACAGGCCACATATTTCTATGAAATTTAATGGGCATTCTTTCTCACCGTGCTTCTTTCGACATCTAGGACAAAAAATTGCTAAAACAACCTCTTCTTCTTGTTTCTTTTTCAGTTTTAGGGTATCTAAGTGGTTGTTGATTATGCTCAAGATGTATGTTTTAAAGTTCTCCAGCAAGTGTCCTAACTCAATTCTGGTGACAGTCCCTGAGCTTTGTCTTGTATTTCTGCTAAAAGAATCTCTTGGTGCTTTGCCTGTTTTAGCTAGTCCTCTTGAGTATCTTCTACAGTAATATGCGATCTCTGAAAAAGGATTTTGGTGCACATCTCCTGAACTTAACAAGTTTAAAACTTCTATGCAGTCATCTCTAATGCCTTTCAAAAATACAGTTCTTACTACAGCTGGGTCTGTGGTGAATAATTTTGATTTCTGGTAGTTGTATAAGAACCTTTCTTAGTAGTCTTTAGGGCTTTCATCTTATGTTTGTTGCATTTAAAAAATGTCATTTTTAGCATTATCCTTACAATAGTCTTGGTATTTCCATAATAATGTATCTTTCATCTGATCCTAAGAGAGAATTGTATTTTCTCCTAAGTTCATGAACCATCTTAAGGCTGAATCTTTCATTGCGACAGGGAAGAGCTTAAGTTTCTAGGCATCGTCTGAGTAGTTATAGATTCTACATAATATGTCAAACTCGAATAAAAATAAGTCTGGATCTTCAGTTGACATACCTCTGAAAGTGGGTAATGATGATAGTGGGATGTTTTTCATGCTGATGTTTCTGGAAATATCCAAGATTGGAAACCCAAAGGTCTCAGTTTCAGTGGCTGCATTTCCTTCTTCTTCTGCCATTTCTCTAGGTGTTCTTCCTCCACTGATGGATGGTTCATAAACTGGGTTTTGTGTGTCTCCTTCAGCAGACTCACGTTTTGTCTRCCCCAATACTGATTCTTTTGTTTTAGGTTATTCTTCTAGAGCCTCACTGGCTCCCCTTGAACTTTCTCCTGTTGGAATTTTTCCTGCACCAATGTCAGTTGGATTAGTGGGGGGGGCTTGTTTTTGAATCTTTAGAGCTTACAAATCTACCTTTATTATCTCTATATCTATGCATAAAATGGAAATTTGATTCTTAACTGAATTGAAAGTCCTAATTCTATCTATAAGGTAAGAAGGCAACCTGGCTTCGGAGAACCCCACTCTAGTGTATGCGTGGCTCTTCACTCATGTCTTAAACATTTTATCCTCCTCCCTCAAGCAACCTTTAAAATCATTCAAAAACTATGCAAACAATATAAGCTAAAAAACCACTTCCTATCGTTTGCAACTCCCCGACAACGACACCAAAATGTTGTGCTACTTATATGAGTAGTATAATGCACTCCTTAATTATCAATACAGGATTCGTAATCAACAGAGTTACAATACACCAGTAAGAAAGGTAATTCTAATGTCATGAGCATATAACTATTCTAAATTATGCATGTTGGAAACGAAGAAAGCTAGCAAACCGAAACACACTTTGGTTGTCTTTCACAGAGAGGCCATCTACTCCATTATGGAACATGCAAGTATGAGATGGAGTTATTTTGAAAGATCAACTCTGCTATCTGACCCATAAAGTTAACTATGCAATCACACTTCTAAAAGGGAAATCACACATCAATCATCAAGACATATCATGGATAGTTCAATAGTCAATATACTAAGTATGTTGTGGTTCACAATGTGTTGTTGTGAACTTCACTAGTTCTCCTTCAAATATGTCTGACTACTGCTGCCAAAATTCATATCCATGAAACAAAATCAAACCCATAAAACAGAGAGAGCATATGCAAAACAGAGTAAGTAAAGATCTCTAAACAATCATATAATCAAAACTCTAAACTGAACTATACTGCTATCATCTGAAAGGATCAAAGCTTCAACTAGTCTAACATCTATACTATTGAAATCAACTAATAACACTAATCTAGAAGGATGATGACATTTGTTGGGCGGTGGGCCCTTGCCACTTCAATAGGTCAACGACTAGAGTCTATAGTAAACTTGATTTCAATCCACACATTACTCTTACTGAAACTTCAAAACATAGAATCAAACTATGCTAACAACTCAACTCACATTCATTCATAAACGATCAAGACATGGAGATAAATGACGTCCTTCTATTAAAATTCAACTCAGAATATGTTCTACAATATGTAACGCTGCTTCATATGTTGTGTTATGATAATTCTCTACTACCTCCACCATCCTTGCCATGACTATTTAAACAATCTTAGTCGTGAAACACAAGGAGGTGAAATCTTTAGCAGATCAGTCAATTGCCAAATTTACATATTTGGTTACATATTTTAAGCTTCATCCTCATGACACGAAGTATATGAGGATGAAGCAAAAACAAACTAGTTTAACATAGCCTTGCTATAGCTTTGATGATTCAAAAAACATCCAACAATTATCTTGGTCACAATTTGGAGCTAAACTTGGTATATTCTGCTTCCTGTATTGTTACCGGATCGTGACAGGTGAGATTCGGTAAATGGTACTAGATCCGAACAGTACGCAAGTGGTTGGTACCGGACTAGAATAGTCTGCGGCCATTGGTACCGGATCGCGACAGTGAATAATTCGGTATCGGATTTGAATGGAAGGTGTGCTTGGTACCAGATTCAGACAGTGACAATCTAGCGCATAAGTACTGGATGGCTGAGCTGACACAGAAATGCTGGAGTCATCTAGAGGTCAAAGGTTACACATGGAAATTTAAAACATTAGTACATGAAACATTCAGTCTCCTAGCTCAATAAACCACAAAATGCATGAATTCAATTATACTTTACCTTATGACCTCATCAATGGCTAATGGTAGTGTTATTTGTCATTTATCCAAGATTAGGTAGGCCAAAAAAGTATAAATGAGGAGTATGATAGGGTAGTGGGGATGTATATTTAGAGGCTCAACATGGCAATTTTCTTCTCAAAAATTGATCTACACTTTGGATATCATCAGATCAGCATCCGAGAGCAGGACATAGAGAAGACGACATTTCAATGTCATTTTGGACACTTTGAGTTCCTGGTTATTCCATTTGGGCTAACCAATGCATCCACTACATTCCAGTCTTGCATGAACCACATATTCAGGGATCAGTTAAGGAAATCAGTCTTGGTTTTCTTTGACGACATCTTGATCTATAGTCAGTCATGGAAAGAGCATATGAGGCACCTGGATGAGGTATTAAGCATCATGGGGGAACAATCATTATATGCCAAAGAGTCCAAGTGTGAGTTCGGTAAGACATAGAGGATTTACTTAGGCCACATCATTAGTGCACAGGGGGTACAGGTGCACCAAGAGAATATCAAATCCATTCTGGATTGGCCGACACCCAAGAACGTGACAGAATTGAGGAGCTTCTTCGGGATGTGCAGCTATTACAAGCGGTCTGTCTGGGGTTTTTCTCATCTTGGAGAACCACTGACAGATATTACCAAGCATGGGGCCTTCATATGGACTGAGAAATCAAAGGAATCCTTTGATCACATGAAGGAATTCATGGGCACTTGTCCAATGTTGGCACTACCAGACTTCACCTTGCCATTTGTACTAGAGTATGATGCATCCGACGAAGGGATCGGTGCAGTTTTGATGCAAGGAGGACACCCCATTGTATTGGAGAGCCAAAATCTTAGTCAACCTAAGGGGTTTTACTCCATTTATGAAAATAAAATGTTGGAAATCATACATGCCTTGACCAAGTTCATACAATATTTGGTGGGCAGCAAATTCATGGTCAAGACCGATCACAACAGTTTGAAGTATTTCCTCGAGCAAAAGGAACTCAATGAGTGCCAATAGAAATGGGTGATGAAGGTACAGGAATTCGACTTTGACATAGAGTATTTCAAGGGGAAGTAGAACATTATGGCCAATGCACTATCGAGGAGACCTGCGGCATGTTCTTTGATGGAGATTTCAGCAGATTGGAAATCCCACTTGTTAGTGGAATATTCCAAGAACAAATTCGCTTGTGAGGTGATGGATGGAAAGATATAGGATGACTAGTATAGGGTCATTGACGATGTCATATTTTACAAGGATAGAGTCTACTTGGTGCTAGATTCAAGGCTTAAGAAGAAGATCCTCACCGTAGTTCATGATTCACCTCTAGCAGGCCATCAGGGGTTTTTCAAAACCTATAGACAGATTAGAGAGAGGTTCTCATGGAAGGGCCTCAAACAAGATGTTATGAGACACATCATTGAGTGTGTGAATTTCCAGCAGAACAAGTCAGAGCATGCTCTTCCAACAGGGCTACTTCAGCCACTCCCCATTCTAGAGTAGAAATGGAAGAGTATAACTATGGACTTCATCATAGGTCTACCCAAGGTCCAGGGTAAGGACTGTATCTATGTAGTGGTCGACAGATTGACCAAGTTTTCTCACTTCTACGCCATAGCGATAGAGTACATCGTAGTTCAGGTAGTTGAGATCTTCTTCAGGGAGGTCTTCAGACTTCATGGGTTTCCGAAGAACATCGTCAGTGACAAGGATAGTCAGTTCATAGGGACATTTTGGAGAGAGTTGTTTCGGTTGGTGGGGACAGAGTTGACACCTAGCACCAGCTATCACCCTCAGACAGATGGGCAGACCGAGATTGTCAACAAGTGGGTTGAAGGGTATTTGAGGAACTATGTTGGAGGATAGCAGAGAACATGGGTAAAGTGGTTACATTTAGGAGAACATTGCTACAACACCGCCTTCCACATGTCCATTGGTATGAAACCCTTCTGATCATTGTATGGATATGATGCTCCCACTTTGGTAGACTTGGTCTTCAGGGAGAGAAGAGCTCCCAAGGCCAAGAATTGGATCATATAGAGTAAAGATATTCTCAATTTGTTGAAAGAGAACCTACAGATGATGCAAAACTGACAGAAGATAAGTGTGGACAAGCATAGGATAGAGCACAACTTTGAGGTTGGAGATTTGGTTTTCTTGAGACTCCAACCCTACATACAATCATCTCTAAAGAAGAGTGGGGCCGAGAAGCTCAAGCCCATATTTTATGGTCCTTACAGGATCATGCACCGAGTAGGTGAGGTTTCTTACGAGCTAGAGCTTCCAGAGGGGAGCAAGATTCATAACGTGTTCCACATGTCTTGCCTAAAAAAGGTAGTGGGAAAATTCATTATCACATCAGAGGAGCTTCCCCTGTTGGATGAGGAGGGATAGTTGGAGTTAGTTTCGGAGGGGGTTTGGGAGTTTCGGGAGCGGAAACTGAGGAACAGGGTCATCAGAGAGTGTTTGATCAGATGGAGAGGGATTCTAGTAGAGGACGCTACTTGGGAGAATGAGCAGGTGTTGCAACACCCTGGACTGGTATTGCTTGAGGACAAGAAATTTTGGGAAGGGAAGACTGTAATGTTCCTTTCCAAATAGGAGCTCCAGAGAGGAGGATTAATGGTCTAAACTACCCCATTAGACTATAGCCAGGGCCAAAGAGGAGTAAACAGGGTTAATAGAGGTCACTCTAGTCACAGGTGTTATATTTAGAAAGTGACATTGAGCTAAAAAGGGTTAAAAGCACTTTTAAGTCATTATGAGCTAAAAATAGAAGTCAATAGTGAATTAGGGTTTCAACGGTGATTTAAGGTTTTGGAAGTCAACATTGAATTAGGGTTTCAGCATGATTTAGGGTTTTGGAAATCTATAAAGGAAGGGTCAGTGACCTAATTCATCATTATGCAGATTATGACTTGTCATTGAGGAGAAGAGGTACATCTCAGGAGAGATAGTTTAGTGTATTCCAGGAGGAAGACACCAGTTGGCTGATTTCGGTGTTGAAAGACACACCCTAGTCACTGGTAAGATCATCCAGGTCTTCCATCATTCTTCATTGATTCTGCAATGCTCCCATATTCCGGGTATTATCTTTTAGTTTCTTATTTCTATTCCGGTTAAGATCCTTCTGTATTTTGATCTAGCCAAGTGTTGTTATTTTATTCAGTCACAATTGCTTATTTGTATTCTGGCTAAGATCCTTTGTCTGTTGATCTAGTTGAGTATTGTCAGTTTATTCAGCCGCATTCAACCATTTTGTAATCCACAGAGATATCATAATACAAACTTTGCAGTCCTTTGTCGCGTTTATTATTTTTATGATCATTTATATGCTGTAAACCTTTGATCCTACACACACATTAGAAACGTTTCCTAGACTAGCCAAGTTAGGAACATTACAGTTTTCCATAGACATGGGGGGTTGTGACATTGTTCTTGGTTTTGAATGGTTACGCACTCTAGGCCCCATTCCCATGGATTTTAAGGACTTAACCATGAAATTCCAACAAGAGGGACAACAATATAAGTTCCAAGGAATCACCACATGCTCCCTTGAGATCATCAGTTCCCATCGCATGGAAAAGCTCCTCAAAAAAGGTCATTCAGGAAATATAACCCAAATCCACTCCATTCATGCTATTGAGACACCTTTTTTGCATCCCAACCTCCAATCTACCCTCTCCTGCCACCATGTTGTTTTTACCACCCCCCCAGTCCTTCCCCCTTCCCGTGGAGTCCATGATCATTCCATCCCTCTTATCCTAAGTAGTCTTCCTCCCAATGTTTGGCCTTATTGTCATCCTTTTTCCTAGAATAATGAAAATGAGAAAATATTTCATGAATTACTAGAATTTGGTGTTAACTGTCCCAATACTATCCCCTATTCTTTCCATGTGTCCTGATTTCCGTGCCTTAAACCAACTCACCATCAAAGACAAATTCCCCAGTCCTGTCATTGATGACCTCTTGGATGAATTGAGTGGTGCTCAATACGTTACCAAATTGGATCTACGTTTTGGCTAACACCAGATCCATATGAAAGAAGAAGACATTCCCAAGACTACATTTCTCACTCATGAGGGTCATTATGAATTTTTGGTAATGCCCTTTGGATTGTGTAATGCTCCTTCCACTTTCCAAAGTCTTATGAATCATGTCTTTCATCCTTTTCTTTGTCATTTTGTCTTATTTTTCTTTGATGATATTGTCATCTATAGTAAAACTTTGCCATCCCATCTCTCCCATGTGAATCAAGTCCTCCATATACTCTCTAAACATCACCTTTTACTAAAACAATATAAATGTGCCTTTGGAGCCTTAGAAGTGGAATACCTGGGTCATATTGTCAGAAAGGATGGTGTCTGCGTGGATCCTAAGAAAATTGAATCTATGCAATCTTGGAATTTCCCTAAATATATTAATATTTTTCATGGTTTTCTAGATTTAACGTGCTATTATAGGAAGGTTGTTCGGAATTATGGAAATATTGCAGCTCCTTTCACTTCCCTCCTTAAAAAGAATTCTTTCACTTAGACTTAGTTGTGGATCATGCCTTCCAAGCCTTAAAAGATGATATGTGATCGACCCCTGACCTATCTCTCCTAGACTTCACAAAGACCTTTCTATTGGAATGTGATGCTTCTGGGAAAAGACTTGGAGTTGTCCTCATACAAGATAGAAGGCCCTTGGCCTTCACTAGAAAACAACTTTCAGAGCGGCATTTGGGCCAATCCATTTATGAAAAGGAAATGTTAGTTATTTTGCATGTTGTGGATCTCTGGCATTTTTATTTATTGGGTCAATGATTCCAAATCAAAATTGATCATCAGAGTCTCAAGTATTTCTTGGAACAACAAATTGTATTTCTTGGAACAACAAATTTCATCCCTGATGCAACAAAAATGGGTGACCAAGCTATTTGGATATGATTATGAGATCATTTACAATAAGGGAAAGGAAAATGTAGTGGTCGATGCTCTTTCTCATAAATATGAAGAATACAGATCCATTTTCTCTCTCTCCTTTATTGTACCCGATTATCTCCAAGATGTTGGTCAGGAATGGTGGCAAGATCCCAAAATTTCTAGCCTGCTCCACAAATTGCAACACAATTCTTTAGTTACTCCCGGGTACTCTTGGCATAATGAAGAGCTTTGATACAAAGGTTGTTTGTATTTATGCAAGCAATCCCAACTTAAATCCATAGTTATTTCTAAACTTCATGCCTCACCCACAACGGGGCATTCAGGGTTTACCAAAACCTATGTATGGGTCAAATGTTCTTTTTTCTGGGAAGGTATGAAACAGGAAGTCCACACCTTTGTGTCTGAATGTGAGGTTTTTCAATGCAACAAGGGAGAAACTGTAAAATCTCCAGGCACCCTCCAACCTCTTCCAATTCCCCCTACTATTTGGAGATATATTTCTATGGATTTCATTGTGGGCTTACCTAAATCAGGCAATAATTCAGTCATCATGGTGGTAGTAGATCGTCTCTCCAAATATGCTCATTTATGTGTTCTTCAACACCCATTCAAAACCACCACAGTGGCTCAAATATTCATGGATAATATCTTCAAGATTCATGGCATGACTAATTCTATTGTCTCTGACCGATACCCCACTTTCACCAACAATTTTTGGCAAGCATTGTTCAAGCTCCAGAGCACCCAATTCTATCTCAACACTTCCTATCACCCCTAGATGAATGACTAGATTGAATTTGTCAACAATTGTTTCAAAATATATTTGAGGTGTTTTTTATCTGAGAGGAAAAATCGATGGGCTCAATGGTTACCCTTAGCTGAATGGTGGTACAACACATCTTACCATACAACTACCTTCATGACTCCTTTTGAAGCATTCTATGGCCAAAATCACCCATCATATCTCTCCTATATTCTAGGGGTCTTGAAGGTTCAGGAGGTTGAAAAAAGTCTTACAGTCCATGAGGCTATTCTTCGTTCCCTCAAAGACAATTTGGTCATGGCTTAGAATCACATGAAGAAACAAGCAGATCAAAGTCATTTCGAACGCTATTTTGTTAAGGGGACCAGGTATATCTTCGACTACAACCTTATAAGTAGACTTCACTCAAATCTCAACATTGTCAGAAACTTGTGCCAAAATATTATGGTCCTTATATAGTGCTCAAGCATGTGGGATCAGTGGCTTATCAGTTAGCTCTACCCAGTCAGTCGAAGCTCCATCCTATTTTTCATGTTTCCTACTTAAAGAAGGTGATTGGAACTAAGTTCCAAACTCAAACTAGTCTCCTTGAGTTGGATGGAGAAGGTTCCATATGGTTGCAGCCACAATAAGTCTTGGCCCAGAGAGAGCATGATCTCCATCAATGCACCATCTAGGAAGTGTTAGTCCAATGGAAATATACACCTCCATAAGAAGCCACCTAGGAGACGACCACCATTCTACAACAATTCCCTCATATGAATCCTTGAGGACAAGGTTGTTCTTCAACGGGGAGGGCCTTTTAGGGACCTAACCTCCCTAACCCCTCACACAGTTAGAATAATATAATTCCATGTAATAAAGGCCAATATTAATAAGGCCTAACAATAAGGAAGAATAAGTCAAATGTAAGAAGACCTAATAAAATCTTTTGCTTTTAGAAGGATCTTCCTATAGATTGTTCTTTTGGATAGATAGATAATAAAGAGAAGTAGAGGGTATGATAAATCTTTTCTTGTATATTATTGTAATAGAGCTCTTCTCTGCTAGAGGTTTTCCCCTCGAAGAGCCAAGTGAACATTGCTATCATTAATCAAAGTGCTCTTTCTGGTGTTATTCTGGTATTATTATGGTATTGTTTTGATTATATCATTGCTTCTCTACCATTTATAGCTAAAATATTTCTATTCTCCATACTATTTTTTATCTAGAATACTACAGAAAACATGACTCCTTCTCATGTATCTTGTGGATTCTCTATGTAGACTTATTCTGGCTACTGGAGAAAGTGTCTCGTCCTAATATTCTCCCTCTTGTTGGGAGAATCCTCAAGAAAAAAATCAAGCTTTGTACATCTCTATGATTCCATCTGCAGCATGCTTGATCTTGCAGATCAACTTGGAAGTCACCACTGACTTCCCTTATAGTATCATAACCAAGGAAAGAATGCATATCCCATTCCTTCTTACTGGATTCCTCCTCTATCACTGAAACAAGGGAATCCTCTTAGGAGGTCTCATATCTCCTCAAAAACTTTGAAGCTTCGATCTAGATTCATGTATGTCATTCCTAGAAGACGTCTCTCTCACATATGAATCTAAGGAGGAATACTTTATGAATTAAATTCTATAAGCAATTGACTCTCTCTGAGATCAGGCTCACTCTGATTTTGCATCCTCCTATGAACTGTCAAGGGGAGGTTTCTCCTCCCTACTGGATCCTAAGGGATGACTCCCTTTGAACTATAGATCCTTCTAAGTTGGTACTTGGTGGGGCTACTTGCCTCACCACTGATAGAGCCATATTCTCCTCCTCATGGTATGGTTCCTCTAAATTGTTTCCTCTTGCAATCGTTATTATATCTCCCTCTCAGAGCTATTACCTATGACCTGCCCAAAACAAGAAACAAGAAAAACCAAGAAAATCACCTAGAGGAGATCAACTTATATTGTACACATGAGGTGCATTATTAATGTGAGTATTCACCTAATGGTATTCATACAAAAAATAATCAAGTGTTTACTAAACTAGCAATAGAGATAGCAATAATAGAGTTTAAAGATTGTTATTCTAGTTACAACACTTACTTAAATTGAAACAATATAAAGATATCAAACATGATATTCAAACCTAGAGTTTCACTCCTACTGTCCCACTTGAGTTATATTCTATAGTCTTCTCGGTCATGTGCTCGGAAGAACTATGGGCTAAAGGACATACTATTCATCCTTTGACTTCTTCTCTTCAACATTTGTTGCATATGCATGGTGATTTCTCTTCCCATGTTTAAGAGGACATTGTGTGGCATAATGTCCCATCTCCTTGCAGTTGTAGAGTATGATATTTGACGCATCGTTCATGTGATGTGGTTTCTTAGACTTATTTAGGATTCCTTCTTCCCTTCCTTTCTCTTCTTCACTTGGGAAGCAAGTGTTTGATTTTCATCATCGTTAGTCTTCTGTGATTTGGATATCAACCTGGATTCCTCTTGGGTACAGTCTGCCCATAGCTTGTTGAACTTGGGAAATTTGATTTTGGCAAAAATCCCTTGAACAAATGGATCCAAAGAGGATGGAAATACACTGAGTGTAGTAGTCACAAGTTCAACATCTTCTATTGGATCTGCAATGGCTTCTAACTAGTCCTTGATCTGCGAGATCCTCATGAAATAGTTGGCTATTATTTCTAGTTTGTTCATTGTCACGTTTCTAAGTTGATTCCTTAGAGTAAGATGTCAACTGGTATTATTACTTTCATAAATTATAGTTAGGGAATCAAATGTTTCCTTCGGTGTCTTCATTTATTATACATTAGTTATCGGATGATCATTTATTGAGTCTTTCAAGATCCTCTTGGCCTTGACTTCATTCTTCCTGAATTTTTCTTTGGCATCTTCTTTTGGTTCTAGAAGAATTTGTTTGATATGATCCAATAAATCATTCTCTTTTAGAATGAGGAGAAATTTGTGCTTCCAGGATCTGAATTTATTTCCTCCATCCAATCTCTCTTCAACTCTCATGCTAGTTGACATTTTTCGCTGGTAGAAACCCTAGCACTGAAAAACCTTGATTTTTCATACTTCAACAAATTGCACGTTGAGGGTTTCATGGGGTGCGATAAGTTAGGGAACACTAATATATAAAGGGATTATCCCCAATGACCTTGGGACAGTTCTCAATGAGCTTGACAAAGTATTGCAGCTGCAAAGTGTCACTGTAGCGATCTTTCTTCCAGTGGTCAAATTGTTCTTAAGGTAACCAGCTCCGATACAATGTTAGATTTTCCTTATTTACAAATAATTAGTGTTAATAGTGTTATTTTACTTCATTACAATTAACACATATATCATGTACTAAGTAGTAGCAACATAAACAAGAGACAAAAATAACACAAGAGATTTATCCTAGGAAAACCCCAAATGGGGGGAAAAACCCAACAACCTTTCTTAGATAGATTATGTTCACAAAGAAAGTCCAAAAAGATAAACCCTAGAAAAAAGGCTATCTCAACTAGAAATACCACCACAACAACACTAGCAACACTATACCAAGATAGTGCACCTCCTTAAGAAGTAGCGCACAAGAGAGATATACCAAAAGACTAAACAAGAACAAACTAAGTCATTGCAGCTGTTGCGCCACCTTCTCCAAACTTGCACCTTACTTCTATGTAGCTGAGAGAGTGTGAGTGAGTGAAAAAATTATCTAAGGAGACTCCTTATTTATAGTCTTTTTGTCCTTCTAGATGGACCAACTTCTCTTCTGGAAAGGTATCTTTTCATTATTCTTTATTCTTCTAGGTCGACTTCTCTTATGGGGTATTTCAACATATGTCCAATGGATCTCTTTCTTCTGGAATCTTCTTCACATCTAAGAAAGGTCATATAGGAGGGAAATATCCTCCTGCATCTACCAAACATCAACATCTTAAGTCAATAACAAAGACCAATTGTATATTTTAGTGAAAAATTGAATGAGGCTAAACAAAAATATTCTTTTATTATAAATAATTTTATGCAATTGTTCGAGCACTGAAGAAATGGAAATATTACCTTATGACCAAATAATTTGTTCTGTACATTTATAATCATGATGCATTAAAATGCATAAGTAGTCAATCAAAATTAAATCAGAGACATGCCAAGTGTGTTGAATAACTGCAGAATTTCACATTTGTAACTAAGCACACCAGTGGTAAGGAAAATAAAGTTTTTGATGCATTGAGTAGGATTAATTTAGTTTTGAAATAATTTTGAGTCAACACTTTAAGATCTGATGGACTGAAGGAGATGTATAAGAAAGATGCAAATTTTAGAGATGCTTATGCAGCCTGTGAAAATCCGGTTTCCAATAATAGAAGCCGATGGTTGAGATACATGATACATGCAAGATTGTTGTTCAAGGATAGTAAATTTTGTATACCTAGATGTTCCATGAGGGAAAATCTAATCAAGGAAAAGCATAGTGGATGATTCTTAGGAAATTTTGGACAGGAAAAGACCTTTGTTCAGATTAATGCTTTTTATTTTTGGTCAAGTATGCATATTGATGTGAAAAGGTTTGTAGAGAGATGCATAATTTGTTAGCATGATAAAGGGAGAAGTCAAACTATAGGTTTGTATCACTCACTACCTATCCCAAACATGCCATGGGATTTGGTGAGTATGGAATTTTTGTTAGGATTTCCAAGGACACAAAGAGGTAATGACTCTATTTATGTTGTGGTTGATAGATTCTCTAAAATGGCACATTTTATTGCTTGTACAAAGACCAGTGATGAAACCAATATTGTAAATTTATTCTTTAAAGAGGTATTAAGACTGCATGGTTTTCCTAACAATATTTTTTTTATAGAGACACCATATTTGTGGGACATTTTTGCAAAACTTTCTGGAAGAAACTTGGTACTATATCAGTTTTAGCTTAGAATATCACCCACAAACTGATTTGAAAACAAAAGCGGTGAACAAAAGTCTGGGAAATATTTTGAGGAGTCTTGTGAATGAGAATCTTAAGCAGTGGGATCAAGTGCTTTCTCAAACTAAGTTTGCATATAATGATTTACCTAACAGAAGCACAAGAATGAGTCCATTTCATATATTGTATGGATTTAATCCAAGATGTGTATTTGAATTGAGGAATTTGGGAAAACATGAAATGAGAAGTGTTGATGGTGAAGACTTTGAAGTGAGTATGCAGGAACTACAAGAAAAATTCAAGAAGAGGTTAGAGGAAAGAAGTAGCAAGTACAAACAAAGGTAACACATGAGAAGAAGACCAGTGGATTTTCAGGTTGGTGACTTAGTAATGGCATACTTAAGAAATGATATATTTCCTACAATGACCTATAACAACTTAAATTTTAAGAAAATTGGGCCATGTAATATTTTAAAAAAAAAATTATTTTAATGCTTATGAAATAAAACTTCCAAGAGACATTGGAATTTCTCCAATCTTCGATGTTGCAGATTTGTATTCCTTCAGAGGGACAAAGGATGTTTCAACAAATGAACCTGTAAGTGATGAATATCATACCATTGGATGGAAAGAACAATTGCCTAAGGCAGTTCAGAAAGATATTGAAGCAGTGTTGGATAAAAAAGTGACAAAAAGAACCAGAGGCAAAGAGTACTTCCAGTATTTGGTTAAATGGAAGAATCATCCAGTCAAGGATGCTACTTGGATGAAAACATAAAAAAATTCTAAATATGAAATAAATGTTGAAGATCTTATGAACAATTCTTTTATTTCCCAGGAGTCTGATGCAGGGGAATCTGGCAGTACCTTTTGAGATTGACCTAATGGGTTACAAACATTTATCAAGGGAGTGGGTTCCCTGAATATTTAATTTATTTGTAATAGCTAGATATTTCTAGAAGATATATTAGTAGAGATATTCTATCGAATAGTTTAGATTGTTATTGGTTTGATGCAAATATTTAGGAACAATTTCTATATTAGGAGTTTGTTGGGATGACTTAGGATTTTGTTGGTTTTGTGAGCTAGTTGAGAGATCCAAATTATATTGAATGTTTTTGTAATTGATGGAGGTGAGAAAGTGTGCAGAGTGGTGAGACTGTGTGTGTGTGTGTTTTCAGAGGTCTGAGAGGTTGAGAAGGAACTAAACATTCATGTTGTAAATTTTACTCCTTCTGCTATCTAAATAAAATATTTGTGTTTGGAATTTATTCTCTCCAACTGAGAGTGGTTGAGTTCTATGTATTCATTGTGGAATAGAGTGGAAATTGTTTGTGTTGTATGGATTTATCAAGGATTTGGATTCCTACTATGTGAAATTCACGAGTTTTAGAAGTTCATAATTCGACGACTCAGATCATATCTAGGACATACCCTCACCAGATCGACGGTCACCATTTTTTATCCATCAGACCCCTAGTACTAGAGTGTTTCATGTGTTTCAGAGTCCTTGTATCAAAGTCTCTTGTCAAACTCCCAATACAATACTCTAAAGTGGAATATGATATGTCATTGGAGTATATTGCGAGGGAGATCTATTGTCCATCAGAATAAATATAGAGCATATCTAACTATCCATCATAAATCTAGTTTCAGAGCCTATTCCAACACTCTAATGCAAAAGCATCAAATAATATTTCATTGGATCCTTGATTTACATGCCGACAAATTTTTCTGTCTGTTTCGAGAAGTGATCAACAATGGAGACTGAATGCGATCCAACTCCGAAAGCTATCTACATCGTCCGTTAGACAATGATCAACGATCATGATTAAATATTGTTAGGAGTCCAACAAGACCATTCAGAGTACTATCTACGACCATTTCAAGTTCCACTCCGAATATCATTGCACAGAAAATATCTGACTGTCCATTCAAAAGAAGATCAATGGCTAAGGAACTTTCTCTTTGGGAATATAATTGTGGTTTAAAGCCTGCGAAATTTGCAAATGAAATAATCCTATGGATCTGGTTCTTGGTCACATGAAGAAAAGAAATGGCTTAACGTCTAATTGGATATGCAATTAGTTGGGCACAAGATTCGAAATGAGGCCACGAAGTTGAGAATTGCCAATGGGGTAAAGTCTAAATACTTTGTTCTGTGGGTTTTGGAGTCGTAAGGATATCAAGCACATTGGGTGATATGTGCACTGGAAATAAAAGAACACCGCAATGCACTCCTCCTTCAAGAGGAACACTTGTTTATATATATATATATATATATATATATATATATATATATATATATATAAGTCCTTTATTTTTAAGAGAAGTGTTTCATGGCTCTGGACCTTATGGAGAGCATCTAGAAGGATGGACTATGTCTTTATATTTTTACAGTGCTAGAAATAACACCTCTAGGCCTTCATCCTAGTGTTGCAGGAAGCTTCCCCCCCACGCTTCGAATCCTTGAAGCTCGATATGAGTGGGTGTGTCCAGGAAGCCCTTTCGAAAGTGTGCTTCAAAAATAAGGAAGCACAATTCAGAGCAGTTTAAGATGCTCCCTGGTGTTTTGGAAGCATCCTGCTCTGAAGCGCGCTTCCAACTTTATGAATCATTCTTCCTCGGAAGCTTCAGGCATTCATCGGGGAAGGCCCGCTTGCTTCCCAAGGGATCCACAAACTTAACCAAAAAATAAATAAATAAATATTTTTTTTGAGTGAGGGTGGGGCCTAGATTAGGCTTAGGGTTGAGGGGAAAGAAAGGAGGAGAATAAATGAGCTCTTTCCCCTCCATTCTCCTCATTATTTAATCTTGATCTTGGAGGAGAGAGAAAAGTATATCTTGAGAATGCATATTTGCGAGAGCTTGGAGGAGAAAGCAAAGGAGAGCTTGGAAGAGTGAGAAAAGAGGAGTTAAGAGGAGAGAACAAAGGAAACCATATTCCAAAGGTTTCAAATTTAAAATTTCAAGAGCTAAAGAGGTAAGCCCAAACCCTAACTCCCTCATTTTCTTGGGTTAACTTTGTTTATGTTTTTTTCCTCCTCTCTTACTCTTTCCCATTCCTTCTTCTCCCTTATTTTATTGCAGGTTGTTCATCTAAAACTTGAAGAAAATGGTTTTATTTTGGTTTATCATTCTTTTTTGGTTCTCATGGTGATGGTGGGGAGAAGGCATCGAAGGGAAGAATATGATAGTGGTGATTCTCATGTTGAAACACAATATGAATTTGGTGAAGGTTTTGAAGAAGAAGAAGAGGGAAATGAAGAGGGAAATGAAGGACATAGATTTATTGAGACCCTCGTGGAAATTTGTAACAAAAGTTGAGGAGAGGAGGGGTGGTGGAAGCATTAACTTTTTATGTCCTCATGACTGTCATGATGGAAAACCTTATACTGGTTCATATACCCGTCTGAGTAGGAATCTTTGTGGTTTAATGGAGAGTAATGATAATAAGGGGTCCATTGGGATTACAGTTATCCCTAAGATATCCAAGGAGCAGAGAGAAAAATATATAAATATAGAGGAAGTTGCACAAAAAAAGTATGGTAAAAAAAAAAACTTCAATCTGATGCCTCATCTAGATTTGGTGGCAACACATCTCCATCTCCTTGTGGTTCTGGAACCTTTGGATCTAGAAGAACAATAGGATATTTCCTTGATATTGGAGGTAGGGATGAGGTGGATGAAAAAGTGGTAGGGTTTCTCTATGCTTGTGGTACCCCATTCAATTTGCTTCGCTCCCCTTATTGGCATGATCTTGTCAAGGAAATCAACGAAGCCCCCAAAGGATAAAAGAGACCCAACTATAAGAAAGCTAGAAATGTGTTACTTGAAAGGAAAAAAGAAAAAATTCAAAGAGATCTAACATGGTTTATAGATGAATGGGTAGACGTTGGGGTATCCATTGTATCAGATGGTTGGACAAATGTTAGAAACCAACATTTTATCAATGTTCTTAGTGTTTCTACTACCGATGCAATGTTTCTTGCAACACATGACTCCTCTTCAATTATTGCATATTCCCAAAACATTTCAGATCTCCTCTAGAAAACAATTAATGGTGTTGGTCCTTCTAATGTGATTCAAGTAATCACTTATAATGAAGCAAATTATAAGGGAGCAGGTAAAATCATTGAGCGATTTCATCCACACATCTTTTGGTCTGGGTGTTTGGTGCACACCTTGAACTTTTTTATGCATGATATTGTCAAGCATAGAGAATGTGGATGGATTATTCAATTGTACAAGAGAGGGAAGAAACTCATCAAATTTATCATTGGGCATACAAAGGTCAATTACTTCTACAACACTCACTCTAGGTTGCAACTACTTAAGATTGCAAATAGTAGATTTGATAGCTATTACCTCACCTTTAGGTGCCTATTGAAGGTGAGACAAGATTTGGGTGCTATGGTGATGAGTGATGCATGGGATGAATTGAGAAATGATAGAGAAGGTGCAACATGTTAAATTTAGAGTTGTTATTAAGTTATTTTCAATTTACTAGACAATAATAGCATAAGCAGGGTCACTGAAAGAAACACAATCACAAGGTACACATCATTTATCCTGGGAAACCCTCATGGGGGAGAAAACCCACCAAAAACTTCCTTAATATAGATTGCCAATACAATTCCAAGATAAAATACCAAACACAAGAGAATATCCAACACTGAGTAATGTGACTCTCTCTCTCTCTTCTTCTTCCGACAACTACAACTTCCTTCAAACTTGCGCACTAGATGAGTGACTTAAGTGAGTGAGAGAATGAGGCATCATCCTCTATTTTTTATACTAGTTGATAGGCGTTAGAGTTGTGTATCTTCACCAAGATGGGCCAACTTCTTCAATTAGTGGCTAAAACCACTTTAATTAGCCCTCAGGGCCGACCTCTCAATTAGCATCACTTAATTAGGGTTTTACCAATCCATAAAAGGGGATTGATTTGTTTAATAATAACTCAATAATAAGTAGAATATTCTTCGTAGTTACAATATTTCAACACTCCCCCTTAACAAGAAGGGTATTCTATAATAAAACATCATTAGGAGAGAGAAAGAGGGCAACAAAATCAACACCATCTGTAACACTGGCTGGAATATCTATAAATCATCAGAATGTTTTCTCATCATCAATAACATCATCATTCATAGCATGGATTTGGAGTATCATCATCATCATCATTCACAACATGGATTTGGAATAACATCATTATTATCGTTCACAGCATGGAGCTGGAATCTGAAACATCAACGTTAGTTAGTATAACATCAACATCAACATCACTAGGCTAATACAACATCATGAACATCTTCAACATGAAGCTGAAGTAGCAAGATCATCATCATCTTTAGCATGAAGCTGAAGTAGCATCATTATCATCATCTTCTTTAGCATGAAGCTAAAGTATCATCATCATCATCATCAACAACATGAAGTTGAAGCATCAACATCAATAGAATGAAGCTAGAATAATAATATCACCAACACGAGGTTGGTACACCAACATCATCAACATCATCAGCATGAGGCTGAGATAACAACAGCATCAACATAAGGTTGAGATGAAAACACCATCAACATCATCAACACAAGGTTGAGATAACAACATCATCAACATTAGGTTGATATGAAAACATCATCATAGCACGAGGTTGGAGAAACAACATCATCACAACACGAGACTGGAGCAACAACATCATCACAACACGAGGTTGGAGAAACAACATCATCATCATCATATAGAAACAAAATGAGGTAGGTGTAACACCAACATTTTGTGGTACTCTGATAGTCCCTAGGGATCTTCCCATGAATCATAGGATTCCCTAGGATATAAAATCATAATAGAGCTACCACATGGACTCTGACAGACCGTCCTTACCGGACCTTCAGGATCTTCCCAGGAATCATAAGATTCCCTAGGATTATAAAAATCCTAACAGAGCTACCACTACTGACCACAACTAGCATATACATTCACAAGTACTCTGACAGACCGTCCTTACCGGACCTTCGGGATCTGTCCAGGGATGATCAGTCCCCTAGGATATAAAATCCTAACTGAGCTACCCCATGTTGGTCAGGATACCATAGTATCATCAACATAACTCCCCCTTTCAAGGGAGGTCCTTTCAGACTATACCAAGCTTGTCTCAAAAGTGCTCAAACTTTACACTAGACAGAGGCTTGGTCAACACATCTGCAACCTGCTCATCTGTGCCAACATATTGGATCTTAACAACTCCCCTTTGCACCATATCACACATGTAGTGATACCATATTTCTATTTTCTTCAAATTATCATGGAACACATGGTTCTCTGCCATCTTTATGCAACTCTGGTTATCACATAGAATCACGATTTCTTCCAGCTCTAGATCAAATAGACCTGTCAACAACTTCTGAAGCCATATGGCTTCACAACTGGCGGAACATGCAACAATGTATGATGCTTCTACCGTGTTGAGATAAATAATGGATTGCTTCCTACTCTGCCATGAAGTCATGGTTGACCCCATACTGAAACAACATCCTAAAGTGCTATTTCTATTAGAAACACTTCCATCCCAATCTAAATCAGTATAACCAACCAGTCTAAAGTCATGATCTCTAGTATAACATAGACCCAAATTCCAATGTACCCTTAAGGTATATCATCACATGTTTTGAAGCAACAAGGTGAACATGTCTAGGCTCTACTAGATATTGAATCAAGGTGTTCACAACAAAACATATATCTGGCTTGGTATTCGTCAGATACATCACTGATCCAATGATCTATAGCATAGCATCAACCAATTTTGATGAAGTATCAACCAGGAGCTTCAACTTTGTTTCCATGGGTGTGTTCATGGATTTACACTCCAACATATCAAACCTCTTTAGTATTTCAATTGCATACTTCCCTTGGTTAAGGAAGATCTTCTCTGAGCTCTACCAAACTTCCAGACCTAAGAAATAATGCATTAGGTATTTCATATAAAACTTTGTAGCGAGCTTCTTCTTAACCTTAAAGTAGCAACATCATTGGCTCATCATTCATAACCTTGAAGTAAAGGTTAGAATCAAATTTACTCTTGGTAAATCCCAAGCTCGTCAGGAAACTATCAATTATGTCATACCAAGCTCTAGGAGCTTACTTCAACATGTACAAAGATTCCTTCAACATGAAGACATGAGTCTTATCTTCAATATTCAAATCCAATTTTCCACATCACATTGTACCATCCTGGTACACTTGCTTCAACTCCAACTTAATATGCACAATCATGTGCTTTCTACAAAGCATTATCCATCTCACTACCTGAGAGTATGTCCTATACTCTCTCTGCAACTGTTCCTATGGAGTTGGAACTCTGCACCTGTAGTTGCTCTAAAGTTGAGAATGGTTTCTCCATTCTCACTGTGACTGTTGAAATCTGAGAGTAATTTCTCTACTCCATCATGGCAACAACTTCATCTGAACTGAGAGTGGTTCAATAATGGATACTAAAGTTATCTCTTTTTCTTTCATGGAGGTAAATCTATCTGCTATTGTAGTCATGTCTTCATGACACAACTAATGTTCTACACCAACTAGCACTAGAGATAACCAAATCTCAAATATAGGGATTGCTCCCCCTGAATCTCATACTACCATGGTTGTTCTGGTTTTCTTCATGAATACTGGAACTATTTCTTCAATTACTAGAGTAAGTTTCTCGTCATAGTCTTCTCCCTTTTTTTGGGGATAATCCTCTGGACACACATCATGCTTTGTACATCTACAAAATGCTTGATCTGTTAGATCAATCTTGGAAGTCAACATCGACTTCCCTTCTAGTCTCATGAAAAAATCCATATCTATTCCTTCTAACTGGCTTCCTTCTCTGACACTGAAACAAGGGAATCTTACCAGAAGATTTTATGTCTCCTAGAGGTATCTCAAGCTATGATATAGTATTCTCAACTTATGGAATCTATCTCCCAGTCCTGGAAGATGTCTCTTCATCTAATCCTTTATGAGATCAAGCTTACTCTTGATTTCTTCTGAGTCTAAAAGGACTTCATCATCTCTTATAGGATATACTTGGTGCTGAATACCAAGTCTAAATATGAAATGTTGAGTCAGAATTCAAAACAAAATTGCTTCATGTCAAGGTGGCTTCATTATCCTTTGAAAAAGTCTACTGTGAGTTCTTGTTTTAATGTTCGATCAGATTTGGAGCTTTCTACTCCTTAGAACCAATCTCCATATGAGATACTCTGGATCTCAAAAAATAGCTTATTCTTCATCTTCTTTGGTACATGAATGTATATGGTCATGTGCATAGTCTGCTTCATGTCTCATCTAATTTCTTGCCTTCTGCAACCTTCACTATAGATTCATTAGGGTTATCCCCTATGACCTGCCTAGAACAAGATCACCAACAAACACGAATAATATTCTTTATAATAATGATAAGACAATAGTAAGAACAATCGTCACATTAGCTCCTTTAGAACTATTACTTGTTCCCTGCTTGAAATACAGGTCAAGGGTAAGAAATACAATACGAAATGAGAACAACACTCTTCTAGTGTTGTGATCAAACATTCCCCCATTGTAAACAAGAACCAACCCAAGAAGTTTCTCCTAGAGGAGATGTTAGTTGTATCTGGCAAATAATTACAGTAAGCATTTATCTCAATATGCTCACATGCTACCAAGTATAATACTTTTCAAGGATTGCTACCTCAACTATAGTGTTTACTTGTAATGAGGTAGTTATCAAACTTGTCATGTGCAACCTTTAATCTTATCAACTTAATAAATCAAACCTAGAAATTGGAGTCATGTCCTCAAGAATGAGTGCGTTTTTTTTCTTCCAAGTATCCTTCACTCAAGATGACAAGTTCTTTCTTCAACCTGTCTTTTTCACTAAGACAATATGTTATCTTGACATAAATATAATTTAGAGAATAAAATCTAATCTCAATCTAATACCTCGTATTTAATTTTGACCAAGGGTTAGTATGATGTTCATAACTTCAATATACAACCTATATGTCAATATAATGTCATAACAAATATATAAAATGATCAAACATGAGGTGCATTATTCCTTTGAATGTGTTGGATTTGAGATCCTTCTGGATCCATGAAAAAAGATCCCTTCTCCTGCAAGTAGCCTTTATAATAATAATGCATTTTAAACATATGTAAGTACATACCTCTGACAATATCTTTCTAGGGTAAGGTGAACTAGGAAAATAACACAACAGTCCCAACACTTCACAAAAACTTTCCCTACAACTAGTACTGTAACAAGTGTTGGCATTGCAACTGGTGCTGCCACTAGCATGAAGGAAATAGCACTGCAACTGCAACTGATACTGTAACTACAACTGGTACTGCAACTACAACTAGTACTGCAACTATAATTGTAGCTGCAACTGCAACTACAACTGTAACTGATACTGCAACTATAATTGGTTCTGGTTTCCTAGTTTTTTGGTTTTCTGGTACCAACAAAAATCTAGGGTTTCACTTTCTAGAGGCCCTGGCCACTGAAAAGGTGTGCTCAAGGTGCCAATGAGTTTGCTAGGATAGGACACACTTCCCTAGATAGTTTTTAGGATAAAATTCTCTTCCAATAAAATTGCTAATTTCTTATATGACAACAGTGACATTTTTGGTTACCCATTGAAAGGTGCTCTATTCAGTCAAGATCTGATACCATGCTAAATTTAGAGTTGCTATTAAGTTCTTTTCAATTTACTAGGCAATAATAGCATAAGCAGGATCACTGAAATAAACACAATCACAAGGTACAAAACATTTATCCTGGGAAACCCTCATGGGGGAGAAAACACAACAAAAACTTCCTGAATGTAAATTGCCAATACAAATGCCAAGATAAAATACCAAACACAAGAGAATATCCAACACTAAGCAATGTGCCTCTCTCTCTCTTATTCTTCCAACAACTGCAATGTCCTTCAAACTTATGCACTAGATGAGTGACTTAAGTGAGTGAGTGAATGAGGCAACATCCTCTCTTATTTATACTAGATGATAGGCGCTAGGGTTGTGTCTCTTCACCAAGCTGGGCCAACTTCTTCAATTAGTGGCTAAAACCACTTTAATTAGCCTTGGGGGGCGACTTCTCAATTAGCCTCACTTAATTAGGGTTTGAACAATCCAAAAAAGGGGATTGATCTATTTAATAATAACTCAATAATAAGTAGAATATTCTTCGCATTTACAATATCTCAACACAACAACAGTGAAGGAGACAGTCCTTGACAGTAATTTTTGGTCACATGTCCGGTTTGTTTTGCAATTCATCAATTCAATTTATCACATGATCAAGTTTGTAGATTCAGATTGGCCAATCATTAGGATAGTGTATGAGCAAATGGATAGCATGCTAGGGAAGATTAAAGACATTTTTGAGCCTAGAGATGTCAACCTCTATAACCATATTTGTGTAGACATGGAAAAATGGTGTAAAATGCTAAATATTCCACTACATTCCTTATCACATGTGCTAACACCTAAATACTATCATGTATCATGGCTTTCATCACCAACACCTGGTGGTGGGACCAAGAAATTACCACACCAAGATATAGAGATTCAAGCAAGTTATATGAAATCATTAGATAAATTGATCCTAGATGAAGAGGAGTGTGACAACATAAGGAGATAATTGATCCATTACATCCTTAGAAATGGTGCCTTTGGGACCAACCATGCAATTACAAATCAAGGGAATATGAGTACTCTCAAGTGGTGGAATATGCATGGTGGTGCTAGCCCACAGCTGCAATGTTTAGCAATACGGGTGCTTTCAAAGGTGGTGAACACTTCTTCTGTAGAGAGGTGTTGGAGCACCTATAGTTTCATCCATAGAGTTAAAAGGAACAGGTTGAATTTAAGTCAGGAAAAGGGTTTGTTCTATGTTCATTACAACTTGTGATTTTTGTCCCATTACTGTGAGGAGGCACAGATGGATAAAAAATTGAGGCATTGGGACAATAATCTGAAGGAGGATAATTTGGAGGATGGAGTACTAATTTTAGAGAAATTGGAGAGTTTTCTTTTGGATGATGATGATCATGTTGAGATGCCACCCCCATCCAGTGTCAGGTTCCCCATGTCCGGGATTCCAACTACAAAAGTAGGGGATTCATCTTCAGCTCCATCGCAACCATTGATCCGGATTTATGTAGGAACACAATGAAATACAGAAATACACATAAACGCAGATATGCAGCGGAAATAAGACTTCATTTCATTAATAACAAATGACTGAAATATGCTTACAGACAGAATGGAAATAAACTAGCTAGGGCGCTGGTAGCTTATCTCTGAGAAGAGATGTGGCTGCTACTCGCATCCGTGAGAAGAGATTACAATGAGGCTATAGAGGCCTTTTTACAATAGATGAGAATGCCAAAAGTCATATACATCCAAAAACCTAACCCTAGGAGATGAAGTGCCAAAAGTCATGTGGGCCCCGTTTGGGTAAGTTAGTACATCAACTTCCCGGGGTTGTAATTTTTGCATACGATCTCCGTTTTAGGCGTGTGATAGCTCGTTGGAAAGGTATTGTCGAGGAGATTCATTTTGGGGGCTCAATCATGCCTTCGTCTATTGTTGAGAACCTCGATCTCAAAAAACCTTCATTTAGGCCCTCAAAATGGCCCCGGAAGTAAAACCTGCTAAAAATAGTAAATTGCCAAAATTGCCAGAAAACTATTTTGAGCCAGTCGGAAAAGGTGGGTGGCCACCGATATCCACCTGGATCAATCCTCCCTCCTTAGGAAGCAATGGTCCCCATTGCGTTGCGTTCCTCCATGAGATGAGGAAACTTCTGCTGAACTTGGTCCCCGGTGAGCCATTTTCCTTGGTGAAGGAGTTGGCCTACTTTGACAACTCGATATAGCGGTATCCTTTGTTTTCGGGTGTGCTTGATCTGTGTATCCATGATCTGATCAGTTATGGCTTGTTCCATGCAGTCTGGATTTAACTATGTTGGTGTGAGTTGTTCTGCCATGTCGTATGTGTCTAGTAGAGGTGGAAAGTAGGGCCGAAGGCGGTCCACATTGAACACTGGGTGCAGACCAAGGAATGGTGGAATGCTGAGCTCAAAGTCATTTTCCCCTA
>ML786727.1:528175-550524 GCA_009831015.1 Picea engelmannii | reverse complement strand
CGATCTCAAAAAACCTTCATTTAGGCCCTCAAAATGGCCCCGGAAGTAAAACCTGCTAAAAATAGTAAATTGCCAAAATTGCCAGAAAACTGTTTTGAGCCAGTCGGAAAAGGTGGGTGGCCACCGATATCCACCTGGATCAACCATCTGCATCTAATTTTTCACTACCACTACGTGGAGGCCCACGCAATACCCGTGGTGGTGGAAGGAGGATGGGATAGTTGTTTGATGATTCTCTTTTTTCATTACTTTATATGTCATAGTCTATAGATGATAGATTCATAGTATTTGTAAACTAGCTCAGTTTAACCTTTAAACTTTATTGTTTTTTACCTTTCGATCTTCATACCTCATTGTAGATGGCCTATTTTGTTAACATAACTATTTGGTCATGGATCATGTTATTGTTGATATTTTTTGGATATGATTTCATTTCATAAGTTTATGGTCTACTTTCTATTATATCAATATGGATTAAAAATTTGTATGTTGGTTTGTAAGTTTGTAAATGCTATAATCTAGAATCTAGAAGGTTGATGCTCGAATGATTAATCATTGATGTTCATGTACTATGTAGTATGGATTCCATTTCTATCTGTATTGATGTACAAATATGCATTTTTTCATATATTCTACAACTAATTTGTCTTTCTGCATGTTTTTTTTTAATATAAACACAATATATATATATATATAATACGCTTCTGGTATGCTTCGCTTCCGAGGATTTTTGGAAAATGATGCTTCCCACGCTCCTGCTTCCTAAAACACTCTCTCTTTGTTCCCGCTTTGTGCAACACTCCTTCAGCCCCTTCTTCCCATCAAATGAGGTACAAACCCTTCTTAGGGTCAATGAACCTTAAAAAAAAATATATATATATATAAGGAAACAGAGGGGAAGAAGTGTGGAAAGTGGTAAGTATGAGTGGGAATGGTATGATGACACTTCAAGGAAACCCCCCAGTATCAACCCTTTTCCTGAGGGTGACCAACTTACTAGGATACCATGACAACCACCAAGGTGAAATTAGGCAAAAATAATTTTCAAGCAAGCATTCCATAATCAAGAAAGGACTCTTTGCACATGCTCAAATTCCTCAAATGTTAAAGTGACACTTACCATGAGACTGGACTTGTTACCTCATGAAGCAAGACCTGTTGTCTTCTAGGATCCAAAATGGTGTATTGGACGTTTCTCTATTGTTGGCGATGAGTGGTGATGTAATCATGATAAGGAGGGGATCTATATGATTAATGTGGGCTCTTACTATCGGCACTCCATGTATGCTACCTACGGGCCTCGATACATCATCTCCTTAGTTACCCCTAGGCATGGGGGGTAACAGGCCAAATTCTTAAGCACTACATTAGCTAGCCTTTGAGGCAGCTTTCCCTTGTACATAAATAAAGAGATTTTTTTCCCATCTTTAATTTTTGTTTTGTTTTGTTTTAACGTTGCACATGCTTTATTCATTTTATGCGTTGCATTTTCATTTGATTTTTTATTCTAGTTAGGTTTCCTCTTCTCTATTTCAAGATTATTTCCTAGAACTTCTCAAGAAACTTGGTGTCATGGACCCGAATAAATTTTCATCACATTGGTATCAAAATCCTAAAAACCTCCATTTTTCTTTTAGAAATGACTTTATTTGTCTTCATGAAACACTATGGTGCATTAATCCAAGTCAAATTCAGTAGAGGAACATAGTCCTTTAGCATATGACCATTGCAATCTTAATATATAGCGATAGTGAGATAATGGTTGTAACTAAGAGCAGGTGTTATGTTTGTTTGAAACTAACGAGACTGTAAACTATTTTAGGAAGGAATATGTACTACTCAGGGTATGTTTCTCAAGGATTTATCTCATCTATAATCAAGTTGGGATATCTTACTTTCACAGGTGTCATCCCTCATTCCTTTAAGGGAAATCTGGAATCCCCCTATCCACCTCTCTCTAAGTCCAAGACAAAATTCATATTATAAAGGTAAAGGCTTGGGGAAAGGCACTCTGGCTCATGTGAAGACATGCGAGTATCTTTGTCGGGGCTATGGACACTCGCTAGTAGTGGAGAAAGTATTGTGACATCGAGGTGACTCTGTCGAGGATATGGACACTCATAGGCATTGGAGCAACACCAGAGAAATGCATAATCAACTTGTATTTTCAATCTTTCTGATGCATCCTTTCCTTGTAGTAATTCAACTTCCTTCCCAAAATTATCTAGTTTAAAAAGAGTGCACTGTGGTAATTAATCACCTCTGGGCACAACGACAACCTCTCTCTTTCATCATTCAAATTTGACTCGTCAAATTATGCATTTTGAAAATTGTGGGACCTACTCATTCTCCCTTTGTTTATGCACCATAAATGTTTCTATCCTTCAAAGTCTTGCGTTTAGACACAATTTTTGCATAAATTCATGGCTTCGCCCAGTGTGTTGCCAATTGTTGTGACAAGCATCAACACCTTCCCTTTTTCTTGTATCCTTTCTCATATAGTCATTTCCAACCAAGAAAATGGGACCCTCTTTTTGTCTTGAGACCCTCTTAACTTGCTGAGAAAATTTCTTGTCTTCTTGATCTCCATTAAATTCTAACTATTCCTCTTTGAGAAATTGTTTTGACGTGCAACTTTTTTTTGGTTTCTGGCATATCGGTGAGTTTTTAATGAACTCACTTATACAAGAAATATCGATGATTTCATGATTAATTCATTGATACATTAAAATGGAATTCCACTTAACGATTTCTAGAAGTGAGTTTTGGAGTATCGACAAGGTTCCCACCAACATTGTTGATACATTGGTGGACTTCCCCTCAATTTCATCAATACGTAGAACTTTACCATATAAGTGATGTTGTCAACATTGTTGCTAATACACAAACCCTTATAAAAGTGAACTTCTTCCCAACTTCATTGACACATGAACCTCAATACCAACACACTTTCCACCATCACCTCTAGTACGTCGGAAAACTTCTCACTACCACCCTCAATGCATAAAGATTTACACTAATTGAGTTCCTTTGAACTTTGTCGATACTCTAAAATTCTACATCAACAAAGTTAGCATTATCATTGTCATCACGACAGTGTGCTCTCGTCGTTTCCCCCCTTGAGACCTTGGTCCACGTGCTGAATAAGTTTATAAAAGGGGAAACTCCACAAGATTATAGTCTTACCTTAGTCGTCGAGAGAGAAAGAGAGAGAGTCTGGGGAAAATAAAGGAGCGACATCATGGTGTAGCACCCACCCACCTTCAAGCACCCTATTTTCCATGTATCACCTATGCACCAAGTAAGCATTCTTCCCTAATCCACGTGGTCTTTCCACATTTCGAGTTTTTGGGTAAAGTATAAGTTTATAGAAAAGGAAGAGAGCCCAGATCCCACCTCCCCTACCTTCCCCAGGCTCACAACATTATCGACCCCATACATTGTGCCTCTCCTTTAGCATCATCGAATCCTAATCGCTCAGTGACACTCGTCGTTTATCTTATTCTAATTCCCAGAGCCGAAACATCTTGTCTCTGCACTCGACCCAAGATCATATAGGCACTCAACACCCTTCCTATGGGTGCGTTGATCCCAACATGATGAAAAACCCTAGTCATCTATGATCAGGACTAAAGTTCATCCCTGACATTAATCCATTCTTGGCAAACTTCAAGTCCCAAGACCACATCAACGAGGTCCTGACTAACCCATAGCCACCGACATTTAGTCATTTTTTTGCACAGATATATATCAACAGAATTCACCTACATTATGTCGATACTATCTCCCCTTCACTGGCGAAGTTGTTATGATTTCCTCCTATAAAAAGTCCCCTTTGTTGGTGATGTTGATAACATCGTCAACTACTATATTGACAGACTTAATGCAAACTAAATTGATACACTTTTTTCTATAAAATAGAGTTTGATGCTAACATCGTCGATATTGTTCCTTTCATACCAAAGAATTTCATGCTAACATCGCCAGTCCATTGCTTTGCATACCGACGAAGCTTGTACATTTAGCGTTGAAACTCACTTTACCATAGTGGAATAGTTTCTATTATCAACGTCAATACAGAGTAGCACATTTGTTGTCTTCAACATCGATACTAATTTTCTTTGTCGTCAGTGTTGATGTCATTCGCACCGATACTCCCAATATTTTCCTCCCCTGAACCAAGCCCGATTTCAGTGAGAATTCACTATGTCACCCATTATCCTCTCTTCTTCAGATGATGAATTTCCTCCTGATATTGATACCATTACTTCCTTAAACACTGATACAGGTTTACATTGACATATTCATCTTTAACCTCCTAATGTTTCTCAAAATCCCAAGAAGTTACATGATTACATAAACTAGCACCTTATGTTCACTTTCATGACATCTTTTTATTTCTATTTTGGTGTATTAATGATGAACATGTTTGTTGCAGATTCAAGTATGTCACCACAAAATAAGACTATGATAAAATCTCCCATGATGGATGTCTCCACAAAAGGAATCCACCAAGAAGAATAAGTACATGTTCTAGGGCCAATTTATGATGACACCACAAGATTTATTGAGAAGGGGACTTCACTTAAATGGGGTGAATTCTTCCAAATGTTTAAGAACCATAGTTTCCCAGCTAAAGATGAACTCACGATCTCCAGGAACATCCAAAAATCAAAGTTACATTGGGTGGCAGTCCATGCAATGGTTTTTCAATGTGTGAACACAATCTTGTGGATAGTCTAGCATGCAGACCTAAACAACATATACATACTCAATTCCAAGGGGAAACCCATAACATCATTTCGAGCGTCCGAAATAGCCTTATACTATC
Source organism: Picea engelmannii (assembly GCA_009831015.1). NCBI lineage: Eukaryota > Viridiplantae > Streptophyta > Pinopsida > Pinales > Pinaceae > Picea > Picea engelmannii. The sequence continues at coordinate 545,693 of ML786727.1, read as the reverse complement.
ACTTGGAGAAAACATTTTTTTCATTGGATGAAGATCTTATCAAGAAATTTCCACACAAGGACAAATATTTATGCAAGATCTAGTACAATCCTGACAAGAAATTCAAAATAAGACTCTCAAATGAATATCCTACTATCTCGTTGAGGACGTCATACTAGTACATTGTAGCAGTGTTCTATAGGTTGTATGGAGAATTGGACACACCAAATTTCACATTATCCCTGATTCCCCTCATACTACTATGCCAACATCAGATCATCCTTCAATTGGGATAATATTCTATCAACGTCTCTAGAAGACTCCATCAAAACAACCAAAGAGACCACCCCCAACGAATTTCCAAGTTTCCACATGGATTCCTACCTATTGGACATGGTGTGTGTATGCCACCAGCATCCCAAGATGGGATGGGTCTGGAAGCCAACCGATCCTCCCATACACATTTACTACAAAGTTCTTTAGGAGCTCAAATACAGAAATGACTATCACAGGACTTGTGATTACTTCTTAGCACCCCTGTTCCAATTCATATTCGATTCACCTACACCTTGCATCACTAACAAGGCCCAAGATATAGTGAGGAAAATAGGATATCGGTATCTCCTAGAGTACACGACATATATAAGGGTATATAGAGCCACCAAATATCCTCATCTTCTCTCCAGGATTGTACTTGATAGGTTAGTTTTGCAAGAGATCGCGTATCAGACCATGATCCATGGAGTTGGAGCATCATTATATAGATATAAGAAGGCCATTTGGCCCCCTTTTCCATTGTGGGTCGAATCATACTCCTTTGGATACATCAAACAAGATCAAGATAAGGTGGAAACACTATTATCATTATGCTTCAGAGAAGAGAGATTCAAAAAGAATGATCCAAAGAATGTAGTCAAAGATTATTGTGCCAAGCACATGCACATATGGGAGTATACATCAACCAAGTGGGAAGAAGAAGAGATCCATTGTGGAGCCCAAACGTATCATGAAGTGATTTTCAAGTGGAAAGGAAAACCTCTGGGTAGGATATCATATGAAGAGAAGGCCTAAGAAGAGGCACAGAAGAAAGAGGAAGAAGAAACAACAGTAGTAGTGGTAGCCATGATGATAGATTCACATTTTGAATCAACAGAAGGAGAGGAGGTAGTTGAAGATAAGAAAAGAAGGAATAAAGAGAAAGTGAAGAAAAACGAGGATTGTTGTAATCTAAAGCAAAGTAGAGAGTGTTACCAATAGAACCTTACATAGCCATTATAGAGATCCATACACATAGAAATATAGACATACACAAGTAATGAGATCCAAAATAAGATTCTTTTTATTATATGATAGACAGTACAATACACTTACATATATTCTCTCCCATGAAGCTATCTGAGCCTTCATGTGCTTATCTATTTATACCTCTTAACAGGCAGTTGTAACTACTTAACTGCCTGGTTCGGTCAGTTAACAGAGACTCTAAACGACTTCTACTTATAACTACGTTGGTCGAACGACAAGTCTAACCTGACCGTAGTGTCTAGTCAACAGGGTTGACTAGCCCCTACAACATCTCTCCCCACCTCAATTCCTTGCTTGTCCCGAGAAAGAGGGGGTTATACAAAATAATTTTTTCTCATATTTTTATTTAAAAATTAGAATAGATGGAGAAAGAGAAACAAGTATGTAAGAATAAGAGACAAAATATTTATTCGGTCGACCAAATCAAGGTTCTAATTCTGACTGAGTTGTTGTGCCTGGAGTTCTGCTACTAGCTTAATCAACTACATCTTGTATGCCTAATGTTCATGTGTTTTACTGGGTGAAAGATATATGATGCCTATGAGTAGGATGCTTCCTTAATAACAATACAAACTTTTTGACCTTTTAAAACTCTATTTTGGCGTCACCCTTGGGTTGGTTTCGTAGTCATTTCTTCTTGCGCTAGAGTGTTTCTTGGAAGGTTTTTTCCAGATTTTATTTTAGTATCTAGCGCAGGAAAGAATGATTGTTGCTACCTACACCAGTGGATTGAGGAAACCCCAGAGGAGCCCTATGTGCCTTTATGTGAAGGGGAAATTCCTCTTCTCACATCATGGCCAAGATGGTTGACCTGCTTCTGAATTCTGGCAATCTGGACCAGGAGGGTCGTCAACTGCTAACTTTAGCTAGCTCATGGCTTCTGCACTAGTATTTAGTTTTATATATCATGAACTTTCTCCTTGTATTTATTATATATAGTTTTAGGTTCATAACATTGACGTTAGTTTGAATTGATAACGAAATTTCCCCACACGAGGCTCAACTTCCCTAGATTTTTGAAGTACAAGAAAATGAGGTAGTTATTGATTTGAATCATGTTGTTACGAGTGCAACATCTTTGAGGTACAATAGCATATATGGTTTCTCGTAATTGGATCATTTCTAACTTGGTGTATTACCTTTTGCATGTCGGTATATCTATGGTTTTTGAACAAATGATCATGCAATTTCTCTCGTGCGATAATTTTGATGGGTTCTTCATGAACGTTGCGCTTAATAAGGGAATCTGTAGATGGTTGCGACATATTTTTCTTTATGACACCGGTCATTGTCAATTATGTTATTAATATCCATATTTTTTGTCATGTATTAAATGTACTTAGTGTGTTGACATCGGTGTCTCTTCAATCTGTTATATTCTAGGTTCAACTGACCAGATCTTGTCTGTTGAATCATAGTCGAAATGTTAGTCGACCGACCAGGTTTGTTGATCCATATTTAGTACTTGAATAACTTAATCTATTTTGATGATGCCTTGCTTGTTCATTTATTTTGTTGAATTTTGTTGATTTGGACTGAAGTCTTCTTTTGTCATGCCACTGATAATTTCTTGATTTATGTTCATAGGATATTCGCTCATCTGTAGCATGCTCTCTTGAACCATGCTCGCTTGCTCCTAGACTGGTCCTTTCACTGGATTCTTTTCTTATGATTATTTTTCTTAAGTCAATTGAAGGTGTAGAACGTCGAGAATATCTTCTTCTATCTTGTCTCAGGCTTGACCACGTGCTACTTTCTCTCTCCATTTCATTGTTGCTTTTCCTTTAGTGTTATGGCTACACCTTAAATACTTTTAACTTTTTAGTTTTTTACTTGAATTTTCTAACTGCCTTTTTTGTTTATTTTTAAGCAGGTTTATTTCTTATAAGTTTGATTAGTTATTTTAGTCGGTTCCTATTGGAAAATCCTTGCTAAGTTTTTTTAACAGGGTTCTCTTTTCTTTTATACTTGGTATTTATTTAAACGGGATCCATTAATTAGTTTCTTAAATGGATGCCCCATTAACGTTCTGAGTTGGACCGCTCTGGTCGGTCGAATTGCTTCCACCACGTAAGGCCCCAACCATGTTGTTTCCAATTTTCTGAGTTTGCCTTTTATAAGACTGTCATATAATAAGACTAAGTCTCCCTCTTTTATATCCGTTTTCTTTAAGTGACGATCATGCCATGCTTTTTTATCTTGTTTATGAACTTATTGATGATGAATTTTTATTAACCTCTCTTCCTCCAACTTGTTCAGTTGGTATAGTCGATCAATTACGTTTTTTCCTTGTCAAGTTTTTCTATCACTATGACCCTGTCAAAATTAGTCCAAAATTGTAGTGGAATTACAACTTCCTGGCCGTACACTAGCTTGAATGACATCTTCCCAGTTGATCTTTTGAATGTTAATCTATACACCTAGAGGATTGCAGGAATCTTATCGTCCCAATCATATTTATTTATAACACATATTTTCGTAAGTCCCTTGTGTATTGTTTATTAAATGCTTCAACTGCTTCGTTTTCTTGTGGGTGGTAGGCTATCATTTTTCTGTGGTCAATTAAGAATTTTTCCAGTAAAAATTTAATTGTTTTGTTTACAAAGTGCGTTCCTTGGTCGCTAATTAGTGTAAGAGGGAAGCCAAATCTTGTGATGATTTTCTCGTAGATGAATTTAGCTGCTAATTATTTGGTACAAGATTCGACCAGCTCAGCTTCTGCCCATTTAGTCACATACTCGACCACAGTGATTATGTACTTAGCACCAGTTCTCCTTTCCCTGTGTGCGAATGGCTTGACGAAGTCGATAGCCCAGATTTCGAAAGCTCAATTAGGGTTTATCAAAATTAGTGGCATTTCATTTCTCCACAAGGATCATCCTAGTCTCTGACAACTATCACATTTTTTAACTTGATCTCGACAGTGTTTATGTACAGTCGGCCACCACAGGACTGCTTGTAATATCTTCCTGATTGTTGTGTCGGCCTAAAAATTTCCTCCAGTTGTGCTTGCATGGGATTCATTGATGATATCCTCCCGTTCATTTTCTAGAACACATGTTCTTAGCACATCATCCATTCCCATTTTTTATAAGTATCGATTAATGATTGTGAATGGTGTAGCTTTCATGGCTAGAGTTTTATTTTTATTTTTCGAGAGGTCCTACAGAGATTTTCCTTCTTCTAAGAAAGTGGAAATGTCTTTTAAATACTTAGGTGTAGATGCTACGCTGACTAAATGTGCATCTAGGAGGTCATCGTCTATGCATGTCAGATCTTCTCTTGTTTATAGTCGTGACAGGTGATCAGGTAGAACGTTATTTTTCCCTAGTAGGATGATCACATCAAATTCAAATTCTTGAAATACTAATAACCACCAACATATATTTCCTTGATGGACTGGTTTATTGACTAAGTATTTTGATGCTTTATGGTCTGTAAAAAATGCAAAAGGGTTTGCTAATGAATAATGACAGAAATTTTGTATCGCGAAAATCATTGATAAGGCTACTCATTCTATGATCGAATAGTTTATTTTTTCTTTATTCAACTTTCGACTTGCATATGCATTTGGGTGATCCATTTTTTCATCATATGGTTGAGCGAGAACCAACCCAATAGCTACGTTTGACACATCGACATGGACATGCAAATTTCTCGACCAGTCTGGAAATTTGAGAATAAGCGCTTCAACCAATTTCTTCTTTAGAAATTTGAAGGATTCTTAGTAGTATTAGCTCCATTTGAATTCGACATCTTTTCGTAGAAGATCGTCCATTGGGAAAGTGATGTCTGAGTAGTGGCGTATAAACTTCTTGTAGTAGCCAGTATGACCCAATATAATTTTGATTTGTTTTTTATTTTCCAGGGGTTTTAGATTAAGGATAATCTTTATTTTAGCTATATTGACATTCACTCCATATTTACATACCACGTGTCCGAGCAAGATTCCAATAGGTGTAGAGAATATGAATTTTCTTATGTTAAGTGATAGTTGAATCTGTCTACAATGTTATAACATAAGACGTATCCATTGGATGTGGTTCCTGAGTAGACTATAGATTCTCCAATCATTGAAGCTTACATCCATGGTTTTGTACATGTACTCTTGGAATGCTTTGAAAACTATTATTGAAAAATATGTTGGTATTTTTTTTAGTTTGAATGGCATGACTTTGTAGGAAAAAGATCCAAATTCTGATATGAAAGTTGTTTTTCCTTGATCTTCTTTTGCGATTGGCACCTGGTTATATCTTGAGAATCCATCAGTAAATGAATAACATTCATGACCAACGAATTCGTTTATGATTTCATCAAAAAAAGGGGTGGGGAATAGTTTTTTCATGTTCTTTTTTTTCAATCCCCTAAGGGGATTGAAATGGGAATGCCGAAATAGGCCAAAATCCACTATTCTGGGCCACTTTTGGGGATTTTTGAGATTTTCGTCGGAGGAAAAGTGACCCTAGATCAAAAAATTGAATTTTTTTATTTACTCGACATTTTATAGACTCATAAAGATAAACAACTTTGGTTTAGTGAAAATTTTCTAGAAGTGCATATATTGAGAGATAGCCAGTTTTGCTAAAAATTCAAAATCTGGAAAAAAAGTGAAAAAAGGGCAAAATGGTCATTTCCATATTGTTGTAGTTTTTCACTGGAGCATCAGATTGAAAATATGAGAGTTTTTAAGAATTCCTTGTCATTATTTTTATATATTACTCATATATAAATTTCTCTAGTTCCTGACATATTTTCTTCTGCAATTGACTGAAGTTGACATTTCAATAAAATTACACCAGTGGAGAAAATGCACAAATGGGGTGAAAATGGTTTTTTCAGGAAGCCATAACTTTCATCTCAAAGATTGGATTGGGGCATGAGTATAGTAGTTGGAAACATGATTCAGATAAGAACAACCTAGAATTATTAGAATTTGGATAATTGTGATATAAATATTAATAAATTAAGCATAAAAAGGACCTGTAGCATTTATTGACAAATTTTTATGATCTGCATATTTCTAACAAAAATTGTTTCTTACAAATTTTGCATGATTAGGGGGTATAAACATATCAGTTCAAGATAAGAATTCATATTAAATAAATGGAGGAAGGAGAGGGAGCCTTCATTCATGATAAAAAAGCCAAAGGACAAAATATAAGTGTTGGTAATGCAGAGACAAAATCAAATGGACACAAGGGAAGAGGGGAGCAAGAAAAATTAATAGAGACTGTGAGAAGCCTAAGAATAGAAGTACAAAGATACAAAGAAGACAATGAGAGGCTGATAAGAAAAAAAAATCAGATAAATGCTCAAGTGATGCAAAGCCTAAATCAGTTGCAGAGGCAAACAAAGAATGAATCAAACTCAAGACATGAGGAAAAGGGAATATATTATGAAAGAAGAACTAACTACATAAGAGTTGGTTATTCAATAAGTGAGAGTATAACTCATAGACATCACTCACCTCCTTACTCATCAAAGACATTTTATGCATCTGAAGATTCCATAAGTAGTCCAAAGGCGTCTCTTGTTAGGCACCAAAGAAGAAGACATGAATTGGATTGTTTGCAAGGAGAGTTGAGAAAGCTTAAGCCAACATCCTTTGATGGTGAAAGAGAAAGTGAATATGATGTTGAAGAATGGTTTCTTAGAATCAAGAGGTATTTTCAATTACATTACTACTCATAAAACCTGGAAGATAAAATTGTCACCTACCATTTGCATGGGAAAGTTGTTATGTGGTGGGATCAACTTAAGCAAGTTCAGAAAATAAATGAGAGTAGGATCACTTGGAAGAAATTCAAGAGGTGCTTTTAGAAAGAGTACCTTTCAGATCACTTCTATGATAAGAAAATGTGGGATTTATTTGAACTCGGGTTGGGAAGCATAACCATGGAAGATTATGAAAATAAGTTCTTAGTGTTGATATTTTACTTATACAACTAGCAGTTATAGTTCTTATTAATTATTACAATCTTTTGGAACATTAGTTGTATATATAAGATCACAAAAAGAGAGGAAATCACAGAAACAAGAGAGACACAAATATTATCCTAGGAAACCCTCTAGGGGGATAAAACCCAGCCAAATTCCTCAATATAGATTAACCAACCAAGAAAAATTCTTGATAAAACCCAGCCACTTTCACTGAAGTCTTGATCAAATACAATAAGGAGGTTTATAAAATATGAGAAGGTGAAAATACATAGGTTTTTTAGTGGACTGTCTTCATTTTATAAAGAGAATATTCAATATGATGAACCCAAGACATTGACTGAGACCATCAAGAAGGCTAATTACTTGTATGCACAAGGAAAGGGAAGTGAGTCTTTGCAAAAAAATTGGAACGATAAGAAGAAAGAGAAGTCTGATCAGAGAAATAATTGATTCAAACCTCCTTTTAACAAAAATAGCCCAAATAATAATCAGCAAGACCAGCCTGCTAAGAATGAATCCAAGAGAGAAGAATCCTTGGGAAAAAGGGGGAGACCACCAGTCCAATGTTGGGGATGCAAGGAAGATCATCTATACAAGGATTTCCCTCACAGAAAAGACAAAGTGAATACCATGCACAACATCCAAGAGGATACAATGGTAGAAGACATGGGAAGAATATATGCATCCTTAGAAGATCAACAAACAGAGTACCAATCCAATATGATCGAGGTGGAAGGTAAGATCATTAATCGTCTTGTTGCTATTTTAATTGATTCAATAGAAATCCATTGTTACATTGATCCTAAAATAGTGGATAGATTACATTTGGAGAAAAGTAAGCTTGAAAAATCAAGTTTGGTTCAGCTAGACATTGGAACCAAAATAAGGATCAATTAGATGGTCAGAGGTTGTCCCATAAGTCTTAACAGAATGAATACTAATGTTGATCTAAATATTATACCATTGGGATCTTATGATATTCTAATTGGAATGGATTGGTTGGAAAAACATCATGTTGTCTTAGATTATTATAACAAGACATTTACATGTATTGATGAAGAAGGAAAATAGAGAATTGTAAAAGGAATTCCAAGACCCATTTCTATAAGGGATATTTCATCCTTACAACTAAAGAGATGTTTCAGAAAGAGATGTCAATTGTATGCAACCGATGTGGAGGAGTCATAAAAGACAAAAGGGCCAAGCCTTGAAGATTTTTCGGTACTGCAAGAGTTTGAATATGTATTCCAAGAAATACTAGGGTTTCCACTAAAGAGGGAGATAGATTTCTCTATTGATTTAGTACCAGGAACTGCCCCAATATCAAAAAAAACATACAGAATGAGTACACCAGAATTAAAAGAATTACAAATGCATCTAGAAGAATTGTTGAAGAAAGGGTACATATACCTAAGTGTTTCACCTTGGGGAGCACCAGTAATCTTTGTCAAAAAGAAGGAATGAAAATTGAGGTTTTGTATTGACTTTAGACCACTGAGTAAATCCACTGTGAAGAACAAATACCCTTTACCCAGAATTGATGACCTCTTTGATCAGCTAAGAGGGGAAAATATATTTTCAAATATAAACTTAAGATCAATATACCACTAGCTAAGAATCAAGGAAGAAGATATCAATAAGACAACATTTAGAACCAGGTATGGACATTATGAATTTGTAGTGGTGCCATTTGGGTTTAACAATGCACCATCTTTATTTATGTTCTTAATGAATGGCTTATTCAGAAAATATTTGAATACATTTTCCATAGTATTCTTGGATGACATACTTATCTATTCTAAAATTTAGAAGAAGAGCATGAACATCACATGAGTTTGGTGTTGAAATTTGTTGGGTGTTCTATATGCACTAAAAACACTCAATTAAATTGTCAACCCAGAGTAAGTAAACTTAGAGTTGTAGCAATATATATGCCAAGGTAGAAGGATTGGAGGTAGTATAGTCTAACTAAGGAAGTGGCTATCTAAGGGATAATCTATTCAAGAAAAGACTATTAATGATAAAACCCTACTTAAGAAACTTAAACTGATTACTGTAACTTTTGAACAAAGGATCGATGCATAGTTCTAAGAAAGAAATTAAAAACCCTACTTAAAGAAAACTAACTTAATCATAACAATAAGAAAAATAAAACTATCTACCTAGTAAGTAATAACAATGGCAAAACTACTTGTAATTTACCTTCTAAAATTCAATAAGAAACTATCCTATGGAAGCAAGTAAACAACTAACTAACCTATGATAACTTCTATAGCAAGTAAACTAATCAATAAGAAGCTAATTAAGATAAGAAACAAGTGAACTCTATTCTTAAATTAAATTTCACAACTACTTCTAATTTATGAAAGGAAATCTACTAAATTGAAAGCAATTGGAATTAACAACTAATTTTTAATCTATGATAGGCAAACTACTCTTTAATCTATCAAAGAAAGAAGACTATATATCCTACAAAAGAAAGGAAATTATCTTCTAATCCATGAAAGGAAGGAAACTATCTTCTAATCTATGAAAGCAAGAAACTATCTTCTAATCTATGAAAGCAAGAAAAATCAAATATAGTGTTGATGGTTATGTCTCCAGTGTCTTATAATATCACGATGACATTTAAAAATGAAAGATAATTCAAGAGGTATAAAATCGATATTGACTTCGATAGAAAAGTGAAAAGTGTGAATTAGGCAATCCAGTGAGAACTTAGCCATTATGGAAACAACATCAACTATCCTGCATATCCATGTGATTATTCAATCATACAATAATCATCAACAGTATAAAGATATTATTCTAGTAAATTCAATTGCATTATGTACTAATTAAGCAAACTCATACTATACTAAACTCAATAGTTAACTACGAATTAAAATTGCAACCTAGATCTAAGAAAGAAATTGCATGAAATAAACTAAACTAGTTCTATTTTGACAATTCAAATTGCAAAAAACGGAAATACTCATAAACAGAAATTAAACACTATTTCAGCATATGACAAGTAAGCAAATGAGAAACCTAAATGAAAAATTAAATAAATAAATCTAAATAGCAACTAGATAGGCAAACTAGAATTGAAAACTAAAGGCTAATGACTATCCATCCACCAAAACCATGTCAAAGAAATCATTAATTAAAAACTTTGTTTTTATCATCTATTTCAGCATAAAGAAAACTTAATTTATCATCTAGTTACACACATGGTTAGTATCTAGGCTTGCAAGATTGTTTCCTATCAACTAACAAATCATTGTATACTAACACGATCCTTCATAATAAGATGCAAAAGAAACTAAAAAAACTAAGCTATAAACAACAATTTATACAATAAGAAAGAAAAATGACAATTCATGTATAGAAAATGAATAAAAATACAACTACGCTATTCAATTCATAAGCAAACTAATTGGATATCCACCCAGACTGCTAATGCCCCCCCAAAAAAGTCGTGGTTACTCTTCAAAGGTGAACCACGAGCTTCAACAACACGAATTCACCATTAAAACCAAAAACGCAATCTTTACACAGTTTTGGAAAAATGAAAATAGGAAAACAGAGCTAAATTGTTTTTTTTCTCTCTAACTCTCTACTTAACAATTGTCTGACCACCAAGGTGTTATTTATAATTTTAAAGATTGAGGTCAACCACTGGAAGGGTCAACCCTCTCTAAAAACAACAAAGCACATTTAATTCGCTCTAATTGTCGGTGGCTTCTAGAAATAGGGAAAGCCAATAATCTCCCAGTATAACAACCCAAATCGAGTTGTCATAAGCTCAGTAGTTGGAGGCCACGAGAAAAAGAAAAACCCATGTCTTTGATTCACCCATCGCTGACCGTCGATACCATAACCGCCAAATCACCCATCAATTTTGTGCAAGATGGAGTGTCGGATGGAGTACCAGACTGAGTGTCGGATGGAGTACCGGATAGAGTGCTGGATGCAAAAACAAGTTGCGATTTTTCCCTGTGACACACAAAACGCAAATCAGTTTCATGGGATCATAAAAACATGTTGATTTATACTCAAAATCATCACAAAACATGAATTATGCATACCTGGTGTGAATCATAGTGATTTGACACAAAATCTCTTCAAAATAGGAAAACGCATATACATATCAGCCAAAAAGGATTTAATTACCATCGTTAAATCGATCATATCATAAGCCCAACATTACCCCCACACCTAATATTTTGTAGGTTCCACTGCAAACACAAAATAAATTTCCCCTCATGACTAAGCTTGTTGAGGAGGATCCGCTTTAGAAGCTTCTCCTTCTTGTTGTGAAGATTTTGTCTTATGCCTCTTGTGTTGCTTCAGTTGTTCTCTAAGGTTGTGGTTGGATTTGGTCATCTCGTCAACCAATCATTGAAGTGAACTTACATTTTCTTGGAGGACTTCATTATCATGATGAAGATGCATATCCAAAGTTTTCCTATCTTCCAATTGTTGCACCAGCTGAAAATGTTCTTGTTGTAATTTCTCCATGGTTGGACCAGGATCAGATATCTCGGAAGAAGGCTTAGATCCCTTGAAGGATGTAGAGTGTCTATTATTCTTAGGATATGGGGTAGGAATTGGTGAGGTAGGAGTAATAGGAGGTTGATGAGGAGAAGTAGGTTCGGATTTTGTCTTCCTTTGAGGCTTCAATTCATCTGCAGATACTTTCCTAAGTCTTTTGTGAGGACTCTCGAGATCGGAGAACACTTGGATAGGGTCTGGAGTGGTCAAGGATTTTTCATAAGGATTTCCTCTTGTGCTCTGTGTACTCTTTCAAAAGGGTCCTCTATCAAAATGATTGGATCCTCTCCTATTTGTGGGAACTATAGGAAAGTCTTGTTGAAGGCATCAAGAGATATTGAAGGCATCTGAAGATCAACAATAGGCTTTCTTTGATCTTTACTCTTGGTCTTTTTACCCGATGAGGATGCAGGGGTTTCAACAAGATTCTTAGATTTTTGTTCTGGTAAAGAAATGGTTTGTGCAGGAGGGTTTGGAGTCCTTGGAGAGTAGGGATTGGATGGAGAAATAGTCCTTAGACCAAGTATATTTTTGTTAGTCTTAATTTTCAAGTGAGGGTTTGCAAATTGATAAATGAATTCATCCCAAGTTTTCCCCTGTTTTTCTAATTCAGCTAAAAGAAGGATTTTGATAAGGTCATGGTGAAAGAGGTTGTTGTGGGGGTTGGTTAAATTCTTCCTCACTTGAGAGGACATCTTCTCCAAGCTCTTTAGAAAGTAGAAGGGAAAATTCAGTGGTTTGTTGAACTGAAAATGAGCTAACAGTCTAAAGTGACAGGATTTAAAGGTGGAATATCTACCTTCACATGTGATTAACCTAGTGATGACTATGAGAGGGTTGATCAACTCCTATTTTATCCACTCCTTAGAATATCATTTGGCTCCTAAGATGTTCTGAAATTCTAGCTTAAAAACCTTGTTATATCTTGATCGCAGCAGCTGGTGGTTTTTAAACCATGTATCTCCCACTCTTGGAAGCTTCGTGGCTATGGCTATGAATTCCTATGAGACCCCAAAGGTGAGAGACCCCACGCACTATCTTCCCATCAAAACTGAGGGAAAATTGCATTGGGATTCCATCATCGTGGCCTTACAAGTGAGATAGAAATGGCCCCCAGCTTGAGCGCAAAACCACCTCCCTACACTGTGAAAACTCAAGGATGGAGAAGAGGTCTAGGTAGGAAGAAGGTGCATACTATTTGGGCATTGTGATGGTGTGAAGAAATGGTCAGAAGGCGAAATTCACCAAGAGAGGGTCTGATTGAGCCAAGAAATGGCACAATTTGAACAGAGGTCGAGCACAATTCGAACAGAGGAACAAATAATAGAGGTTGAGAACGTTTTAAAACAGGAGAAAATGCAAATGGTAGAGGTGAATTGGAATAATAGGGTAACCCAATCCTGTTTTTGAATGCGCCTATGGTGGAATTGGTTGCACACATGCGTGCACGAGTTGCCATGTGTGAGAAAATTCGAATTTGAAGGCTTGTTTTTGGGGGCAATCTTAATGCTATGAAGTTAGATCAATGTCCAATTCCTTTGACTTGGACATTTGATCATGAAAATGTCTAAAGTTTGCATCTTCAATCTTGATTTCCCTAAACCAATTCAATTAAATGTCATTGATTCTGGTTACCTGGAATTATGGATAGTTACTGGTGTGTATATTCATATGGCACTTCGTTTGGCACCTCATATGGCACTTGATATGGAACCTCATACGACACTTCATACGGTACCTCTATGTTAAATACATTTTTATCTCCTGTGATGGATAACCTGCAATATTGAAATGGTTTTGATAGTCACAGTGATTAAGAGCAGAGGCAGAGTGTTCCATTGTTATTGATTTTTCCACCATGCTTACTCAATCCACTTGCATAGAACATATAATGTCAATCCTACAATGAACAACCTATAACAAAAAATAAACCAGTAAAGTGGTATGTCAAGGATATGTACAGAAATTTATAGCACACAGGAGTTTATCACTTCAAAAATAAAATGACTGCTAATGTAACAACCTGTGTCATAAAAACAATACAAAGATTTTTACAAAGATTTACTTCTTTAGGCAATGATCATTTGTCAACTCATGAACCCCTCCCCCACACCTAATTATTGTGACACCTAACAATCAAAAGTATAGGAAACCAGACAGTTCTCCCAATAGTCGAAGATTTATAGTTTATAAAGTGTAAAGATAAATTTCACAGATTGGTCTGACGAGACGGCTAGAAGATGGCCCCACCTATAGGATAAGAGATCCTATATATAGATAAGAAGAGGTAGGCAAGAGAGTTTCAATATAGTCTCAGAGTTAGTTCCCAATGGAAAGTTTATGGAGTTCATTAACCTTAGCTTAACCATACATACTTCATGTTAGCTTTGTCTGCAAGTACTATCGTACATGAGGACAAGTTTAAATTTATTATTTATTTTTTGTCATATTACCATTCTCTCTAGGTAGAATGGCCCGCTGCCAGCAGACCTGTTCAGTATCCTGGCAGGTTATCCTATTACACCCTGAGAGACTGGCCCTCCATCTTTTAATATTTTAGTATAAGATTGCTTTATGCAAGAAGATGGGGGGACAGCTCTGAAAACAACTTTTTTCTCTTTTTTTTTTCAATTGGGATGGTATTTATGTTAGAGGATGACTTTCCTTTATATTCCTTAGTGATTTTCCTGATGTAACGGGTACTTAAGAGGACATGGCCTATCTAAAGATATGATATAATCAAGCTATCTAGTGTGTAGTGGATGGTACCATTGAGAAAGTACAGAAATATATCTCTAGGCTCAACTCACTTTCTTCTTTTGTAAGTTATTGTGATGTTTCCATGACTAACCGCTAATTAGACCTCCTTGTTACTCTTTAATAAAAATACTTTACTCACTTACTTAGGTTTCTTGGGAAAATTGTACGAGAGACCTCTAAGCTTGATGGTTATGGTATCACTTCCTTATAAAGTGGTGAAGATTTTCAAGAGAAACTACTTTTTAGAATGCCTTAAGAAAAAGAGAAGATGAAAATATTTTCAAAAATATGGCTAATTACAGCAATTAAATATTCATTTGATGCTTAGAAGACAACAAGGTTCAAGTGTAACAATGTTTTGAAGATTTTTTTTTTTTTATATTTCCTTGAAACTGTCTACTCCTGTTGAAATAAATACCTACAAAAATCTCTAGAATTGTTTAACAACAAAATTCAAAATTATTTAAATATGTACAGTAGAAAATTCAGAAAATTTTCAAGAACAAGGGGGGACTTCCCCATCTACTAAGGCCAATTCCTTCTTAGTTGACATGACTTGTAGAAAATCCTCTTTGGAAATGGGCTTATGATAAAATTTGAGTCGATGTCCATTTACTACAAAGGAGACTTTTCCATCGTCAACTACTTTGATTTTCATAGCTCCATTGTCATATACAGTGACTACCTCATAAGGGCCCAACCACTGGGTGGTGAATTTGCCTTTGAAGGTTTTAAATTGGGAATCAAACAACAAATCCCAATCACCAGTTTGGAAATGGTTCTTCTTAATAAACTTGTCATGCCACTTGCTCCTCTGGTTTTGGACTAATATTGTTCATTGGATGACATCTTGCTTGATCTCATCCAACTCGTTCAATTGTAGGGCCAGTTGTTTCTGAGCCTCATCTAAGTTTAATCCCAATTCTGTGGCAATACGGAAGGTCCTTACTTGGAATTCTATTGGTAGAAGTACGTGTTTCCCTCACACTATCTCATAAGGGGTGTGTCCGATGGTGTTTCTCCAGGTGGTCTGGTAAGCCCGCAAGGCCTCTGGAATCCTATCGGCCCAATCCCGATGATGTAATTGAATAGTGTTGGTTAAGATAGATTCTAGAACTTTGTTTGTAGACTATACTTCACCATTATCTCACGTGTGGTATGGAGAATATTTACAGTGTTTAATCCCATATTTCTCTGTTATCTCTCTCATCAACTTGGAAGTGAATTGAGTGCCCTGGTCTGTAACAATTTCACGAGGGACACCGAAGCGGGTAAAGATGTTTTCATAAATGAATTCGACAACAAACTTTTTTATGGCCCTGAATAGGGATTTTTCCTCTACCCACTTGGTGACATAGTCTGTACAAACCAAAATATAGTTCTTCTTATGGGAAATGGGTTAAATTGGTCCTACAAAGTCAAGGGCCCATTTTTTGAAGGGTTCTGTCATAACTTGGGCACGCAAGGGAATTTCGTCAGCTGACGTAGGTATTCCTATCCTTTGGAAACTATCACAAATCCTCACATACTTGGCAACATCTTTGAAAATGCCAGGCCAGTAATATCCTGAATGTAACACCTTATATGTTGTTCGTTTGTCAAAAAAATGGCCACAACGTGGTCCATCATGACAACTTCATAGTATTTCTGGTACCTCATCCTCTCAGACACATCTACGAACAATCAAATCAGGACCTGTGCAAAAAATTTCATGGCCAACCCAAGAATAATTAGCACTTTGCGTAATAATTTTACGCTTTTCATGAGGTGAAAAATGAGATGGTAACTTCCTAGTATCCAGATAGTTTTCCATATCCACAAACCACGGGGTATTTACAGAGAGAGAAAAAAGGTGCTCATCTAGGAAACTATCATCTATAGGGATATCATCATCCTCATTTTTTATTCGTGAAAGAAAATCAGCTACCAAATTATCTTTTCCTGGTCATTCAAGCACGATGATGTTAAACTCTTGCAATAGCAGGAGCCACCTAGTCACTCGGCCATTAGTTATGGGTTTATTCATAAGAAATATAATGGTGGAATGATCTGTATGTACACATACTTCGTAACCTGTAATGTAATGACACAACTTATTGATAGCATGGACTACTACCAAGAATCCCTTCTTGGTAATTGTGTAGTTTAACTCGACATGGGACAAGTTATTTATCACAAAATATATGGCATAGGATTGTTGGTCCTCTTTCTGCCCTAATACTCCTCCTATTGCGGTGTCAGAGGCATCAGTAGATATTTGAAATGGGAGAGTCCAATTGGGCCCTCTAAGAACTGGTGCCACAGATAGATTACCTTTCAAGGTTTCAAAGGAAGTTTGACACTTCTCAGTCCAAACAAAATCAACATCCTTTATTAACAATCCAAACATAGGTGCAACAATCTTTGTAAAATTTTCAATAAACCGTCGGTAGTTGTTAAGAACCAAATATCAATATAGCATAGAAAAACCTCAGAAAAAGTACTCAACGCCTTGAAAAAGAGATAATTTCAGATAATAAGCCTCCTCGAGGGGGCAACCTCCTTTTACCCCACTTAAATGTTCAAGTACAAGATGATTCAAAATGAAAATGTCTCCTTGGTATATATAGGAGACTAGGAGGTATAATTACAACTAATGGCCTAAAGCCGACATAAATAAAATAACATTACTAATATAATATGCACCAATTAAGGGGTAATGAGCCAATATTAGGGCTTAACATGCCCCTCCCCTTGAGACAAGTGTTGTCCGCAATGCTTGAGTAACTCTGGATGTTTCTGTATAAAAGAATCATCTTCCCAAGTGGAATCTTCAGCCGGTAGTTTCCTCCATTTAATGAGATACTCTGAAATGGATCTATTCCTCAGCTAGAGAATTCTTGTGTTAGTGATGGTTTCAGGCTCCAATATGATTTTTCCTTCCTCGTCAAGTTCTGGAAATATAGTTTGAACTGGGATCTTGTCGCCTATAACCTTCTTTAAGCATGAAACATGGAAA
>ML786727.1:502589-520772 GCA_009831015.1 Picea engelmannii | reverse complement strand
CATCTGGAATATCGATTACCTTTATATTCAATCTTTGGAAGTTCTCAATGTGCTCGGTAACTAAACCCTTTTGCTTGAGATTTATCAATTGGATAAAGAAGGTATTGCTCCTTGTATCCTCATAGTGTGCTATCATTTCTTCCATGAAAATTATCCAAGTGACGAGTGATTTGCAAGAACAAAGCCATCGATACTATACAAATTGATTAGGTTCTAAATATAAAGAAGCAATTCATACTTTTTGTGTATGTGGCACATTATGGAGATCAAAGAATTGCTCCATCTGAAGTATCCATGTGATTGGGTCCTTGCCATCAAACTTCCTCATATCAATCTTAGGAACGTGGTTGGTCTTCAAACCAAAGTTGGAGTTTCTCCCATTCTTGATTCACCTTACTTGTGTCCTCATCATGAATTTCATGGGATGCATTTTCACTTTCAGGTGTCTTCTCTGTTACGAAATTTTTCAATACTTCCATGATCTCCCCTTTTAAACCATCCATCTTAGTATCCAACATAGCTTCCATTAAATCCATCTTATTTTGTAGTTCATTTATGTCCCTACGCATTTCTTCACCTTCATCAAGAGTCCAAGTAGGATTTTCTGGAGGCTTATTTGGTGTAGAAGTTCCCTTTTTTGGTGGCATGTTGGCCAAGTATCACTTTTGAACCTTGATTTTGAGGTGGTTCTGCTAGACAATATTTCTTCTGTTGTATCTCCCAAGTTTCGGACCTTCTGGGTATGAAACTTTCTTTTATGTAGTTCTATGATATTTCTTCTTTGCAATTCCACAGGTTTGATCAAAATTGGATGTGCCAAGTGGAATTTATGATAACTTCCCCACAACTTGCCGATTTTTGGCCTTTCCAGGAGATCTCACTTGTATAGCATGCCCCACACAAAATAATCGATATAAAATTATGAAACTCACACCAGAAATACTACAGACTGTCCATAATCCAATGAAATCAGTCCCACTCAATTTGGATACTCTAGGAAGAAGTTATGATTGTTTTACCTGGAACACCTTCTTGAGACTAGTCAATAGGACTAGTCAGATACCCTATATTATACGGGGTGTATCTACAAATTTATGATGACCCAGAAGCTGAAATTTTTACCACAGATACCTTACTAATTTATGTAAATAGCCTCTAGATTTTAGGGTCTGAAACGTTACAGAAAAGTGTTTATAGAGAAAATTCCGCAATGACTCATTTCAGGATGATTTTAGAACCCTATCTTGTACAGGTTGTATAAGGCTTCAGGAGCTGAATTTGGAACCCAACATACCTTGATCCATATAATAAATATCCTCCAAGCCGTTTGTTCTGAAACACTGTAGAAAACAAGTTATAGAAAAAATGCCAATGTGTCTCAGATGTAGTAGTGAAACCCCAAGACCTTGAGCTCTGACACCATATGTTAAGAACCAAATATCAATATAGCATAGAAAAACCTCAGAAAAAGTACTCAATGCCTTGAAAAAGAGATAATTTCAGATAATAAGCCTCTTGGAGGGGGCAACCTCCTTTTACCCCACTTAAATGTTCAAGTACAAGATGATTCAAAATGAAAATGTCTCCTTGGTATATATAGGAGACTAGGAGGTATAATTGCAACTAAAGGCCTAAAGCTGACATAAATAAAATAACATTACTAATATAATATGCCCCAATTAAGGGGTAATGAGCCAATATTAGGGCTTAACAGTAGTATCCGACATGTCCAATAAATCTTCTCACCTCTTTCTGAGTCTTGGGGGGTCGAAGTCTGACGATGACCTCAATCTTTGCAGGATCAACTTTTATCTCTTCAGATGAAACATGATTTCCTAGAACCACTCCTTCAATTAACAACATTTTTCATTTTTCATGACTTAGAGATAGGTTCATTTCTTGGCATATGATAAGGACTTTTTCTAAGTTGTCTAAGGCTTCCTGGTAAGTGTTGTCATAAACTGTGAAGTCATCCATGTAGACCTCCACACAGTCATGAATAATATCAACAAACATCCCTAGTACTGCTCGTTGAAATGTGGTAGGAGCATTACATAATCCAGATGGTAAAACCCTATAGGAATAGGTGCCCCAAGGACAAGTAAAGGTGCTCTTGTCCTGGTCCTCGGGTGCTATGAAAATTTGATTGTACCTGTTGTACCCATCTAAAAAGGAGAAATACTTCTTTCCAGACAAGGTATCTAGAACTTGGTCGATGAAAGAAAGAGGAAAGTAATCCTTTAGAGTGGCTTTGTTGAGTTCCCAGAAATCAACACAAATTCTCCATTTCCCGGTCACTTTATTTGGAACCACTACAAGAGGGGATACCCACTTACTGCCAGATATGGGATAAATAAATATGACATTTAATAACTTTTGAATCTCCTCTTTTACTATATCTTTGAGTATTGGGTTCATCCTTCTCTGGGGTTTCCTAACAGGTGTTACTTCACCCTGGGTATATATGTGATGGATTCATGTGTCAGGGTGTATACCCTTCATGTCAGTATATTCCCAGGCGAATGCTCCTGATTGTTCTTTAAGGATACTTACTAACTGTTTTTGTTGGTCTGTATCTAGCCCAGAGTTTATATGTAAAAATTTCCCTGGGATCATCTCGTAGAGCATAGTATAAGATGTGGCAGACTCGTCTATCTCAAAGATAAAAGATCTCGAAGAAAAATTTTATGGGTCCAATTGTTCCTGAAATTCTTCCCCAAACATGTACTCAAATTGGGGAAAATATTGTGGAAAATCAACACATGTGATTGCAGAAATGAACTGGTTTAGCACATTTTCCGTTGTGTGCTCCTGAAGTGCCCATGCATGGTCACTTGGAAATACGGGTTCTTCCCAGTCCTCATTCTCATATGGACACTCAAGCCACCATATATTCTCCATGATAGGTTGGGCTGGAGGGTATATGGTGAACTTCTGGATAGAAAGTCCATTCGAGATGGTCATTTCTCCCTCTCTACACCCAATAAATGCATTGTATGTGGCTAACCAAGGTCTTCCCAAAATGACAGAATGGCCTTTGGTAGGATCTTTTGAGTGAATGACAAGAAAGTCTACTGGGTACTCCCATGAGGCTAAAGTAACTATGATATCATCCATAATTCCTTCAGGTATAGCCCTAGTTTTATCTGCTAATTCCAAAATGGTTGGGGTAGCTCTAAGAAGAGGTTGTAACTGTAATTTATCCAAGGTAGTAGCAGTCATAACATTGATGGATGACCCTAGGTCTATGAGATTTTTTCCAATGGAAACTTCATTAATAGTTGTGGTCACTATGGGGTTTCCTGGGTTCCCATATTTTGCTAGCTTAGGTTGCTCTGATATGTACTCAAAAAGTTCTCCTATCAAATGTACTATTGGAGGATCCTTCTACTTCCTACCTGGATTATTAACACACAATTATTTGACTACCTTATTGTAGATTGGAATATCCTTAATGGCTTGAAGCAAGGAAATCTTGACACAAATATTCTTCAATTCATTCAATATGTCAAATTCTGGTTGGGTGGTAGGTTTCTCGATTATTAATCTATCTGGATAAGGAGGGGCCTTCGTAATTTGTGAAGGTTCATTTTGGGGAAGCTTGGGTTCTTGGTCCTTAGGAATAATAACATCTTCCCACCTAGTGTCATCCATGGGTTGTTTGGTGGCTTCTTCTTCTTCTTCTTCCTGGATGACTATTGAAGGTCTCTGCCTATCCATAACTTTTTCTGATCTTAGTTGAATCTCATGTAATGGAACAAGAGTAATGACGTATGTCGGGAAGGCCTGCATCTCAACATTATGAAGAGGTTGAGTAGACCTTTTATTGGGATTGGGCACTAATTTTGTAGGTAATAATGTTGGTCTCGAGGAGCTTGCATTCTAATATTGTAGTGGTTGTTGTTCTAGAATAGGAGGTAAAGGTGGTGGAACAAAACCTGGAAGAAGTTGTAGAGTGTTTGTTGGAAACTGAGGATAAGGATGGTTGGACATAGGGACAGGTGGAGCTTGAGGGTTTCCTTGGTTATTCCCTCCTCTCCATCCTTGAAGCCAAGGATGTTGGTACTATGTAGATGAATTTTGCCAACTTGGTGAGTTCCACTGTTGTTGTTGTTGATAATAGGGTGGAACTTGAGATTGTATATTTGGGTATGTGGGATGGTTCCTAGGTTTCCATGGCCTCCTAGGTACATAAGAGGATTCCCCAAGATCTCCACTCCTATAGATGGTTAACAAATTAGGCGATGATGGGAACAAACTAAAATTGTATCTAATATGTATTCCCTTGAGGAATGCTTCCTCCTACATCTTGGGCAATATATGCTCATTGTTGCATTTTCCTCCTCCTATTTCTTTTTAATTTTTAGGGTGTCCAACTAGGAACCTATTGTGCTTAAGATATATGTCTTTAAGTTCTATAAAATGTTCCCTATCTCTTCTCTTATGATACCACCTGAACTAACTGGTTTTAAGTTTTTGTTATAAGGGTCTTGAACATTCTTCCCTATTTTAGCTCTACTCCTTGAGTAATTCTTACACATTTCACATATTTTTGGAAATGGTTTATGAGAGATGTCACTTGATTCCATCAGGTTAATCATCTCTAGGTATTCTTCTAAAATTATCTTAAGGAAAATATCCCTAACTACATCCTCTGGGAGGTCATTGTATTTTGACTTATGGGAGATGTATGCAAACTGTTCCATATAGTCCTCAAGGGTCTCATCTTCTAACTGTTGGATTTTGAAAATATCGTTACAAGATTCCTTGGTCTTGCAGTAGTCTTGGTACTTCTTAAGAAATATATCTTTCATGGCTTCCCAAGGCCTAACGTTGGATTCTCCCAACCCCATGAACCATCTTAGTGCGGAGTCCTTGAGGGTGGCAGGAAAGATTTTTAGTTTCTGGGCATCCTGTAAGTAGTTGTATCTTCTAAACAAGATGTAGAATTCAAATAGGAAGGTATCTGGATCTTCACTGCTTTTACCATAAAAGGTAGGCAGTGATGAGAGAGGAATATTATTGACATTTGGGGTGGTGTCCAAAATTGGAAACCCAAAGGTAGTTTCAGTTTGGTTTCCAGCCTCTTCTTCCTCCCCGTGTCTTACATTGTTGTGATCTCCCTGATCATTCATACTAGTTTGGTTTCCAAAAAGAGAGTACCTAGGTGGTTTTATCTTTGAAGAGAACAAGGTTCCCCTTTGATTGAAAGGTCTTCCTACTGATTGGATGCCTGGGACTCTACTCGAGCTTGTTGAGATTATTAGTGCCAAAGTTTCTGTGTCAATTTGAGAGATAGTTACGTTGGATGAACTAACAAACAAAATATTCACTTGTTCAGGGTCTATGATGTCTTTAAAGTTAGGATCTCCTGATGGTGGTAAGAAAACAAAGGTTGTATTGTTTGGTTTTGTGGAAGGCTCGAATGGTCTTGCCTCTTGTTCCACTATTACTGATACTTCAATTTTTTGTTCTATAGTGCTCCCTATCTTAGTCTCTTCATAGACTACTTTATCTCTTTGGGTTGAGCTAGCTCCTATTTTTTGGTATCGGTTTATGGAATTTATGAGTGGAACGTTCCTTCCCCCAAAAAGATCAGAAGGAACCTTGGTTGAAATATTTGATTTAGATTTAATGTATCTACCTTTTGGATCCCTAGGTCCGGTCATGAAAGAAAATGAAAACAAAAAGAAAAACTACCATTGGGTTTGGGGGAGACTACAATAGAAGATGCACAGGTTCTTACCTCTTGTCTTAAAGTTCCCCCACCACCAATGTAATGTTAAGTCTTAGAAGTGATCTATTTCCTAACTATTTCCTACCTTGAGACAACTCCCCGACAACGGCGCCAAAAATGATGGGTGTTCTATATGCACTAAAAACACACTAAAAACACTCAATTAAATTTTCATGCCGGGGTAAGTAAACTTAGAGTTGTAGCAATATATATGCCAAGGTATAAGGATTGGAGGTAGTATAGTCTAACAAAGGAAGTGGCTATCTAAGGGCTAATCTATTCAAGCAAAGACTATTAATGAGAAAACCCTATTTAAGAAACTTAAATTGATTACCCTAAGTAACTTTTGAACAAAGGATCGATGGATATTTCTAACAAATAAATTAAAAACCCTACTTAAAGAAAACTATTTTAATCATAACAATAATCAAAAGCAAACTATCTACCTAGTAAGTAATAACAATGGAAAAACTACTTGTAATTAACCTTCTAAAATTTAATAAGAAACTATCCTATGGAAGCAAGTAAAAACTAACTAACCTATGATAACTTCTACAACAAGTAAACTAATCAATAAGCAGCTAATTAATATAAGAAACAAGTGAAATCTATTCTTAAATTAAACTTCACAACTACTTCTAATTTATGAAAGGAAATCTACTAAATTGAAAGCAAGAGGAATTAACAACTAATATTTAATCTATGATAGGCAAACTACTCTTTAATCTACCAAAGCAAGAAGACTGTTTATCCTACAAAAGCAAGTAAATTATCTTCTAATCCATGAAAGAAAGGAAACTGTCTTCTAATCTATGAAAGCAAGAAACTATCTTCTAATCTATGAAAGCAAGAAAACTCAAATATAGTGTTGATGGTTATGTCTCCGGTGTCTTATAATATCACGATGGCATTTAACAATGAAATATAATTCAAGAGGGATAAACTCGATATTGACTTCGATAGAAAAGTGAAAAGTGTGAATTAGGAAATCCAGTGAGAACTTAGTCATTATGGAAACAACATCAACTATCTTGCATATCTATGTGATTATTCAATCATACATTAATCATCAACAGTATAAATATACTATTCTAGTAAATTCAATTGCATTCTATACTAATTAAGAAAACTCATACTACACTAAACTCAATAGTTAACTACGAATTAAAATTTCAACCTAGATCTAAGAAATAAATTGCATGAAGTAAACTAAACTAGTTCTATTTTGACAATTCAAATTGTAAAAAGAGGAAATACTCATACACATAAATTAAACACTATTTCAACATATGACAAGTAAGCAAATGAGCAACCTAAATGACAAATTAAATAAATAAATCTAAATAGAAACTATATAGGCAAACTAGAATTGAAAACTATAGGCTAATGACTATCCATCCACCGAAACCCTGTCAAAGAAATCATGAATTAAAAACTTTGTTTTAAACTATGTTTTTATCATCTATTTGAACATAAAGAAAACTTAATTTATCATCTAGTTACACACATGGTTAGTATCTAAGCTTGCAAGATTGTTTCCTATCAACTAACAAATCATTGTATACTAATACGATCCTTCATAATAACCTGCAAAAGAAACTAAAACAATTAAGCTATAAACAACAATTTATACAATAAGAAAGTAAAATGACAATTCATGTACATAAAATGAATAAAAAGACAACTACGTTATTCAATTCATAAGAAAACTAATTTGATATCCACCCAGACTGATGGTGGGCCCTCCAACAAGTCATGGTTACTCTTCAAAGGTGAACCACGAGCTTCAACAACACAAATTCACCATTAAAACCAAAAACGCAGTCTTTACACAGTTTTGGCAAAATGAAAATAGGAAAACAGAGCTAAATTGTTTTTTTTTTCTCTCTAACTCTCTACTTAACAATTGTTCGACCACCGATGTGGTATTTATAAGTTTACATACTGAGAGGTCGACCACTGGAAGGGTCGACCCTCTCTAAAAATAACAAATCGCATTTAATTCGCTCTAACTATCGGTGGATTCTAGAAATAGGGCAAGCCAATAATCGCCTAGTATAACAACCCAAATTGAGTTGTCAGAAGCTCAGTAGTTAGAGGCCACGAGCACAAGAAAAACCCATGTCTCTGATTTTCACATCCCTAGTCGTTGATACCATAACCGCCAAATCGCCCATCGTTTTTTTGCAGGTCAAAGTGTCAGAGGGAGTGTCGGATGGAGTACCGGATGGAGTGCTGGATGCAAAAACAAGCTGCATTTTTTCTCTGTGACACACAAAATGAAAATTAGTTTCTTGTGATCATAAAAACATGCTGATTTATACTCAAAATCATCACAAAACATGAATTATGCATACCTGGTGTGAATCATAGCGATTGGACACAAAATCTCTTCAAAAACTCTTCAAAACAAGAAAACACATATACATATCAACCAAAAAGGATTTAATTACCGTAGTTAAATCGATCATATCATGGGCCCAACACAAGTGTCGAGGGAACATTGGTTGTGTGCCAAGATTAGTAAGTGTACATTTTACCAAGAATAGATCCATTACTTGGGACACATTATTTCATAACAAGTTATAGTAGTGGATCCGAAGAAGATTCAAACTATTAGAGAATGGCAAACACCCAAGAATGTTTCAGAAGTCAGATCTTTTATGGAATTAGTTGGTTACTATAGAAGATTTATAGAAAGGTTCTCTAAGATTTTTCATCCCATCACTTCTTTTCAAGAAAAAGGAATTAAATTTGAATGGACAACTGAGTGTGAAGAGAACTTTAATTTGTTGAAATAATTATTTACTAGTGCACCTATTTTAAACATTGTTGACCCAAATGAAAGTTTTGTGGTATGTACAAATGCATGCAAGGAAGGATTTGGTGGAGTTCTCACTCAAAATGGACATGTCATTGGTTATGAGCCCCAAAATCTTAAATAACATGAGAGGAACTATGCCACACATGACTTAGAACTTGTTGTCATTTTTCACGCATTGAAGATGTGGAGGCATTATCTCATGAGAAAGAGATTTGAATTAAGAACATACCATAGTGGTTTCAAATATCCTTTTGAACAACCAACTTTCAATGTCAGGAAAACGAGTTGGCTGGAATTTTTAAGTGAATATGATTTTGACATCAAACATATCAAAGGAAAAGAAAATAAGGTTGTTGATGCACTCAGTAGAAGAGTACCTCTCATGTATGCTACAACCATTAGTATGCATCAGATAGATTTGAAGAGAATAATTTTAGATGTTGTTGTTACAAATCATCATTACCTACAGGTAAAAGAAAGCTTACAGTAGGAAAATGTACAACAAAAAATTAAAGAATATGCAATGAAGGAAGATGGATTACTTATGCATAAAAATAGAATTCATGTTCCTAGTTCTAGAGAACTTAGGAGTTTGGTATTAAAAGAAATGCATAATGCTCCATATGTCGAACATCTCGGTTACCAAAAAACAATTGCAGCAATAAGAAGCCAATTCTTTTGGCCATGAATGAAGAAATATGTTGTTGATTACATTGTCAGAGGTATGGAATGTTTGAGTGAAGGATGAGCATAGGCACCCAACAGGTTTGCTACAACCATTACCAATTCTAGAAAAGAAATGGGAAGTGGTAACCCTTGATTTTATAACTAAATTTCCCAAGACAACAAGGAAACATGATTCAATAATGGTAATGGTTGATAAATTGATAAAAATTGCTCATTTTGTTCCTGTAAAAATGACTCATACAACAACTAATATTGTAGAAATTTACATGAGAAAGATTGTTAGGTTGCATGGGATACCTAAGGTAATTGTTTCAGATAGAGAGACAAAGTTTACTTCAAATTTCTGGAGGGGATTGTTTAAAGGATTTGGTAAAAATATGAACTTTAGCACAACATACCATCCACGTTCAGATGGGAAGATAGAGAGAGTCAACCAAGTAATTGAAGACATGTTGAGAATGTGTGTGATGGATAAGCCATCTAAGTGGGAAGATTACTTGCACTTGGTTAAGTTTGCCTATAATAATGGGTATCGAGATTCATTGAAAATGAGCCCATTTGAAGCTTTGTATGGTAGGAAATGAAATACTCTCATAAGTTGGTACAACCCATCGGACATAGTGGTTCCTAGACCAGAATTGCTTACGGATATGGAAGACCAGATGGTTAGAATTAAGAAAAAGTTAAAGGCAGCTTAAGATAGACAGAAAATTTATGTAGATAAGAACAAGACAACTAGAGAATTTAAAGTGGAGGAGCATCTACTTTTGAAAGTGAAGCCCGGAAAAAGATCATTGAAGTTGGGTATCTATACAAAGCTAGAAGCCATATCTTGTGGCCTATTTGAGATATTGGACATAATAGGGTCAGTTGCATACATGCTCGCATTACCTGCTTCCATGAATGTGCATAATGTATTTCATCTCTCTTTGCTAAAAAAGTATGTACATGATCCTAACCATGTTATTGATTAGCATTTGATTCAGGTAGAGCTAGAGAGAGACTTTCAGGTCCAACCAATGTGCATATTGGATAGAAAATTCAAAATGCTCCGGAATCAAGTTATAAAAATGGTAAAATTTCAGTGGACCTACTACGGTCTAGAAGATGCTACTTGGGAGCATGAAGATGCCATGCGGGTAGAGTACCCGCAACTTTTTGAATAATTTTAAAATTCCGATTTTATATTTTGTATATGCAATGAGGACAATGAAAAAATAATGGGGAGGGCAATGTAATACCCCAGTTTTGAGTCCCCATATTAAATAATGTATTTTGTTTAATTGATGAAATGCTAGAGCACCCAAACAATTAAAAGAGGTTGGAGTGCCTAGGAAATGTAATGATTTGATCATCATTAATAATAAAATACATTGTTGGTTTCTAGACGAACAAGAACAAGAGTTATAGGGGGCTATGATTCCATGAGAGAGGGGGCTTGAGGGGATAAGTATTTATTTTATATTTTATTTACCCATTTTGGTTTTAATGGAGAATGACAATTACATGATCCTCTTCGGGGAAGGCCATGTGGTTATTTAATTCCAAGAAATACATAAAACCATTTTTGGGGTTGTTTTGGGGGTTCAAACTCTCCATTATGTTCTCTCTCTCCATTCACTCTTTCACCCATTCATCATTCCTCATTCATTTGGATCTTATCTTGGAAAATAAAAAACGAATTGTTGGAGAGGAGCCATTGTTTTGATGGTTGTAGTAATCGCTAGTGTATTCCAACCACGAATTGATGCATGTATGTCAGGGATGGATGGGAATGTGCTATTTTTTTCTCACAGCTGTGAATCATGAGAATCCCAACATGGAGATTCTTGACCAGATGCATTGGAGCCTTGGAAGGAGGTGGACATCCTGAGGGACTGCGTGGCAGAGAAGGAGGTCCATTCTCTTGGGTGGTGTAGGCTAGAGAGAAGAAAGTTGGTGTACTTTGGATTGTTGTGTGTCAAGAAACCTGTGAGAGCTTGAGTGTTGACTGGTTTGGGGAAGCTAAGTGACACCCCGGAACCATCCTTGTGGATTCATAGCCCTAACTTGGGGGTGACATTGATGTTGAGACTTGGAACAAAAGTTTCTATGGTTAGGTGGAAGGTCCTTGGTCTACAACCAGTTGGTGAAACATTTTGTTAAAGATAAGTTCTCTCTGTCATGTGTTTCTATGCTTGTATATTTTTATTTCCGTTGTGTATTAATTAATATCTTTGAAATATGTATCTTTAATGTGCCTTATTTCTCATTATTGTGGTGCATGGCATATTTAAACATTTTTTTTATGTTGTAGCATGAATCTTGAGAATTTCATGTGCTATTATGGTTTTCTTTCATGCTCTTAATTAATCAAATGTGATCAGAATTCAAAATCAGTTTTGAAGTGTTAAAATTTGAATCATCATGCCCATCCTATGGGTGGTTGGGTATGTTACACTCAATGAGACTGCTACAAATATGTACACCCAAATTCAAGTCTTCCAATAGTTGGAAACACGAATATTATATCAACATATTTGTGTGAAAGCCAAGAATGTCCATTTTGTCTCCATCCAAGAAGGATGAAACGATTTGCAACAATGGATCATTAAGAACCCAAATGCTCCATCCAAAATCTACCTCGTGCTCCTAAAGGGTAAAGAATGATTTATTATTCTACCATTGATCGATGCCAACAAGCCGAGGAGAGGGATAAAAAGGAAACCAAGAGGACACTAGCAATCTGTGCACAACTACACAAATCCGCACATGTCTTGACACATAAGAGGAATCTACCTCCCATTGAAGAGCTTGTGAAAACCAAGACAAAGGAGCAACTCTTTGAATATATTTAGAAAAACATGAATCAAAGACAAGAGATTTCTCAAGTATCTACAAAAGTGATAGTATATTAAATGGAATATCACCTCGTTCAATCGACCAAGACTCAAACTATGATCCAGGATTTCATGGCCAATCTGACAAGGGACATGAAAACTCTTTCAAACAAATCAGCCTCTCACGTGACTTCTCTAGAAGAAATCTTGCATTGTTGAGTCATATCAATCCAAGGTCGGCATGAATCCTAGGAATCCTACATGAGGAATAAAGAAAAGTAAATAAGACAAAATAACAAATTCGAATTTTCCCACAACTACCATCTATTTTGTCTTTTTTCCCACCACCATCAAATTCGTCTTATTCTAACACCTGTCAACAACATTTGAGAAGGGGAAGTTGAAGAGACTTGTAACCATTTCTTGCAGAATCCAAAAAGACACTATCAACAGTTACTCAAAATAACATAAGTAGAGGAAGAGACCCATTTTAAAAGGGCTCTTCAAGCATTGTTTATTCAAAAAACTACTTTGAGAATTAATATTGAGAATCCCTCAAGGACATTTTGTTGGAGAGAATAACTCTTGTGGATGGTGACTTGTTGTTAACTATTTTCAGCAAATTGTATGTTGTTTAAATGTGTTGTAAGAATTTCCTTTTGCTTATAGATTGTTCATATGCAAATCGAAATCTTTATTGAAACTTTGTTTACTCTTTCTTGTATTTTTTTCGTGAGATGATGAGTAGTTTTTGTATGTGATTTCATGACTTAGACTAATCTGGTTATGTTATTGTATGTGTGTGTTGTTTTTGGACTCTAAATATGTCTAAGAACAACCTTAGTTTAACATTAATTTATCAACCCGAGGATTCGTCTTTTATCTCAAAGAATATCGGAAAAGTCTATGCAGATAGCTTACAGAGGCTCAAATCGTGTAGCGAAAGCATATCTGAGTTTTTCAACAATCAAGTTCCTCAAACATTCATTAAAGATTATAGGGATTGAAATCTAAAGCTATGCAAAAGGAAAGGAACTAGCTAATCTATTGAATTCATTCTAAGAGCAGTAATTGAATCTAGATAAAGACTTGTAGGAATTGCTATTATTATGAATCAGAATTGCTGAAAAGAAAAAGGTGAATTACTCCATATATAGAAAGGAACAAAGACTGTAATCTAACTGAAAAGATATGGCAATCATATTTCTATTGAAAGGAACAACAACTATATTCTAGCAGAAAGGAATAGCAAATGTAAACTAAGTAAAAGGAACGACAAATGCAACCTAAGTAAAAGGAACAAAAAATGTAAACTTATGAAAGGAACAATAGATGTGAACTTATGAGAAACCTTCACGCATCAAATCTCAGTAATAGGAATTGGAACAACAATCATTCAATACTTCAGGGAATATCTATTTCTTGCAATCGACATGAAACCATCAACACACTTATGTGTTTGTTAACTACTATAAAAGAGAATTGAATCACAAGACATAATTTGAACTGATACAATTACAGATCGAACAGTAGCTCCTTCAGACTGGGCCCTCAGTCCTTAGAAGAACTTTTATTTGAAACTCAGTATATAAAAATTGAAAAGTTGCTCGAGGCTTCTATTGATTTCATAGCTGGTACAACATTTCTACAAAAGATGCTAACGCATAGCAATTCTACATTCCCTATTCTTGAGTGCAAAAAACTTTTTTTCTTCAAAATCTATTTACCCCTTATATGTTACAATAATCTGGGTAAATTAAGCTATCCTAAGGATCGAGAGATCCTCAAGATTGCTTTACTATTACAATGAGTAACTCAATTATCTTTAAAACTAGTTTGCGCCATAAAGTCTTCAACCTCCAATAGCTTGTGCATCTTCAAGAATCCCCTTGCTATCTTGGGTTCAACAATATTTAACCAATCCTGCAATAAAACCAGACAATTCCAATCATATTTAGAATATATGTAATCTAGTCTCCAACAATCAACGCTAAAGGGTATATTATTCATTTTCTATTCTATTTTCTTCTAAATAACTGAAAAGTCAATCAAAATAATATCATGAAATGTGGGAAAAAGGAGGATATTTATACCTTTTTCATAACCTAACATACCCCCCAGCTTACCTTCTTGCATGTCCTCATGCAAGTTGAGACTTTACATGTAAAGTAGTAATGTTGTAAGATGGAAGGTTGGTTCACCAGGCCTTCTGAACCCATTGTTTCTTTTGAGTTCTCCAAAAGTAGCATCCTCCCTCTTCTTGTTAATTTGATAATCTTTTTGGTAACTTTCTGGAGGGAACCAGATGATAGGGGGATTATATCTGCACCCAATCCAAGCAGGCCCTTCCTCTTAGAGAAATCTAGAATACCTCTCTATTATGAAGGTAGCTGCAAAGAAATTTCTATACCCAAAGGGCTCCCTACTCTTTACTTCACTGGAGGAGGCATCCCATCTCAGTTTAGAAGAAGCAAGAGCTTCCTCCTTAAGCTCCCTAAAGCGAGTGATACCTGAACGTATGACCTGTAGATGGATGGGGGCCAAGGAGTCTACTACCCCTTTCCTTTTCATAAAATTTTTATGTCGCATAATGGCTAGAAAGGACTTTGGAGGTTCCCCCCTAACCTAGAGATCCAGCCCAGCTTCCCTTTTTAGGAAGGTTTTATGAGCTTTACCCCATCTGACTTGATTCTGAGTGAATAACAAAAATGTCTGAAACTATATATCACCTATGAATGGGCCAGGGTTATCTTCCATGTTGTCTTCCATAATGAAATTATGAAAGTATAATTCACACAAAAAGTATTGTACCTTTTCATCCTGCTCTCTGAAACATGAAATAAACTCAGGTACAGTGGCAAAAGAAATAGGTTTCCCCGCTCTTATGGCCTTCACTCTCAATAACAAATATAGTTCCAACAAGAATAATGTGTAATTGGTGGCAGGAGCTCTGCAATTAATAGCATCATAGTAGACATCACAGATTTCCTTGATTTGCTCCAAAGATTTTTCCAATTGGGTTTGCACCTTTTTTATCTTCTCTTGGGATCTAGTGAGTGCATCATAGGTCTCACCCTCTGTTGTTTTCATGCCCTTCAATTCTTTAACAATCCTTTGATATTCAGTCCTAGTTACCATTCCATGTTGGTGTTGGGCCAATGCTTGTTGGGCTTGTGTAAGTTCTTCTTTTAGTCTATCGATGGTGACACTCTGTGCTTGAGATTGAGATACTTGGTATTCTTCCATAACGCTCATCTCTTCCCTAGATTGAGTTAATTCTTGTTGGACTTGTGTAAGTTCTGCTTCCAACCTGACCACAATAATACTTTGTTTTTGGGACTGGAGTGCTTGGTGTTCTGCCATAGTCAGCAACTCACTTCTATTTTGAATAAGAGTTTGTTGAGATTGCATCAATTCCTCCTCCAATCTCCTGATGGTAAAATTCTGCTCAAGGAGTTGAGCTGTCTGCACCTCAGCATCAATGGCTTCTCTAGCTATCATATTTTCCTGTGTCTCTAGAGGAGGTTCTTCCTCATTCTGGGCTACTATTTCTTCTACTACTATTTCTTCAGGGTATGTCTGTATCCCTACAAAATTTGTATTGATTGCTTCTTTAGGAAGAGGGTTTCTTCCTTATACTCTGGCCCTTTTGTTCTTCTTTTTTCTGTGGGCTTTATCTGTCTATTCTAATTGCTTCCTCAATTCCTTAATAATTTCCTTGAGTTTAACTACCTTCTGCTTTAATACTTCATCCTTCTTAGCCTTTTTCTTCAATAGTTTATTTTCTTTTTTTAACTTTCTAATTTTATTATGGATTTTGGCTGATTTTTGTTTATGGGAGGTCTTAAGGCCTTCTTCATTCTGGTCAGCAGATGGTTTTTCATATGTTCCTTCCAATTGTTCTATCTGTCCAAGAGGGATTCTTGTTTCTAAATGGGGTTCTTCCTGTGCTCTGTCCTCAGGAAAAGACATTTCAATATCAGGAAAATCTTCAACTGTTTTTGAAGAGGAGGGTTGTTCTGGGTGAATTTCTGGATTATTTGTGCCTCTATCAAGTGAGGTTCCCAAGATTCCCAAAACCTGGGCTATTTCTACATCATAGCTCTTCATAAATTGTTCTGTCAGATGTGATAATGTCGGTTGGGTGTCTTCATGATCATTCCTCTGTGAGGTCTCTTCTTCTTGCCTAATTCCTTGAGCATTCTCGCGTGGAGACTGTTCTGTAGAGTTCTAAAGTTCTTTAGGTTGCTTTGTTGTATCCTGAATTTCTTCAATTGTTTCCTGAATTCGTCTGCTTCTTATCCTTTCCTAAATGATGGTTGTAGGGGTAGTTGTTGTTCTCTTCCTCTTTTTTGTTAATGCATGTGTTTGTGAGGTCTGGGTCTCTGTGATTTGGGCAGGATCTACCTCATCTTCAGTTTGAGGAGATGGAATTTCCCTTTGGGTAGTAGTCTCCTCTGCCTGTCTATCTTCGGTTTCTTGTGGTGGTTCTTCATGGCATAATTCAGGTTGCTCTAGTTGTGGAGGTCTATTGGCCTCAATCAGGTTATCCTAGGTCAATTGAGTTTGACTCAGTGCCTTAATTTTTATCAGTTTAACTAATCTGTGGTGGTTGATAATAGTAACAGGGTCCTTGGATTTTTGTGTTCTCAGAGCAACCTCATGTAATCTGGCATTCAGAAACAAAGGTAGATTAAGTACTAACCATTATTTTAAAGATGCCAGCAATTTGAGGTGGCGAGGTCGAATTACATCATATTGTCCATCACAAGTGATGTACCACTGAATTACCCCTGCAAGTTCCTTCCATGGTTCTCTGAGGGTACTGGGGTTGAGTCCTTTTCCTTTCTTATCCAATTCTTCCCCAGGGTTTGTCAAGGTTTCCACAGCTTCCTTCAATGTTGTGTATCGTCCTGTCCACTAAATGCTCGTATTAGGGAGGCCTATGACCTCTTCTAAGATTTTCGGGGTGACTGATATTTGTATGCCCTGCACCATAGAGTTTCCCCCCTACATATTCTGAAAGAATTCAAGCGTGACATTCGTGTCATATCCTTGCAGCCGGTTGAAGTATTCTATCCACCCAAGTTGATGCAGGATGTCTCTCTCTTGCTCTGTAAGCTTTAGTAAAGCAGGTTCCCTACGAACACCTCTGCCACCCATTTTGTGAGAAAATATGGATGACTATCATTCCTGGTAGCAGAGGTGGTTATACCAACTTTGGAGGAAAAATTACCGAGAATAGCAATTATCAGAGACATCAAATGTATCTAAATGAAGGTATTTATTACAATCATTACTATATGCATCGAGAAGTGTGTCGAGCATCCACTCCCCTTATTAATAGAAATTTTGACCTCGACCGTCAGCATAGGGAAGAGTAATGAGTGTAGGTATTGGTGGCGAAAAGTAATGATTGTACGGTGGCCACCAATGGGGATTAATGATTTATGTTTGAACAACATATTTAACAGTAATCATTAAATGTTAATCCGTGTTTGTGGAATTGAAAATACCTATACCCAAAATAATGCTTTAAGGATACATGCTCAGAATAAATTAAATCTTGTTCAGTTAAATAATATCCCACATATCATAATGTTGTTACTTTTCCGTGTTATTGAATACAACCAAAATGATAGCCTCGTTATTGAGTGAAGGAAATCTAGAGAGACTCAAAAACTTGGTGTTTTAAGGTAACTTCCATACCACAAGCAGAGCCACTATTGCCAACAGGCGTCCAGAGCCTCGACAGGGTTTCCTTTTAACCCGAAGATGAGCCTATATACTTGATACAAGTTTGAATCGTCTTTTCTAAAAAGACCATTATCCTAGTTTGGTAGCCATAGTGATAATGCCACTCACTAGATTGTAACCTAGGTGAATCAATCCAGCTCATGATGAGACCTCTTGTCCTTTGACAAAAGAGAATGTCAACAGCCATTGCCCTAGTGTGGTGGCCATAGTGGGAATGTCACTTAGGTTATTATCCTATGATCGTGGTAGGCTGGCTCGTGATGAGACTCCCTATTCTTTGTGGAAAAAGAGAAAAAAAAAATGTTGATAGATATATAAATTTATTTATTTATTATTATTATTAATTTTTATTTTTATTT
>ML786727.1:467077-502491 GCA_009831015.1 Picea engelmannii | reverse complement strand
TTTTTTCTGGAAAAGTTTTTAAGTTTTTTCGAAAAGACCATTATCCTGGTTTGGTGTCCAGATGATGATAATTCCACTCACTAGAGTGTAACTTAAGTGAACAAGCTGGCTCGTGATGAGACCTCTTTTCCTTTGACAAAAAGAGAATGTCAAAGGCCATTTCCTTGGTGTGGTAGCCATAGTGGGGATGTCACTTAGGTTATTATCCTATGATCGTGGTAGGCTGGCTCGTGATGAGACCCCCTATTCTTTGTGGGAAAAGAAATAAATTCTATTGATTTATTATATTATTGTATGAAGGGAGTCTCATCTACTCCTTAAGAATAAGGGATGGCGTAAAGAAGTGTAAGGATGCCAAGTAAAAGTGTGTCGCAAATTCCTTATCAGTTATAAACACGAGGTATCATTTAAGTGTAATATATAAGGGAAAAGAAACTAATTATGGTGGTTACATATTATGAACAAGGTTTAAGATATTTTGAAGGAAGTGATCCAAAAAGCAATTTGATAAGGTATGGGAGATAGTCCACAAAATAATGATGGATCGTTAGAAATAATGCTCATGAAAAATTATTTTGGTGAAAGTTGTACCCCAAAAGAAAGGTTTAGTGTTTTATCAGCAAGGAAGCAATGACAAAATGAACAATAGGTGTGCAAAAAAAAAGAATAGCAATTGTTTCGTTCAAAGAAACAACAGGCACGCAAAAGGAAAAACAATTGTTCAAAAGGAAAAACAATTGTTCCATTCAAAGGAATAGCAAGCACGCAAAAGGAACAACAATTGTTCAAAAGGAACAACAAGCGTGCAAAAGGAACAACAATTGTTTCGTTCAAAGGAACAACAGGCACGCAAAAGGAACAACAATTGTTCCGTTCAAAAGGAACAACAAGCGTGCAAAAGGATCAACAATTGTTTTGTTCAAAGGAACAGCAAGTGCGCAAAAGGAACAACAATTGTTCAAAAGGAACATCAAGCGCGCAAAAGGAACAACAATTGTTCAAAAGGAACAACAAGCGCGCAAAAGGAACAACAATTGTTTCGTTCAAACCATCTGAATTTGTAGAAACCTGGTATGTATTTTGCTTGAATTCAAGGTTGATTCCTCATCAACTAAGTTCATTTATGAGTTGGTTTATTTCAAAATTAAGTAATGGATGGTTTGTTAATGTTATAAATTTTATTATAGTTTCCCAATTTCCGTTGCTAAATCATGGCACATTCATTTCTCTGTAGAAGACAGGGTATGGGTAACGAGAGGAAGCAAGAGTTCGTAACAGAAAAGGGTGCTAGTTGAGTTCATCATGGTTATCCTCCCTAGATTTGATTTTCTGGAATGACTGTCGAAAATAAAAAAGCTAAACAAAATTATATACAGTATATACAGTGTCAGCAGATTTCAATATTTATGGAGTTGGGGTGGCTGTATTACCTTCCCATCCAGTCAAAATTTGAATGGTAGGGTCCTTACTTACCTCCTGGTAGAAAGATTCTTTTGATGGCGGCCGATGATAGAGTCATAGCCAATGTCCATTGACCTGAAATGGAGATCCGGACCCGTCGATGTTGCTTAACGTAACTGTGCCATTATCATGGACTTCACTAATTTCATATGGTCCTAGCCACCGTGTCTGTAATTTTCCCGGAAAATCCTGAAATCTGGAATCATAGAGGAGCACCCAGTCTCCCTTTTTAAATAGTTTTTTTTTATATGCTTATCGTGCCAGGTCGATATTTGTTGTTGAATAATGATTGTGTGCTCTACAACAGACATGCATGCTTCATCCAATTCGTTGAGTTGCTGAAGGAGTTGTTTATGTGATTTTGTAAGATCCAATCTGATTTACTATGCCATCCTTAGAGTCTTGATTTCA
Source organism: Picea engelmannii (assembly GCA_009831015.1). NCBI lineage: Eukaryota > Viridiplantae > Streptophyta > Pinopsida > Pinales > Pinaceae > Picea > Picea engelmannii. Next base: position 500,619 of record ML786727.1, on the reverse strand, counting down.
AACTCGAATGGGAAGATGGGTTCTTTTCCATAGACTAAATGGTAAGGAGACTAGCCAGTGGTATTACGCCATGTTGTGTGATAAGCCCATAAGGTGTTTGGGAGCTCAGAAGCCCAATTATGTCTGTTTTTTGAGACAGTCTTTATCAGGATTGCCTCCAGGACTTTGTTGGTGCTTTCCACTTGCCCATTTTCTTATGGATGATATAGAGAAGCAATTTTGTGTTTGATATGATAATTATCCAGGGTGGTGGTGATTCTATGAGCTGTAAATTGTGACCCCCCATTAGTAATTACCTCTCTTGGTAGTCCATAGCTTACGAATAATTTGAAAAGAAATTTGATGACTACTTCTTTTGTTGCATTTGGTAAGGCTTCTGCCTCTACCCATTTAGTCATGTACTTCGTTGTGACTAGAATATAGGCCTTTTGATTTGACTTTGGGTTGAAGGGGCCAAAGAAGTCTAGTGCCCATATTTCAAATGGTTCTGTGACTACTTGTGATTTCAAAGGAATTTCATCGGCCTGACCTAGTTTTCCCATCCATTGACAACTATCGTAGGTTTGGATGTATTTCTTTGCATCTCTAAATATTGAGGGCTAATAATAGCCCATCTGCAGAATTTTGTGTCCAGTCCTGTGGTCTGCAAAGTGCCCATCACAGGGCTAATCATGTCTAGCTTTTAATATGTCATAGATTTCATCATCTCGTATGCATCTGCGGATCTGAAGATCAGCTCTTGTATGGAAGAGATATCCGTTGATCCAGGCGAATCATGCGCTACGTTGAACGATCATCTTTCTCTCCTTCAATGAAAGATGTGTCGGTAATCTTCCTGATGCCAGGTAATTTTCCACGTCAGCGTACCAAGGTGGCTTTGTAGTAATGACAAATAGATGTTCATCTGGAAATCGGTCTTCGATTGTTAAGGAGTCATCTGTTTTGGGTATGCAGGATAGGAAGTCTGCGACAAGGTTTTCTCTCTTGGGTCGATCTTTGATGGTGATATCAAATTCCTGCAATAATAACAACCATCAAGTTACCCATCCATTAGTAATTGGTTTATTAGCCAGATATCTGATAGTAGAATGATCAGTATACAAAATGATCGAATAGCATGTTATATAATGACGAAATTTATTGATGGCATGTATAACAGCTAAAAACTCTTTCTCTGTTACTGTATAATTAAGTTCAGCTAGATTAATATTCTTGTTAATAAAATAAATGGCGTAAGGTTTCTTCTCCTCCTCTTGTATGAGGACAGTGCCTATGGAAATATATGATGCATCGGTGGAGATGTGGAATGGTATTTTCCAATTTGGCCCCCTCAACATCGGTGTTGTTGAGATCAACTTTTTGAGTCCTGCAAATGCCACATCACACTTGTTAGACCACTGAAATTCTACATTACCAGTCAAAGCATGTAAAGGTGTAGCGATTCTTGCAAAATTTTCCATAAACCTACGATAGTATCCTGAAGCGCCAAGGAAACTACGTACCTCAGTTTGTGTGTGTGGTGTGGGTAGATTAAGGATTACCTCTATCTTTGCTGGGTCTACCCTAATTCCATATGCAGAGATATTATGCCCTAGTACCACACCTTCTTTCATTATCATGTGACACTTTTCATGGCTTAAACATAACCTGGTCRTGATACATCATTCTAGTATTTTCTCCAGGTTATGCAGTGCTTGATCGAAGTTGTCGCCATAAGGAGTGAAATCATCCATATAGACTTCAAGTCCTTCGCTGATCAGATCACTGAATATGCTCAGGATGGTCCTTTGAAAGGTGGTTGGAGTGTTACAAAGTCCAAAGGGTAATACTCTGTATGAAAAAGTGCCCTAGGGGCATGTGAATGTGGTTTTATCTTGATCTTCTGGGGTGATATGAATTTGATTGTATTCGCTAAAACCGTCTAGGAAAGAAAATAATTTCTTTCCTGCCAAAGTATCCAGGACCTGGTCAATGAATAGCAAAGGGAAGTGATCTTTTTGAGTGGATTTGTTAAGTTCCCTATAGTTGACATAGATGCGCCATTTCCCATTTTTATTTGGGACGATCACTAGTGGGGAAACCCATCGACTATCTGAGATGGGATATATAAAATTTACGTCCAACAGTTTTTGTAATTCTTCTTTAATGATGTCCCTGAGGTGAGGATTTAATATTATCTATGGTTGGTGGATAGGTCGGTCTTCTTTTTCAACATAAATGTGGTGTGTACAGAGTTGTGGATCAATACCTTTCATATTAGAATATTCCCATGCAAAAGCTTGCTGGTATTTGGAGAGGACATGAATTGACTTTTGTTGTTGTTGTTCATGTAAATTGGCATTGATGTTTAGAGGTCTTCCGGGTGCGATATTGACGGGTTTGCTGTTATGAACGGCCGTAGTTGGAATTTGTTGTTCCATTAAATATTCCAGCAGGTTCCCCTGTGCTTCATAGTCTAGAATAGCTTGGAGCATCTGGCAGGTCGGGTTGCTCATGGTGGTCGGATTATTGATAAACCCACTGATTACGTCATCCTCTAACTGATTTTTAAGTTTGAGGGCTTCTTCCTACGTAAGAGGGGCTCATAAATCCCTCTCTAGGTATCGTGGTGGTGGAAATTGTGGATATACAAAAGTTGGACTAGGTTTAGCAGGAGGATATAAAATGAGGTTCTTCGTAATACCCCTCTAGTGATTGTCATATTTCCTATTCGACATCCTATGTACACATCTGCTGTTGCAATCCATGGACTGCCCAGTATCAATGGATTCCCTTCAAGTCCACCTTTTGGTTTGATGATGAGGAAGTCCGCCGAATATTCCCAAGAGTCGACGGAGATGGCTATATCATGTAATGTGCCAACTGGTCGAACTACCGATCGGTCTGCCAACTACAGCATTATTGTTGTGGGTTTGAAGGAGTTAAAACCCAGGGTATTGTAAGTTTCCATAGTTAGGATGTTGATGGATGCTCCCAAATCAACTAGTGTATTGGGAAAAAAGTAGCCCTGGATCTGAACTGTTACTATGGGATTCCCCAGATATGCATATTTAACTGGTTCTTGTCTACCTAAAATTAGATCAGATAAGGCTCCTACCACGCGGACTGTTGATGATGGATTTTTAATTTTTCTTACGGGCTTTCTCCCACATAGCTCTTTGATTGTTTTTGCGTAGATGGGGATGTTCTGAAGAGCTTGCAGGAGTGGAATCTTGATATATAAATTCTTGAGTTCCCCTACAAGGTCAAAGTTGGGATATATGGTTGGTTTTGCTATCATCAATCTTTCGGGGAATGGAGGGGAGGGTTTTGCACCCTTATCAGGATCTTGTGATTCAATTGTGTCTCTTCCCCGCTTGATTTCTTATGTTATTTCCATAGTCAGAGGTTTTATTGTTGGTTGTTTATCCTGCCCTTGAAAAACATCATTTTCTTTAGGGGAGATTATTCGTCCCGGCCTTAATCGTAGTTCGTTGCACCCTACCAAGTTGATCTCTCCTTCTCCATTTTCCATAATCTAGATGAGCTGAGTCGGTCTGTTATTTGGATTTGGGTGAGGTTGGGCTGGTAGTTGAGGGAAAAATTGGGATTGTGGATTTTGGGACAATTGAAATGGGACTAGTAACGTAGGCTGAGTTTGAGGGGCCATCCCCATGGGTTGATTGTTTATCCCCATGGGGCACTGCCAATTCTGATTCCAATTTGGGTTTTGGGTAGTCATGTTGGGCCACTTTGAAGGATAAATGTTGTTATTGGAGTTTTTCTAGGATGAGGTGGGATATTGTGAGTTAGGCTAGGAAGAAGTTGTAGTTGGTTGATTCTGCCAAGTAGGGATTGCAGTGGGCTGGTTTTTCCAAGTTGGATTTATAGGTGGATATTACTGGAGTTGCCAGTTTTGATTAGTAAACGGCTGGCCCTGCCATGTGCTACCAGGATCTTGCTAGTTATACTGTCTAGAGAAGAAAGAGAAAGGGTCCTGCAATGTATTTGGGGGTTGATTCTGCCATTGACAACGCTGAGCCATTAGATATAATGGTTTGTTTTCTTCTTTTTATTCCCTAAAGACAACTTTCAGTCCAGGAAGCGATGGGCATTGTTCTGTGTTGTGATCCTTGGCATAGATAGCGCAAACCCAGACCGCGTCCAAAGGGAAATTCCTTGGACCATGTTTCCTTCTGCACCTGTGGAAAAATATGGCTAACGTTTGTTCTGCTTCTATTTTTTTTTGTTTGGCCTGCAACACATCCAATTGTGTAGTCAGAGTGCTCAGAATGTCTGTTTTAAAGTTTTCTAAGAGATTACCAACTTAAGCTCGAGTAACACCCCCSCTGGTAATATTGCTATTTCTGGTGAAGGGGGTACGTATCCCTAATCGGGTCCATGAACTTCCTCTTGAGCACCTGATGCACAATAGGACAATGTYATCATAAGTTTCTTAATAAATATCATCTTTCCCCATTAAATTCAACGTTTCTACCCATTCATCTTTCATACCTTTAATCARAGTTGCCTTAAGTACTTYCCCTAGTAGCGTGCTATAGGGTGATCTTTGTAAATTATATTGAAATCTCTCTACATATTCTTCTAATGATTCATTTTCTTTTGCAGTCATTTGAAAGATTTCATATTTTAAGTCTCTGGTTCTACAATAATCCTGATATTTTGTCAAGAAGGCTTGTTTCATTTCATCCCATGAGTTTATAGTTCCTCCCCCTAATCCCATGAACCAACGTAGAGCTGCTCCTTTCAAAGTGGAGGGGAACAATTATAATTTTTGGGGTTCAGAGGTGTAATCATATCCTCTACATAGGACATAAAATTCAAATAAGAATGTGTCCGGGTCTTTTGAGATTAATCCATGAAAAGTTGGTAGGTTTTGTAGGGGAATAGCCTTCATGGGGCATTGGAAATTGGATCAACTATCAGATATTCCAAAGTGGAAGTCTGGGGACGTTGTGGATTTGGTTGTGCCATTTGATCGAAAATATGCCAGAAATATTTAGGGATTTCTTGATTCAGATATTTTATTTGAATTGATTGGTTATCTGATCTTCTAGGGGATCTGATTACACTCCCTTTGTCTAGAATTTCAGGTATGCCTTCTTCTTTTGCAGGAGATTTTGTATTGGGTGGTGGGTCTATCTTAGTTATACCACTAGTTTCTCCTTCTCCTTCCTCCAGATTACAAGAGTTTCCCTCTCCTAAAGGGTTGAGGGGTGGAATATCTGTGATCTAAAAACTTAGCTCAGTCCCTTCAGTTTTTCTATGAATCTTGGTGTGGGCTACAGTTGGTGAAGCTGCCACCTGAGGGATTCGGGTGGATCATTTTCTAGGTCCAACTGAGGCTTGAGATTCTTCTTTTTGGATGATGTCATCTATGAAATTACTTATTCCAGGGACCACCGAGCCCAGGGGTTTGGTAATTTTTGGTGGAGGTTTTGGTTTTTCAAGATCTTTCTTCTTAGTCATACACACTTCACACAACAAAAAGGAAAAAAAATTGAAAAGGAAAAAAAAACACCTATGTAACCTCTTAATGCGTCAGCTGGAGTTAGGCACTGGTATAAGAATCTTACTTATTGTCTGCGTAGGTTCTTACCTTCCGTCTTCAATACCTCATCCTCTAGAGGCACAATCTATGCTACCTTTGACATTCTTCCCCGACAACGTCGCCAAAATGTTGGACTCTAAATATGTCTAAAAACAACCTTAGTTTAACATTAATTTATCAACCCGAGGATTTGTCTTTTATCTCAAAGAATATTGACAAAGTCTATGAAGATAGCTTACAGAGGCTAAAATCGTGTAGCGAAAGCATATCTGAGTTTTTCAACAATCAAGATCCTCAAACATTCATTAAATATTCTAGGGATTTAAATCTAAATCTATGCAAAAGGAAAGGAACTAGCTAATCTATTGAATTCATTCTAAGAGAAGTAATTGAATCTAGATAAAGACTTGTAGGAATTGCTATCATTATGAATCAGAATTGCTGAAAAGAAAAAGGTGAATTACTCCATCTATGGAAAGGAACAAAGACTGTAATCTAACCGAAAAGAGACGGCAATCATATTTCTATTGAAAGGAAAAACAACTATATTCTAGCAGAAAGGAACAACAAATGTAAACTAAGTAAAAGGAACGACAAATGCAACCTAAGTAAAAGGAACAAAAAATGTAAACTTATGAAAGGAACAATAGATGTGAACTTATGAGGAACCTTCACGCATCAAATCTCAGTAATAGGAATTGGAACAACAATCATTCAATACTTCAGGGAATATCTATTTCTTGCAATCGACATGAAACCATCAACACACTTATGCGTTTGTTAACTACTATAAAAGAGAACTGAATCACAAGACAGAATTTGAGCTGATACAATTACAGATCGAACAGTAGCTCCTTCAGACTGGGCTCTCGGTCCTTAGAAGCATTGTTATTTGAAACTCAATATATAAAAATGGAAAAGTTGCTCGAGGCTTCTATTGATTTCATAGCTGGTACAACATTTCTACAAAAGCTGCTAATGCATAGCAATTCTACATTCCCTATTCTTGAGTGCAAAAATCTCTTTTTCTTCAAAATCTATTTACCCCTTATATGTTACAATAATCTGGGTAAATTAAGCTATCCTAAGGATTGAGAGATCCTCAGGATTTCTTTACTATTACAATGAGTAACTCAATTATCTTTAAAACTACTTTGCACCATAAAGTCTTGAACCTCCAATAGCTTGTGCATCTTCAAGATTCCCCTTGCTATCTTGGGTTCGATAATATTTAACCAATCCTGCAATAAAACCAGACAATTCCAATCATATTTAGAATCTATGTAATCTAGTCTCCAGCAATCAACGCTAAAGGGTATATTATTCATTTTCTATTCTATTTGCTTCTAAATAACCAAAAACTCAATCAAAATAATATCATGAAATGTGGGAAAAAGGAGGATATTTATACCTTTTTCATAACCTAACAGTTGTCTAACCGTGTTGTTTCTAAACAACTACTTGGAAGAAGTCATTTGCAAGGATTAGTTGCATTTATAGTTGTTCATTGGTTACCATAGTTTCTCCTAACTATGATAGGATAGGTTAGAGTTATTTATGCATTTAGTTAGTTTTCATCTACATTCCTCATTTCACTCACAACCATCCAATTACCCCTCAAACCTAGTAATGGTAGCCAAGCCATAATCCAGATGGGTCTCCTAAACTAAACAATGCATAGTCTAATTGGGACCGTGTATCAAGGAGTACCCCTTACTTTTGAAGGGAAACTTTATCACTACAATAGGCTGGCATAAAACTACAACACAGTTCCCTAAACTCCACAATAGAACGAGGTAATTGAGAGGAAGAAACAATCTCTCAAAGAGATGGCCAGTTGCATGTTGTATGCAAATCATTTACCCTCCAAGCTTTGGGATAAAGCACTAAACCATGCTAACTACATACAAAATATATATCCTCAGAGATCTATGAAGGAAAAGACACCTATTAAGGCATGGAGCAACATCAAACTGGAAATCACCTACTTCTAAATATTTGGATCACATGCATGGGACTGCGTACCCTCTGAAAAGAGGAAGGCATTAGATCCTCAGAGAACGCCATGCATCTTCATTGGATATCCTGAGGGTGTGAAGGGTTACATGTTGATTGATCGCTCAATGAAAAATAGCATCATTGAGGGCATTTTTTAGTTTGATGAAAGTCCCATGCATGCACCATAGGAGCCACATGCAGATAATTTTGTACTTCTGCTTGTAATAGACATCCGAGATGAAGAGTCCAACCATTCATATTAGACCTTAAATATGAGTTTTGAATTAGATTCAAAATATGGTGGGCATGTATATGAGGAGCCACAACAAATTCCCAAGTGGGAACAATCCACCCTACAAGCAATAAGTGACCTGGTGGGGGATCTAGCGGATTTAGGGAGGGCCATATCCCAGTTTGAGGAGCCACCTCATGAACTTACAACTACATAACTAGTGATTTCCATGGATTTCTACATGGATATATATTCTTACCCACAAACCTATGCAGAGGCTACATGGATCCCTTCTGGGAATCCATTATGCAGGAGGAGAACAACTCTCTCCTTGATAACCAAACTTGGGATCTGGTTCCACTTCCTTCAAACATGAATCTTGTCAAATGCATATGGATCTATAGGACCAAGAGGGAAATGAATAGACAATTGAGAAGGTACAAGGAAATATTGGTTTCCAAAGAATTTCAACATATTCATGGGATTGACTATGATGAGACATTTTCTCTAGTAGAAAATATGGAATCAATCAAGTTGGCCCTCACCATTGCAGTAGCTAGGGGGTAGGAAGTTCACCAGATGGGCGTGAAGAATTACTTTCTTCATGGGGATATCTCAAAGGATATTTACATGAATCAACCTCGGGGGTTCATACAGAACTCATCTCTAGTATGCTGACTAAAAAAGTCACTCTATGGCCTCAAGAAGGAGCCTAGAGAATGGTATACGAAGAAGGATTATTATTTTCTTTCTCAAAATTTTGTTAGATGTAAATCAGATCCCAAAGTTTATATGTTGAGGACTACTAAATCTCTATTGATCCTAATACTCTATGTAGATGACCTCTTGCTCATAGGTAGCTCAGCCTCAACAAATGTTGTGGTCAAAGATATTTTTCATGATATGTTCTCTATGATAGAAATGGGTCCAATTCACTTTTACCTTGGTCTCAAGATCGGTCAATATGCTTCAAGAATTAAGCTATCTCAAACTAAGCATGTCAGGGATCTCTTGGTTAGATTCCACATGACAGACTACAAGTTTGAAACCATGTCATTCTTGTCTGGGGTGAATCTTGAGGATGGTGGGGATACACCATTGGTGGAAAACACCTTGTATTAACAGCTTATGGGGAGCCTTTTATATCTCACCTACACCCAACCATATCTCTCATATGCAGTAGGAGCAGTTTCCAGGTACATGTAGGAGTCGCATGAGCTACACTGGAAGGTTGCCAAGTGCATCCTCGAATATGTTCAGGGTACCACCGGTTATGGGATCCACTATGCATTAGGTTGCACATTGGATCTCATGGGATTCACATATTCTGATTGGCCCGATGATAGCATAGATCGCAAGTCCACCTCCAAGTACATGCTTAGTTTGGGTTTTTGTCCCATCTGTTGGTCGAGTAAAAAGTAGTCAACAATTGTTTTATCATCAACAGAGGCTGCGTACAGAGGAGTAATCAAAATCACTATTCAAGAACTTTATCTTCAAAAGTTCCTCACCGAGCTCGGTATCCAGTTCCATTGTATGTCTGTCATCTAGTGTGACAAATATAGCACACTCAAATTTAGGACATATCTAGTGCAACAATGACAAACAAAACACATAGAGATCCATATGCATTGCAACAGAGAGTTGGTTCTTGATAGGATCATTTATTTGTGGTATTGTCCATCCTTCGAACATACTACCAAAATATTCACCAAGAATTTCACTGAGAAAAAGTTCCACATTTTTCATGATCGTCTTGGAGTGAAGAAAATAGTTGCTTAGCAATTTTCTTTCTTTCCTTATTCATTTTTTATGCATTGTACTTTGAGGGTGGGGGGGGTTTCCATGAAGTTTTACCTCTGTCCTCTTTTTTCAATGTTCATTCATTAGATGCATTGTAAAATGGGCACCTGAAATGGCCTTGTTTCCAGGACCCATTCTTTATTTTACACCATATTAGTGCTCAGGGGGGGTGTTGGAGATATTACACACTCACCTAGTAATTATTTTTCTTAAGTTTGCTAGTCTAATGTTGAGGGAATTATCCATAGATGGGAATATTCTTTCCTAGGAATATTCCATACAAAATAGGGCACCTTCCCTCTTCATTTTTGACTCAGTTACACTTAAGTTAGACTAGTGGAGGAAACACATACATGGCAACCTTGGTTTTATCACCCGCGGTTGCATATTCACATTTATTTTCTCACCAGGAGGGTTCATATCACATGTATGTGGACAGGAGGGTGCATATAATGTGCATGCATGTGTTTATCTCACCTCCACATGCGTGGCTCAGTTAATTGATGATTTCATGGTTAACTAGGCCTAGGTGGTAGATAAATCTAGTTTATGTCAATGAGTGTCCAGATATCTCTAGATCACTACTATGGCACATTGGTTACTCATGTATCCTATATCTATTGTAAATTATTCAGTCTTTGAGTGTGGATTATTGGGATAATATATTTAATTAGTCTTTCTCTCATTCTTGTCCCTCTCTCTCTCTCTCTATTTCTTTTTCAATCTTTGTGTGAATTTATACCAACTAGGTTCTCTGTCCAGGTTTCATCGAAAACTTCACATACTTATGTTCAACATAGCTACAAAATATCCCTTCATATCTGTATTGGTCACAACCCTTTTCAGGTGTGCTTGAGGTCCAACAATTATCCCTAATTATTGTATCTCTTCCCATTACATCTACACAAGAGGAATCCTCCCATTCTCATATCAAGGTTGATAGAGAAACCAAATTTGTTGAATGGATATAACACATCCAACAAAATGTTTGTGATATTTTATAGAAACTAAATTCCAAGTAAAAGCAACAAGACAATCAACATTAGGTTCCACACAAGTTCCAAGTAGGAGATAAGGTATGGTTTCATTTGCAGAAAAAAAAAACCTCACAGGACCCCATCGAAATATCTTCCCAATCTAATATGGGCCTTGCACCATCACCAATGTTGTGGGTGAAAATGATTTAAATTAAGTATTCCCCCTTTCCTTGGCTTGAACCTTGTGTTTAATGTGGGGTTGTTTCAACCATATTTTCCGCATCTCTTGGACACCTTGGAGGTAGTTGACCACTCGGCCCCTACAAAACGCAATCCTAATTGCATTCTAAAAGCTACAATCAACAAGAGAATGGACACAAATACAAATGGAACCCACTAATAGAGCACCCAACTCTATTAGGTCATCAAAACATGGCATCTCCTTCACTAGGGAAAGTAGCTCACCAAAAGTCAAATTCAATAGAAAATTCGCCATTTGATGGAGAAATTTGATGCGATGGGGACCATTGCTTCTTGAGGAAGGACCACTACTTCTTGAGGGGGACCACTAATCTAGGTGGATATCAGTGGCCACCCACTTGTTCCTTTTACCCATAATGGTTCCACATTTCCCTTATGTTTTTGGCAATTAACATAGGCCAAAAATTGGTTGGATGACCAAACACATAGAGCATAGATTAATATTTGTAATTGTCCCTAAAAGGATTTTGTATGCAAAATTTGTGGCCTCGGCAATTTGACATATCAACTATCCTCCTTAGGGCCGACATTCCTTCTTCCACATCATCTCCTAGAGTTAGGGTTTTGAATTTTTCAGGTTTTTTCCTCTTATGGATTCATACTTTATGTTAAAAAGACAATCCACTTGTAATTTGTTTTTAATAATGATTTATCCAACACATCACTCTTTAGAGACAAGCTACCACAATTCTAGCTAGTTTTTATTACTTTGAATTTTGCAATCTTTCTCTATTTCATTCAGTAATAGAATTCAAGTTTCACCATATTACATGATATTTGCAATATCTGTATGTATTTCCATTTATATTTCTACCTTCATTTTGTTTTCTACGTAATCTAAAGAAAAAACATAATAACCAAAAGGATAGATCATCTTTGAGTTCATTAGGATGAATTGCAACAAGTATTTTATTGGGTGTCTCTCAAGGAACATGATGGTTGTATCAAGTGACAAGAAAAGAGGGGAACAATCCTGAAATGACAAAGATTCCAATGAATTATAATGCTATAACTAATGGGTATAAGAGCTTAAATCAATTTTGACTAAACCAAATTGGGAAATAAGATTGTTGGATGAGCATTAATCAATTTTGACATTATCAATGGAACAAGTACACTATCTATTTAAGTAGGAAATAAATATTTGAAAAGAATTGTATCTTTGAGCTCCAATGCCCCATGTAATGTTATATGTGTTGTAGATGATATTTTTACACTCAATTGTACCTCTATATTATGCTAGGTACCTTGAGAGGATAATTAATGTAACATGGTTATTCTCGTTGAATACGACCCACTAGGTAGTTGGTGGGTAAGAATCTACGGAATCTAATAATGAAATGTAGTTGGTACAATCCCCTGGGAATACTAGTGAAAGAGTATATATACACATGCATACCATTGTATCGAGTTGTTGGATTTGCATTGTAACAAGCATGGCTTGCAGAGTGATTCCTACCATAATGGGTAATCCATGGTGTTGTCCTGCCTTAAGAGAATTATCTATATTCTTGTGTTGATTAATTGTGTTCAAACATTTATTACCCTATAGTGTATCTCTCATCTAGGAAGGATCAAAAGAAGAGGTATTAGAGCACTTTATTGGGCCAAGGAGAAGCAATTTTGTTTTTGCAAATTTCCTTGCAATGCATTTTTCACTTAGTTCATTAACCAAATTGTGATTCCACTAGTGCAATCAAAATCAACGTGGTCATGCCATTTCTTAATTGTATTTATAATAGTGATTCTAAAAGGTATCACAAAAGTGACAACTATTTCAAGTTGAGGCCTCAAAACTAGTGCAGAAAATTCTCATGACATGATGATCTCTTTGTTTATGAACTGGATTCCAATAACACCGACACCATCAAAAGAAAAGTGGTCATGATATTTCTGAATTGGAGTCATAATAGTGGTTATAAGAAGTATCAAGAAAGTTAAACTCTTTCAAGTTGTGGTCTCACAACCCTTGCAAAACATTCTTGTGGCATGATTTTCTCTTGGCATATGAAAAAAAATGTAGTCACATTAGTACCACTAGAAAAGAATTGTGGTTACATTTTTAAGTTTGGGTTATAATAATTCTATTGCGAAGTATTGAGGAAATTATTATTATTTTAAATTTCATCCTCGAAAACCTCTTTGTACAAAAGAGCTCCATTGAATAGTAAGTGATTTCTTCAAAACCATGGTTTAATTTTGGAGTTTTCACAGGGAAGATGTATTTTATAAGAAAATACAATGGCCCTAGTATTGAATAATACACAAATGGTGGTAAGCCAAAACATATATACACTTCAAGACACATTCTATACCATAATATAAGGGTTGATGTTGCCATATAATGGAATTCACTTGACACTAGGGAGATTTTGAGACTATCAGAGGAATGGAAAAATATTTTTAAATAAGTGGTCTCATGCCACAAAGAATGATCAAGAGAATAATTGATCCAAGTGGATATTGGTGGCCACCCACCTATTCCAACTGGTTCCTCGTGTCCATTTTTGTTCAACATATTATTCTGTACTAGTTTGTAATTGTGAGTTCTACACTTCTGGGGCTATCTGAAGCCCCACACATCCTCCAGGTGGATATGGGTGGCCTCTCGCCTAATTCAACTGGATTATTTTGTATGTTTTCATGTCAGCATATCTTGTTGTACTTCTGGGGCTGTTTTGGGGCCCTAAAAGTTGTTTTTTTTTTCTCGCCACAGTTAAACTATATATGGAGTCATAGTTTGATGGAGGAATGTGTAGTTAATTGAAATACCTTTCCAATGGGCTATCACATGCCTAAAACAAAGGTCGTATGCAAAAGTTACGGCCCTAGGAAGTTGAGGTACCAAATTACACCAACTTACCCATAGAGCCCACATGACTTTTTGTGTTTCACCTTCTAGGGTTAGGTTTTTGGATGTCTATGTTTTTGGCATTCATGAGTAATATCAAAAAGGCCTATGGAGCCTCATTGTAATATTATACTCAGAAGGATGCGCGTAGCATCCACATCTCTTCTCAGAGATAACTATTTCCATTCGAACAAGTGTTTTAGTTCTGCAGTTTTACAGTTTCAGCCTATTCCATTATTTAATAGAAGATATTGTTCATTGGATATTTTTGTTATTCTTCATATCTCTGTGTTTATTGTATTTAGTCTATTAATTAGTTTGTCCCTCTCCTAAATCCAGATCAGTGGTATCAGAGCGGTCTGCTCTTCATTTATTTTTCTTTATGCATGTTCCCAACAAGATCTGGGTACAAGAAGTTGGGACTCGAACCAATAGAGACATTACAATATCAGTCGCACCAAGCCCAAAAAAAAACCATGGGGGAAGAAAAGAAAGATTATGGAGAAAGAGATCCTATTAAAATGTTGCTTGAGGAAGCCCTCGCGCGAAAAATGAATGAAATGATGGACAACTTCATGTAGATCCTTCAATGGTTTCCCACAGGAGAAGCATCTTCATCAGGCGTCCATGCAACCCCCTTCAAGGTACAGGTAAATTTTGATATTCCATTATTTGAAGGACCGATAGATGCGGATGTTGTAGATAAATGGTTGAATCTGCTCAAAGGATATTTTTTGGTCCACAATTTTTTCGATAGGGAGAATATCACTTTTGCACTCCTCAAGGTTGTTCCCCATGTTAAAGATTGGTGGGATACTTACGCTGAGCAAAGGGTCATGGAGGAATTTACAATGTTTATGGTGGCCTCTACATGGGATTCCTTCCAAGACGCCATTAAATAACAATACTACCCTATTGGAAGCTACGAGGACCAGTACACCAGATGGACCACCCTACGTCAAGAAAGGGACCTGACAGTACCAGCTTTCAACAATATTTTCCATACCCTATGCACCAAATTGGGTATCAAAGACTCTGAGTGTCATCTGGTGCTAAAATGTCATGGTTTTTTTCATAGATACATTCAAATAGAAATGGAGTTCATGGACATCGCCTCTTTGGGCATGACTTATAAATACACTGTCAAGATCGAGCAAAAATTTAAACAGAAACAATGAGAGTTTGGATCTGTAAACCCCTCACAGCCAAAGCAGGGCAAAGGCATCCCCAACCCACACAACAAAGGACCAAGTTGAGATGGTCTCCCTCGGGACAACCAGTCCAAGCCGCAACACAAGAAGGGAAATGAGAAGACGAAGGACACGGGAAAATGGTGTGAGTACCATAAAAGTCCTTGGAACAACATCAAAGAATGTCATTCCAAGCATTCCCTCGTGGTTGAGCTGAAGGCTTCCGAGTCAGAGATCGATTCTAATTCTGAGTCAAATCCTAAAGGAGGGAAGTGGATTATCGATGTTGAACACAGTGCTATTGTCACTAACACCAAAGTTCGACCAAGTGAACCAGAAGAACCAAAGGAAGGGAAACATCTCTTTCACTCACAGATGTGGGTCAAGGGGGCTCCGATTCATTTCATTGTCAACAAAGGTAGTCAGAAGAACCTGATTTCAGTAGAGGTCATCAAGAGGTTGGACCTGCCAACGAAACCACACCCACAGACCTACACCACCGACTGGCTTCGCTAAGGAATATATCTTTGTGTCAGCCAACAATGTCATCTGCCCTACAACATCAAGCCTTTCAAAGATGAGGTATTGTGTGATATTTCTTCCCTTTAAGTTTGTGATGTTCTTTTAGGACAACCATATTTGTGGAAGAATCATGTTGTGTATGAGTCTAGACCCCGTAGTGTTATTATTACTTTGGGTAGACAATTGTACATGATCCTAGAGGTAGTGTCACCTACTTATATTTCTTTAATATCTACTAAGCAATGCAGTAAGGTCATTTCACAGACTGGGAAGTTCTTCTTCTTTGTGATCCATGCTCAAAGTAAGTAGAAGGTTGTCGCCACATCTGTGGCCTCTACACAAAGTCTCTCTTTGAAGCAGAAGAAAGTGGACGAGATCATGGAAGAATACATAGACTTCTTATCCTCACCTACAGGGGTATCGACACACTGCCAAGTCAAGCATCCAATTGATCTAACCGCCAACACACCTCTACCTAATGGACTGGTCTATCGATGTTCATTGATGGAGAATGAAGAAATCAAGCATCATATCTAAGAGCTTCTTCAAAAGGGGAAAATTAGACCCAACTCCTCCCCTTGCGGAAGCTCGATTGTAATGGTGCAGAAGAAGGATGGGACTTGGTGACTCTGCATTGATTATAGAGCCTTAAACAAAATCACAGCCAGGAACCGCTACCCCATTCCCATGATTGATGACCTTCTTGACCAACTCAAAGGGGAAAATTTATTCAGCAAGATTGACCTAAAGTATGGCTACCACCAGCTTCCCATCGAACCAACTGATGTATGGAAGACAAACTTCAAGTCTAAAGGTCTCTACGACTGGCTAGTCATGCCCTTTGGATTAACAAATGCACCAAACACTTTCATGAGGCTGATGGATGATGTATTGAGACCCTTCACCAAATCCTTTGTGGTGGTATATTTGGATGACATCCTCATCTTTAGCAGAATGTGGGAGGAGCACATGCAACATATTCAGCAAGTTTTGAACACTCTACGACAGCACAAGTTGTATCCCAACTTGGAAAAATGATCTTTTGGCATGAACAAGGTCAAATAATTGGGCTACATTGTTGATGAGCATGGGGTACATGTTGATCCAGCTAAGATCCAAGTCATCTATGACTGGTTAGCCCCGACCACACAGACCGAGCTTCAGATATTTTTGGGGCTAGCTAACTTCTACCGATGGTTTGTGTTGGGATTCTCCCATATTGCATGGGCCCTCATCTAGGTGACCAAGGGTGGTGGCAAGGCCAAGTTCATGTGGAGGAAGGAGAAACAACAAGCATTCAATGATGTGAAGCATTGCTTGTGCTCGGCTCCAGTACTCTCCTTTCCCAATTTGTAGCAATGATTTGAGATTGATATTGATGCATCCGACAATGTTGTGGGCACAGTTCTCACTCAACATGGGCATCTGGTGGCATACCATATAAGACACTCTCCAATACTGGCTAGAAATACCCCATCTATGAAAAGGAAATGTATTCCATTGTAAAATCATGTTTTCAATGGATACATTACATTCCGAGGAAAGAGATGATCATACACACTGATCACAAGCCTCTGTAGTTCATAAAGACATAGGGGAAATTGCATAACGATTTCCATCAAAAGTGGTCCACCTACCTGCAACAATTTCATCTCAACATCAAGTATAATACATGTATCTCCAATCATGTCGTTGACTTCCTCAATCAGTTCCCTGTGGTTTCACTCACCACTGTGCTCCATTCTTGTGGACATGAAGCATCTGAGTGGCCCCAACTTTATCCGCAAGATCCAGACTTTTCCACCACATATCATCTCTTGGGTATAAGTGCAATTGTCATTGATTTTCACATTCAAGATGAAATCTTATGCCACCTGGGCCATCTTTGTGTTCCTATAAGCGAGCGGGCAAAGCTAATTTGGGAAGCCCACTACAGTCGGGTGGTAGGACATTTTTGTGTAGAGAAAACCATGGTCATTCTTCAAAAACATTTTTATTGGCCAAAACTTCGATAGGATGTCAGAAAGTATATCAGATCTTGCATTGTCTGTGCCATTTCCAAGCCATCCATCAATAAGAAAGGATTATATACCCCTCTTCCTATTCCCGAGAAGCCTTGGGAATCCATCTCAATGGATTACATGTCTGGCTTGCAGTCCACCAAGCAAGGAAATGACTGCGTGTTTGTGGTCGTTGATCGGTTTTCGAAGATGGCCATCCTCACAGCCTGTAAGAAGAATGTCATAGTGGAAGATATTGCCAAGATCTTCTTCAAATGAGTGTGGGTCCACTTTGGGATACCACATACCATCATCTTCGACCGAGACAGTAGGTTCCTCAACACCTTTTGGTCGAGTCTCTAGACTCTGTTGGACACCAAGCTCACAAAATCCACTGCTTTCCACCCCCAAATCGATGGCCAAATAGAGGTCATCAATCAGATGATTGTGCACATCCTACGCATGTACAATTCTAAGCATCCACGTACATGGGATGAGAGTCTCCCATATGAGAGTTCCATCGGCCATAGCCCATTTCAGGTGGGTCTAGGATTCCAATCCTTGGGACCCATTGATGTTGCACTCCCTCTTTCCATCGCACAGACACACTATTCCCCTGATTAGTATGCGATCGACAAAGCCACCACATTCATTGAGCGGATTCAACACATCCACCAACAGGTCTAGGAGATTTTTCATAAATCCAATGCTAAGTACAAGAAGCGCCATGATCAACACATGGTACCACACCAGTTTCAAGTTGGTGACAAAATATGGTTACATATGCAGAAGGAGCGTCTCACCGGGCCCTATCGGAAGATTCACCCACTTCGTTATTGGTCTTACACTATCACCAAGGTTGTGGGTAGAAATTATTTTGAGCTTAACACTCCACCTTTCCTTGGTCTGCATCCAGTATTCAATGTGGACCTCCTTCGACTATATTTTCCACCATTATTAGACACTTCTGATATCACAGAACAGCTAACACTAAAAGAGCTCAACCCTGAATGCATGGAAAAAGCATCCACTGATCAGATAATGGACACACAGGTCAAGGGAACTCGCCAACAACGAATCCAGATTTATCAGGTTGCCAAGGCAGGGAAACTCCTACACCAAGGCAAGTGGCTGACCCGGGGACAAATCCAATATAATTTTTCTCACCTGATGGGGGAACTCAATGCAATGGAGACCATTGCTTCCTAAGGGGGGAGGATTGATCCAGGTGGATATTTGTGGCCACCCACCTATTCCAACTAGCTCCTCGTGTCCATTTTTGTTCAACACGTTCTTTTGTATTGCTTTGTAATTGTGGGTTCTACACTTCTGGGGATATTTGAAGCCCCACACATCCTCCAGGTGGATATGGGTGGCCTCTCATTTAATCCAATTGGCTTATTTTGTATGTTTTCATGTCAGCACATCTTGTTGTACTTCCGAGGCCATTTTGGGGCCCTAAATGTTTTTGTTTTGGCTCGCCACAGTCAAACTATAGACGGGGTCATAGTTTGATGGCAGAATGTGTATTTCTATGAAAGACCTTTCCAATGGGCTATCACGTGCCTAAAACAGAGGTCGTATGCAAAAGTTATAGCCCTAGGAGGTTGAGGTACCAAATTACACCAACTTACCTATAGAGCCCACATGAATTTTGGCGTTTCACCTTCTAGGATTAGGTTTTTGGATGTCTATGGTTTTGGAATTTATGAGTAATATCAAAAAGGCCTATGGAGCCTCATTGTAATATTATGCTCAGACAGATGCATGTAGCATCCACATCTCTTCTCAGAAATAGCTACCACCATTCAAGCAAGTGTTTCAGTTCTGCAGTTTTACAGTTTCAGCCTATTCCATTATTTAATAGAAGATATTTTTCACTGGATATTTGTGTTATTCTTCATATCTTTGTGTTTATTGTATTTAGTCCGTTAATCAGTTCGTTCTGCTCCTAAATCCATATCAATAATAGGGTTTATATTCATTTACAAATATCATTTTTCATGTTCATGGATGCCTTCAATAAGAGAAGTTTGTTATTTCTATAAACCATAGAAAAAATCATAATTTCATCAATGTTAACTTGTTGAAAATATTGCACGTCCCCACAAAGCATATCCAAAGGACACAAGTTGAGATTGAGAATTTTCAATTTTTTTAGGATTTGAAAATTACTATGGATAAATATGTTTTCATTCAGATATTCATGATGTCGATATTATTCTTAAATATCCTTGGAAGGACTCATTGGGTATGGTTAATATTAATGTGAAAAAGAAATTTATGAAGCTTTGGTACAAGAAAAACGAAATCCAAAATCACATTGAAAAACATTTCTCTTACTAAACAACAAGTTCCCAATGCAAAACATAAAGAATTCATCATAAGAAGATTAATTTTGTAACCTATAGAAAAATCATAGGAAGAGTCCAAGGACGAATCAAAAGACAATCCCATAGAAGCACCCAAAGTAGTTCCCTAGGAATGGTATAACAAGGAAGAGGAATCTATGGAGCACCATTCATTAAAGGAACAAAAAGGTGAAAAGTAAAATAAAGAAGAAAAACTAAGTAAGGTTTTTGCATATCGCTACCCATACCACTATGAGAAACAACATTCATCAAGGAAAGACCATGAACATTAGCATCCCTATTATGGACCTACATGGAACTAGAAAAGCACCCAGTATAAAGGTACATGGTGGAATACAATCAACATGTGGAGATATCAAAATAACAAAACAACAAAAAGGATCCAAAGGAGAAACAATAGTCGATATTGAGATGGAAAGATAGAATTTGTACCATGTTATCACAATATTTGTACTTGTGCAAATCCCACCACAAGATCCCCAAATATTTCTTAACAATGGAAGAAACTACCACTATCACCTTAGTAGGATATTCCCTCGTTTTAGTGATGGAAGAGGTCCACCACAAGGGAGGCTTCCCTAGTGACCTCAAGGGATCAAATGGAAATCTTAGTAGCCAAGTCTACTGCCCCCTATCTTGATCATCGATTTGTTGGTCTAGGTCTAGGAAAGAGAAGAGGTTGAAGGTGATTTGTGTACCTGCCCGGAACAACAACACTTTGCAGTGTATATACAACAATTACCAAGCTAAAGTATGAAAAAATAACCTCTTAAGACACTAGATGAGATATATTGTGGTGGTTGTTACAAATTTGAAGCAGTAAACAATTATAGAACAATAGTAAATGATTTGTAACCGCGGAAATAATTAGTGCTCAGAAATACCACAATTGACCATGAAAAGTAGGTATATAACCAATATAATATTATCCAATTGTTATAGGTGATTTATGAGTGAGTTAAGCCACCTTTAGATGAGTGTATAGAGAAAATTAGTGTAGTTTTAGATGGTTGTAGCAAAATTTTAGAACAACATCAAGAAATATTACAAGTTTGTTAGGGTTAGAGTTACTGGAGTTAGTAGAATGCTTAAGATATTTAAGAGAGAGGTTTTATCAATCAATTTCACCACAAGAGTTGCTTCTAGATTAGTTCATTTATGTTGATGTTTTTGGTAGCAGTGGGAGGTATTCACCTCCAAGACAACTTTTCTTAGAGATGAAGATGCCAAGAAGTCAAAGGAAAATCATTAAACAGATCAAAGAAGCCTTAGAAGAAATTAGAAGATCCCAAAAGAGAAGTTGACCCACAAAAAATTAATAAAGAATAAATATAATGCTCCAAAAGTAAAGTCGGCCCACAAGAAAAAGACAAAGTGAAAATATATTTTTCAGAAGACAAGTCAGCCCCACTTGAAGAGACACTTGTTTAGAAAATACACCTGCCCAGTCCAGTATAAATAAAGGTCGTGCCTTCCTCATTTGTTACACACTCTCACTCATCTATAGCACAAATCTTGTGGAGAACAGTAGTTGCAGTTGTCCAATGAAGGAGGAAGGAATAAGGGCATAGGTTAGCTAGGGTTTCCTCATAACCCTCACTAGGGTTTATCTTCTGTTTTGGTGATGTGCTGGTGGAGGATAATTACTCTAACACTCTGTCTAGGGATTGATGTAGTATTGAGTCTAGATCTGCTCTTTCTTCTAGTGTTGATATCTTAGGATCAAATCTCATAGGGAGAGATCTTAGTACCTTTTGAACAATTACAGATTCTTTAATTTCTTCTCCCAATCCTATGATTTAATTTACTTTTTCATTGACTCGTAAGAATTAAGCTGCAATATCCTCATCTTCCTTCATCTTTAGTTGTTCGAAATGACCTCTGTAAGTTTGAATCTTTGTTTCTTTGACTTTTGAATCTCCTTCATAAATATTTTGAAGCCTGTCCCAAATCTCTTTAGCGGAATTATTTTTCCTGAGTTTTATTTCTCTTTCATTTGTCGACGGAATTGTTGGTTCTTTGTATCCATCTACAATTGATTGCCAAATTTCAAATCCTTGTGCCTGTATATCTGTTTTCATCCTTCTGCTAAAAAATGCATACTTTTGTCCATCAAACTGTGGTATTCCATTTTTATACATGTTGTTGCTCTCCATGATCTACCTTTCAGTTTTTAAACTGATTTCTAAAGGAACCTACTCTGATACCAATTGTTGGATTACTGAGAGGGGGGATGAATCAATAATAGAGAAATTGAATCATTTTCTAACCACAATATGAAAGTATTATATCAATGTAAGCATTATCATCCAATAATTGCAGAGTAAATAAATAATGAACAAATGACCAATCATACACATACACAATACACTGATGTTTTACGTGGAAAACCAAAGAGAGAGAAAACCCCATAATGTGTTTTCTTATATGTATTTAAAAATTACATTCATTGGAAGCACCAATTTCCTTTGTTTTCCAGCTGCAACTGGAAGGAGGCTCCAACCCCCTGTTTTTTTAGGCTACAACCTGAGGGAAGCTCCAACTCCCCAATTCTATGGCTACAACCAGAAGGAGACAACAACCCCATATCTTCTCTGACTACAATCAGAAGGTGGCTACAACCACCCGTCCAACCGCCCTGAAATATAAATTCCAAATTTAGACAACCTGTCACTATCACTGAATAAACCATTGCCAATGTCAACTTGTCATTGTCATTGAATCAACCACTGCCACTATCAACCTATACCAATAACCTGTAACAACCTGTACCAATCAACCTGCACCAAACAACATGTACCAATAACCTGAACCAACATGTACCATGCATCAACTACACATCAACTATGACTCATCAAGATGTACCAACATCATCAACTATACACCTCATGTATGTGCCAAATCATCAACTACTAGTCTCAACCATGTACCCAACATGTACCTCAACCATATACCAAAGACACACACCAATATAACCATAAAATAATAATCACTCTATCCATAAACCAAATACCATAAACCCTTACATCAAACCATGTGCCACAACCTCATTTTTGACGAGGGTGACACTACTTTAGAACAAATTGATTTAGAAGACGGTATGCGGCACATGCATTTAAATGGTGCATGCTCAAACGAAGGGAATGAAGCTAGCATTATCTTGTACTCACCTATAGGTAAAATCCACAAATTTTCTAATAGGTTAGAGTTTGTTTGCATGAACAATGTCACTAATTTTTAAGCCATACTTCTAGGTATAAAAAATGCTTATAACCTTGGTTGCGGTCACCTTACAGTTTTTGGTGATTTTGAACTTGTTGTAAAGCTCGTGCGTAAAATCTATTCTCCTAGAAATAAGTTGATGAAACACTATACCCAAGTTGTTTGGATGCTTATCTAGAACTCGTTATCATTTAACATCACTCATCTTAAGAGAGAACTTAATTCAATGGCTGATAGGTTAGCTGTATTTGCAGAATCCCCTACTCGGAAACTTCTACCTCAAAGACCTGATTGTACTTTTCAATCTTTATATCATCCTCACATTCCAATAATGTAGAATCATGGAAGGCTTTCCCTAATGATGAAGGCATTTTTTCTTTCATACAAAATGAACCGTTTAATCCTAAGGAAATCATATATATGGAACATGATAAATTCCCAAAAGGATTGACTCCTCTTGAGAGTTCATTTTCATCGAGTGATGCGAGAAAGAAAGAAACACGTAAGGAAGAGGAATCGAAAAGGAAAGTGGGTGATTCCATTTCCTTGAACCTTGGGACCTTCGAATCTCCAAAGATGGTTAAACTAGGTGCCCAATGTTCCACTAAGGAAAAGGCGAAATTCACAGAACTACAATATGAATTTCAAGATGTTTTTGCATGGTCATACAAGGATCTTCATGGTTTTGATCCTTCTCTCATACAACATGCCATTCCTATCAAGGAATGGATAAAACCAGTTAGGCAAAAACAAAGACCCATTAACTTCGCGCTTGAAGCTACCATTAGAAAGGAGTTGGAATTTTTTTTGAAAGATGGTATAATCTTTCCAGTTAAGTATTCTGAGTGGGTTTCAAATTTGGTTCCTGTTAGGAAAACAACTAGTCAGATCCGATTATGCATTGATTTTCGTGCATTAAATAGAGATAGTGTAAAATATCATTTTTCTCTCCCTAATATGGAAATGGTTTTGCAACAGGTCGCAGGGTCACAAATGATGTCCTTACTTGATAATTTCTCTGGATATAATCAAATCAAGGTAAAAAGGATTGATAGATACAAAACCACCTTTACTACATGCTGGGGCACATTTGCTTATGAACACATGCCTTTTGGCTTATCTAATACAGGTGCCACCTTCCAAAGATCTATGAAAATAGATTTTGGTGATTTGATCGGTAAAATTATCCAAGTATATCTTGATGTTTTGACTATATATTCAAAGAATCGATTGGATCACTTTGGTCATCTCAAGAAATTTCTCATGCGATGTAAAAAAAATTGGCATTTCTATAAATCCTTCTAAATCTATTTTTGGCATCACCAAGGGCAAGATCCTTGGACATATCATTTCTGATTCAGGAAGCATAGATCCTGAAAGGATTGTTTCTATTCTAAATCTTCTTGCCCCCACTTCCAAAAAGGAGGTTCAAGCCTTTATGGGTATTATCAACTTTGTCCGCAGGTTTGTTCATGATTTTTCTTTAATGGTCAAACCAATTCATAATATTCTAAAACAAGATCATTCTTTTTCTTAGACAAATGACGTCGAAAATGATTTCGTAAGGATTAAGAAGGAAATCATGTTTGCATTGGTTCTGGCGAAAACTGGACTTTGAGAAATATTTTATCATATACACTAATGCCACTGAGGAAGCAATTGTTGCTATCCTCTTACAATGTGATGATCAGAATAATGAAAAACTTATAGCTTACATGATCCAAATTTTATCAGATGATAAATTCAAGTACTCTTATATTGAGAAACACACATTTTCTCTTGTTAAAGTTGTAGAGAAATTTCGCCACTTTATCCTAGGAAAACACATGCAGGTAAAAGTCCCTTTTCCTATTGTCAAATTTATGTTTTCACAAACTTATCTTTCAGGGAAGCTTTCACATTGGCTTGCCAAAATCTAGGAGCATGACTTAACGATCATGACTTAGAAAACAATTAAGGAACGAGACTTAGCCCTTCACTTAGCTCAACATGATGAAGCAAGTAAAGAAATTGACAATGAAGATAATCCTCTTTCAGCACTGTTTTATATTGAGAATCAAACCCTTTCTATTGTTGAACACCCCTGGTATAAAAATCTGGTGTATTACTTGCAATATCAGAAGTGGCCAGATGACTTAGATCCTCATCAATGGAGAAGGCTTTGTCTTAAATCTTCTAGGTATATTATTTTAGGAGACTTTTTGTTTAGGAGGTTTGCTGATGGTATATTACTTCAATATGTGAATAATGAGGAAGCACAAAAATTGTTACAGGAAACTCATGGATATTCAGATTATGTTATTCATGTTGGTGGCCACTTTTCTGCTAAAGCTAATGCTTTTAAAATCATCAGAAATGGTTATTATTGGCCTTCAATTTTTCGAGATTCTTGTAAATTCGCAAGATCTTGTGAAAAGTGCCAAAAATTCACTGGGAAAGAGCGCCTTTATTCTATGCTTTTGCAACCTGTCCTCCCTGATTTTCCTTTTTCTAAATGGGGCCTAGACTTTATTGGTCCTATTAACCCTTCGTCTTCTACAAGACAGTTTTTTATGTTAACAACAAATGATTATTTCACTAAGTGGACTGAAGTTGTCCCTCTTAGACACTCACAGGATGAATAGGTAATTTCTTTCCTGGAAATTCATATCTTCTCCATATTTGGCATTCCTTTAGAGATTATTACAAACAATGGTCTTGCTTTCATTTTTGAAAAATTGACTCAATTTCTAGCTAAATTGGGATTCAAACATTTCACTTCATCAACCTATTACCCTCAAGGAAATGAGAAATCCGAGTCTACTAACAAAAATATGGTTAGGATCGTAAAGAGGCTCATTAAAGATAAGCCTCATCAATGGCATACCCTCCTCACCTACGCCCTTTGGGCAGATCACACTACTACCAAGGTAAGCACAAGTTGCACCCCATTTTAACTTGTTTATGGTCAAGAAGACATTCTACCTACTGAGCTGGAACTCTCCTCTCTATGGCTGATGCTACAAATTGAAGAATTAAATTTTTCCAATGTCCCTCAAAGGATAAATGCACTATTAGCCTTAGAAGAACATAGAATGTTTTTCTTGGAAAACATAAAGAGAAGACAACAAACTGTAAAGAAATATTTTAACAAACACGTAAAAGTTGCCAAACTTAAGGTAAATGAGAAGGTCTTACTTTGGGACTCAACCCATGCTGACAGAGGAATACATTCGAAGTTTCAAAAATTATGGCTAGGTCCTTTCAAAATCGCTTTTGTCCTAGGCGCAAATTCTTATCCTTTAAAAGATTCAGAAGAGCTATTGTTTTCTTATAGTACCAATGGTTCCCACTTGAAACATTATGTGGAACCAACTTGATTGATAAATTCCATGTGGAAATCACTGTTGTATATAGCTTTTTGTCTTGCTATTTTATTTTTTGTTCAATTGATTGTTCAATTTCTACTAATTTTCTGTTGTTTTATTTTATGTTTATCAGAAATAAATTTTGGATCAGTTTTGCCACAACAATGTCATTTTGTAAGTGTTGTTGATCAATACAAATAAATTTTACATAGTTTTCATGGTGTTCTCCTTTTAGACATCGCTGAAAATGTTTTTTCTCTCAGTTCTGTAGTTAGATAGATGATTTGGTTTTCTTCCCTATTTTCTATTATCCCTTTCTTCCCTCCATCTTGAGATTCAAAAGAGCACATCAAAAAAATTATTCTTAACACAAAGAAACACTTTTCATTGTGATTGATCGAATTTTATGCATACAGGACCAAACCCCCTCATACGTACCACTTTTCATGAGTTATTCCCAAAATCCTGTCCCATTATTTCTCTTAAACCATATTTTCCCCCTTGTTGCATAATCATTCTGGTCAATAATTATTTGATCTATGTTCACCGATTTGTGAAACTAGACATTATGAGTTCTTAATCTGTTGGAAACAGATTTCCCTGTAGAGTCGTCAATTTTTTGACACCGAAAAGTGCAACATAGGGTACCTGCTTGCAAATGGTTGCAACGCCTTATTATTTAATTATATTTAATAATATACTAATAGGTGGGACACCTTGTGTAACTTATGTGACTATGACGAAGAGATGACACTCATGCTTTACGTGCTTATGAGTGGGATGAGATGAGCTCTACAATTATTTGCGTTTAAGATCTCTATCGGAATAATTAATCAAATATGATGTTATGGGCGATATGATTTAAAAGGGAATGGTGTTGTTTTTATATAACACTCACAAGTATTATTATGTTACATTTATTTTGAGGAAGGACCTAAACTCCATTCTTAAGTTATATGTGTGATGTGGTGATTTCATGCTACAAGGGTACATGCATTGTTTGAATTGGGAGTAAGGTTGGAACATAGCATCCCTAGCAAGTATTTGAGATATGTCACATTGAAGTTTTTAAACAAGGGTCAAAGCATTTGTTAAATTGGAAACTTAGGGAAATGGTGGTGTATTTGACCTACATTAATTGATTTGGAGTTAGTGTTTAATGTGTTGTATGTTAGCGTGCTCATAATGGCTATGGATGAATGAAGATATGACATAAAGTAAATGCACATCGCTCTAACCCTCCTTGAGCCCGCCACCCTAGTCATTTTTCATTTTCTCTTGTTGGTTGTTGTTGCTCCATTTTTTTCGAACGTGGAAGAGGTATAAAAGCTTGAGGTTTTTCTCCTTAGTAATTTTTACATAGGTATGGATTTCTTTTTGTTCCACCCATGAATATTTCTCTCTTCTATTTAATTAAGTCAACAATTAGCTCTTGAGTTTGCTCGTTGTCTGTGCATTTCCAAAGTTATAATGTATGGAGGTTTTGACTGTGTATGGATTGGTGGTTAACTATTGGTCTCTGTGGCGTTGTATTTGAACCATGCATATTTGAAAGTTATGTGGATGTTCTTATTGTTTATGGTATTCATTCTTTACTTGTGGGAAAGAATACAATTGGAGATCTCGGGTTTGTCGTGCCTCTAGTTTCTTCTGTTGGGTTTCTTCCCCAAGAATATCAAATCTCATCACATGTGGGGTATATGGACACTCTACCTATCACTTAAGTTGTTAGTATTCGTACCCATGGTCGTCCTTATAACATATCTATGGATATACATATGAAGTCTTGTAGAAGTTTTAAGCTTCTTGTGCTCCTTTGTGCTAAACCCTCAATTCGTTAAGCTCGTTCCCATCACCGCATTACTCTTCATTATTATGTATTGAACCATGTGTATTGGAAATTATTGTGGAGGTGGCCAACCCAAAATTTGATAAAGGCATTGTTGGTGTTCATTTGTGGTCATGAGTTTAGTTGATTATTTGTTGTTCAAAAGGGGAAGAATGTTAAACCCACTCATTTTTCTGGTAATACAGTCTTTCCTGTGGATATATTGGGGTGACAACATCATTGCAAATTCATTGTTTAAGGAATACGAACTACTATGTGTTCGATTTTGTATAAAAGGAATACCTATGTGGATGAATTATATATGCGGTGAATGAGTTTTGTGAACTAGAATCAAAGGAATTTTAGGAGTGTTGTTATTTGAAGTTTCATTTTTTGAATTATGTTATACAAAGAGATCCCTTTTGTGGCCACTTCGTGGAACCCCATAGTGATTTTAATGTACTGGTGTTGATATCATGAACCCCACTCTATCCATTCCTCGAATGTTGGTTTTGTTTATTTCGATTATTGTGGTGTTGTGTCTCCTCGACCATGTTGCGCACAAGCTGTGTTACTATTGTTAAATATTTATTGAGCAAAGAGTTGTGAAATCATTCCTATGAAATGTGGATTATATATGCAAATGAACATCCTCGCAATGAAATATCAATTCTAGAATTTTGGAAACTGAGTGTTGAATTTCAATTTTGAAATAGTGAAGAAGTTTAAATTTTGATGTTGGAAATGACATTGATTGATATATTAATAGAACAATATCCATGGGAGTCCTTTCCATTATATAATTTTACGTAAAATACACTCCCCTCATTATCCCAATTGCATTTTTCACTCCTTGTTATGTTGTTACTCATTTTTAAAGAAAATCTTGTGTGGAAACGAAAATGATGATGTGTAAGTTAAAGTGATGATTGGTATTTTGGGAGTTGGTTGTATACAAAGTTTGAATGTTTTATTGATTGCTTGAAAAGTATTCATGATTATTTCCCCCTCCATGATATCACTTTACGCTAAATACAAGTCCTCCATACTCCCAATGACCCTATCAATTCCCTATTCGTGTGACGATTAATAAATGTTTTTTTTCCTTTGAATGGATTGCATGTGTCATGTAGTAAATAATAGAGCCAAATCTTGATTTATTTAAGTAGAGTTTCAAGTATGGATTATTAAGAATTTTTCATGACTGGTTAAATATTGCTACAGGATGATTTTATTCAACAGGGGCAACAATGGCCAAAATAATAGAGGCAGAGGTAATTGGCAGCGAGGCTATAGAAGGCCTCGATTTTCTATTCAGTTCGATGTTGATCCACAAGAGTTAAACCAGTTGTTTCAAGCTGGGTTTTTCAATTTGATTTTCCATGGTATATCGCATCCCCAACCTGACAGACCCCCATTTCAACCTCCTCAAAATTTTCTCGGCATTCTAGTTCCTCCACATGTGTTAATGTAGCCGAAAGTCCCTGCTAATGACAATTGGCAATAAATTATCCACCAACCCGTCTCTCATCACCGTGGTTGGCCCACTATGTCCTTACCTTTAACACCACCAATTAATACCAATGTTCAAATTGATCATGTTGTTTCCCCAGTATAATTCTCACACGCCAACAAAAGATTAAAAATTGATATCCCACAACCTGTGTAAGATAAAGGAAAAGCAACAGCCTCCCCCTCTATTCCATCCACATAATCTTGTAAATCTAGGTCTTCACGTCTCCACCTAAAAGATGACTTCTTCTATGTGATCAACGAAATATAGCCCTGAGGGTCTAACCAACCAAGGGCTACTAAAGAAAAGTCAATTGGAGACAACAGTGAGAAGAGGAAATATGCCTCGCAAAACAACAAATATGGATTTTAAAAGACATTTATGATTTCAAGTGATGAAGACAGTATTTAATAATTTTCAACTTTTGGGACAACAAGCTTTATTTTGGATATTTTTGTGGATAAAATGGATATATTGTTTTTTTGGGATATGTCCTTAAATTTTGCTGATATTTAAATATTTGATTTAAAGAATATCAATGGGAGCTACAAGGGTGTTATATGATCCAAATGATAAATTTTGTATTTTATATTTGTTGATCGAAAAAATAATGATGGGAGTCACAAGGGTCCCACCTATTTAGTAATTATTAACTAGACCCTTATTTATATATTATTGTTAATTATTTATCCATAAACTAATTAGTTAAGTTAATTTGACTTAACTAAAGGAAGTAGTTGAACTAACTCAACTTATTGAGAAATAATAAAGGTTCAAGGAGAGGAAGAAATTAAGGGTAGAATAGAAGGAGAAAGAAAAGACTAAGGTTAGTAAGATAGCCTCAGTTTTCATTCATTTATGAGTTTACTTGAAAGCCTAATCCTCTTGTTGATAGTAGGGTCTTATTGAAGGAAACAAAGTTCAAAACTGAATCATACTTTTTAGTAGTTTGTTTTAAAGGTATTTGATTCATCCTTGATAGTCTGTGTATTCTTGTATGTCTGTGAATTAATTTTCATGGATGATAAAGGATATCTTGCAGAGTCAAATGGAAGCATTTTTGTGGAAAGTTGACCTAGATCATTATTTCATTTTTATTTTATTGTCGGAGTCTTTTTTTATGGTGCCCATCGGAGACCTCTAAATATGACTTTGATCCATACCCTCGCAGGGGTTTGTAAAGAGAAATACACTTTCGTATCTTAGAATGAAATAAATCAGATTATTATCATGTCTTATACATGTGTTTTCATGACTTGGTTCCTCCTTTCACTTTTGATCTCCATGTTTACTTTATTGTAAAAGTTGTATATATTCTTGTAGCTTTGTATACATTTTATTTTTACATTGCAACATATACAAATCATAAAACCAACCTTAATCCTTGTAATTAATACTTATGGATTGAGTGAATTTTTTGAGGCTATAAACCCCGGGTGACATTCTCAACTATCTTGTCCTAGCCAAGCAAGATCTGAAAATGATTGAGTAAGGTTTTACATACCTTTTCCTCAACACCTGTGTCATAGGTTTCCAAGTATTCATACTTCCATACAAAGACATCAACAAACTTTTTCAATAGTTTGATATATTCATCCCTTTGGTTTTCTGACAGACTACTAGACAATTTGACATACTTGGGTTCCTCTTCAGTCCCTAAATTACACTTTTTCAGATCATCATTTTCACTTCAACCTCTCACTTTCACAGCCACATCATTGTTATAAAATAATCTCTCCAAGGGAACTAAACCTTTAGGAATATGATTGCTAGGAAATTGTACAATTTTGTGATCTGCGATCTTGTTCAGAAATTTATCAGCATGCATATTTTTATCATCATCTAGGCCTTGGCCAATATGAAGAGCAGAAAATTCATCTATTGTTTTGAGAAATATTTTTATTTCAAGATCATATTCAAAAAACTTCCAATGCTTGACATTATTAGGTATATAAGGTATATATTTCACCTCAACATCATACTTAGGTTTGGGAGGTAGTGGGATTTTAAAGTTACTAGCAGAAACAACCAAGGAATCAACCAATGTATTATCTTCTCTAGGAACAAATGATATGTTGAAGGCTAGGAAGAAATTGTCAATAAGGTCCCATACCTCATTCCTATAATTTCTCAATCTTGGATGCTTTTATTGATAGATATTTCTAACTTGATGCACAATCAGCTCTACGTCTCCAAGAACTGATAATTCTTCAATCTTTATGTCCTTTGCAGCTCTAAGCCACAAAATTAAGGCCTCATATTCCGCAATGTTGTTTGTGGTTTCAAATTCCAATTTGAAGGACAAGTTTATGACTTCTTAAGAAGGAGAAATGAAAAAAAACTACAACACCAACACTATATTTAGAAAATGCACCATCAAAATACATTTTCCAATTTTGAGCACCTTGTCTGAATGTCTCACATGTTGTTGGTGATTGCTTTTTAATTTCCAATGGTGACTGAGGAAAATTAGCAAGATGCAAAATGCTATATCCCAAATCAATATCAACAACATATATGGGATGGTTTGTGGGATTGCCTTCATCACTAATAATATATGCAAGGTGTGTTTCTCTATACAACCTTCTATGTTCACCCCCAAAGACTGGTATAGTAGCATAAAATAGATACATTTGCAATGTTCCTCCCAACCTTTTAATCCATGGTCTGGACAATAGCATCCCAAACTTGGGGGTAACATCTGAAACTCCAATATCCATGAATATAATCTTCATAGGTAGTTGAAAGAGAGTAACAACCAAATCTTTAATCACCCCAAGGAATTTTACTTTTCTTGAGTCAAAGGAATATAGATGATGATATGCTTTAGTGATTTCTAGACCCAATTCATCCATGACAGACTTAGGAATTAAGTTATGGGATGCACCTTAGTCCATAAGGCAGTTGTGCAAGATTTTATCATGTACATTCAAAGAGGTGTAAAAAGGAGGAGAGTAGTCTTCTATGTATTTGTTAAGCCCTAATATTGGCTCATTACCCCTTAATTGGGGCATATTATATTAGTAATTTTATTTTATTTATGTCGGCTTTAGGCCATTAGTTGTAATTATACCTCCTAGTCTCCTATATATACCAAGGAGACATTTTCATTTTAAATCATCTTGTACTTGAACATTTAAGTGGGGTAAAATGAGGTTGCCCCCTCGAAGAGGCTTATTATCTGAAATTATCTCTTTTTCAAGGCATTGAGTACTTTTTCTAAGTATTTTCTATGCTATATTGATATTTGGTTCTTAACATATGGTATCAGAGCTCAAGGTCTTGGGGTTTCGCTGCTACATCTGAGACACCTTGGAATTTTTTCTATAAATGTTTTTCTACAACGTTTCAGAAGGAACGGATTGGAGGATATTTAGTAGATGGATCAAGGTACGTTGGGTTCAAAATTCATCTCCCGAGGCCTTATACTTTCGGAGATACAGCCTGTACAAGATAGGGTTCTGGAATCATCCTAAACTGAGTCATTGCAGAATTTTCGCTATAAAAACTTTTCTGTAACGTTTCAGACCCTGAACTATGGAGGATATTTATAGAAATTAGTAAGGTATCTGTGGTAAAAATTTTATCTTCTGGGTCATCTTAAATTTGTAGATACACCCTGTGTAAGATAGGGTATCTGACTAGTCCTATTGACTAGTCTCAAGAAGGTGTTCCGAGTAAAACAATGATAACTTCTTCCTAGAGTATCTAAATTGAGTGGGACTGGTTTCATTGGATCGTGGATAGTCTTTAGTATTTCTAGTGCGATTTTCAGAATTTTATATCAATTATTTTGTGTGAGGCACGCTATACAAGTGAGATCTCCTGGAAAGGCCAAAAATCGGCAAGTTGTGGGGAAGTTACTGTAAATTCCA
>ML786727.1:434780-453201 GCA_009831015.1 Picea engelmannii | reverse complement strand
AGTCTAGATGACTATATTGATGCTACCGGGTAAATGGTATGTTTTGTGCTCAAGTCCATTACCTGTAAATACCTCTCTAGCTAGGAGGGAGTGTTAATATTATGGTAGTTGCGGGAGTTATTTACCTCCACGTGTGAACCTGACGTGAATAGAAGACTTCAGGAAGCAAGAGAAACCCCAATGAGTTGGCTAATAACCCTAGAAGCCTTGTCGGCTCAAGAAGATAATTTATATTAGGTTATTAGCCTCCAAGAGAAGAAGTCGGCCAAAAATTATAATAATATACTAAACAGACACTTATCCAGAAGGAGAAGTCGGCCCCAGCATAACTGGCAGAACTACTATAAATACAGGGTGTTAGTTCTCATTTGTAGCATCTCAAAATTGCAGTTTTCCCAGTTGGTGTGCACTGCAGTTGCAGTCTTGTGCGCAGGTTTGGAGGAGGGTTGCAGCTGCAGCTGCAGCAGCAGCTAGTTTCAGTTTTGGGTTGAATATCTCTTGGCTAGGGTTTGGACTATTTGATAAGCTTTTTGTGATGCGCTATCCTTAGGGAATGATGCACTACCCTTTGTTTGGATATCTAGCCTAGGGTTTGCTTCTGGAGGAATTCTCAGTCAAGGTTAAGGTGCTCGGAGGGAGGCTTCAGCCTATGGTTGGGTGACGAAGGTATCGTCAATGGTAAAACGAGCACACCATCTTCTATATTCTAGCAGAGCCTCTACGATGTGATCCAACAACCACTGTCACTCCTCTTCCTAGGCTTCTGAATTACTCCGACTTAGAAGGTTTTCTAAGTGCTTAAATTATTCAACCTTTTCCCCTCCTATGGGCCCATCTCCTGGATTTCATCTGCACTCTTAAAAGCGCTATCTCTCCTGATCTTGATCTCTTTGAAGGTTTTCGTCATCCCACATGCTCCTTGCGTTTCAGGGATCGCTTCAAACTCACATCAAGGGCCAACGACGATCGACGGTTCACAGGAATTGTGGGGTCCCAACATGTAGGTTATTTACCAGGGAGTTCAACTTCCGCAATATAGAAAGTGCTCGCTCGATTCTAGTCTAATCGGGATCGTTGATTCTCCAGCCTGTTGAGATCAACGGCAAGGGTGAATTGCGGGCTGCAAACTAGCGTGTCCACTATTTTCACCTTTGCGCCCCGCAGTGATTCCCCACCCTCGATATTCGTTCATAGATCAACAATGCATATCAATTGCAGGGTTTAACTTGACCTTCGTACAACTTGACATATCGGAGCCTCGAGCTCCCAATTTCCTAGACCCAGGTCACATGGATCTTCATAAAACTCTGGGGCTATGATCCCCGCTCTTAGTCGGGTTTTTAGTTAAGGAAATGAGCGCAAGTTCAAAGTCTCCTAAACTACTGGTCTAAAGGGAACACCTTCCCGACTCGTAGATATTTTAAGCTCTAAATCAAGGAAAGGTAACTTGTGAGGTTGCCAAATCGGTATATAGGCCTAGAGGCTTGCTTCGACTCTAAAACGACGATGTAAATTCCTAGGGAAAGTGCCTTCGAGTGATTAAACTGGGGCATATGGAAATTGAAGAATAATTATAGGTTCTCAAGGAAACGAACGCATACTCATAACTTAATCATTTAATACAAAGAAAGAAACCTTTATAGACATGTAAATACTCGCATGCATCCCTTATTTGCAATTCAAAACATAAGGCAAGAAGACACTTATCAAAAGCATAGAGTGTGATGTGACTGCTGAAATGGGTGCTCGTTTCCACCCAACCATAGGCTCAGTCACTCCCAATGGATTTATCACTGGCCACCCCCAAGCTTAATCCGTGATGCTTTGAGATTCAATCTCTTACTTCCAGCTCAACGAAATTTAGGGACGAAGGTTACTCTCCTTCTCCCAATACAAAATGTAGATAAGGACGAAGGTTACTCTCCTTCTCCTGGTTCAATCTCTATTTTTTGTGATCAGAACTCACTATTCCTCTTTCAATCCTTCCTCAGACCTGAGAGTTTCCTCTCCCATCTCTGCATTTTTCTTCCCAGCCCTCCCCCTCCCCACCACACTCCCTTTCTTGTCTTTTTCCACAATATTGTGTGTGGCTTGAATTTCCAGTCCGTGGTCGGGTCTCGAAGCTTTACGGATGGGTGGTATGCCCCATCCCCTCATTAACTCTTGAGGAGGCCTTCCCACCTACCAGCCAGATTGTAATTCATTCCTGGGTCCAGGGGCTGTTCTGATCTGAGAAAATTAATTCTAGCATGGTACTGGTTTGGTGGAGGTTAACACAACCATTCTTGGTCCCCTCCACCACCTTTCAAAACATTTTGTGGTCTTTCTTAGCACATCCCCTCTTTCAGCAGTCATGCAAAACGTAACCATTTTCTATTAAAATAACAGAATTTACATTCATTGACCTTCTACACAAGGTCCATCAAATCAAATATTCACACTTTTAAGTTTTCCATAGTTCCTTGGCCCATATAGTTATATTTACAAATTGGGGGAAATAGGGTATTACAATTCCCTCCCCCTTAAAGGAACGTTGTCCTCAATGTTCTATCTATCATCATGACATGTATGTACAGGAGTAAACAAAATCGGATATGCATGTCTCATGGCATCCTCCATTTCCCACGTAGCCTCATCTAGGCGAAAGTGTTTCCACTGCACCTTGATCTGTGCAATGGTTTGGTTCCTGTCTAAGATGCATTGGGGTTCTGGAAGGAATTCTCCCTTCGGCTCCACCTGGATCACAGACCAGTCAATTATATGATCAACATCATGTACATATTTATTCAATAATGAAACATAAAAAACATTATCTTCCTTTATTGTGGAAGGAAGTGCTAGCCTATAGGCTACATGTCCCACTCTAAATAGGACTTCAAAGGGTCCACAATACCGAGGTGCCAATTTGGCACAGGCTCCCATTCTCAGGGAACTCTTCTTGGGTCTAACTCTAAGATAGACATGGTCTTCGGTCTTGAACTCTCGGGGATTTCTTTTCCTGTTGGCGTAACTTTTCTATCTATCCTAAGCAATCTTCAGATTTTTCTTTATCTGAATTACTTGTTGTTCCATTTATTTCAGCATGTTGAGTCCGATAATTCTGTCCACTGGATTATTCCATCTGATTGGAATCTTACATTGTCTACCGTAGAGGGCTTCAAAAGGGCTTATCTTCAAGGATTCTTGATAACCGTTGTTGTAGCCAAATTCTACCAATGGTAGGTAGTCTTCCCACTTCTTAGGCTGGTGCATTACATGCATTCTTAGCATGTCTTCCACTATTTGGTTCACTCTTTTTGTTTGTCCATCATTTTGAGGGTGATAGGCTGTGTTGAACAACAATTTAGTCTCAAAGCCAGCCATTAGGGATTTCCAAAATCTTGAAGTAAATTTGGTGTCTCTGTCAGATATAATTTCCTTGGGCATGTCATGCAGTCTGAATATATCCTTCATGAAGATGTTGGCAATATCTATTGCCTTGCAGGTTGACTTGACATGTATGAAATGGGCAGACTTAATCAGTTTTTCCACCACGACCATGATGGCATCATTTTTCTTGGTCGACTTTGGTAATCCGGTGATGAAATCCATCGAGATGGTCTCCCATTTCCATTCTAGGATTGGTAGGGGTTGTAAAAATCCTGTTGGATGTCAATGTTATGCCTTAACTTGTTGGAATTATAGGCACTTAGCTAGATAGCTAGTTATGTATTTCTTAAACCCAGGCCAATAGAATTGTTTCCTAGTGGTCGTGATCATCTTCTGATATCCTGGGTGACCAGTATCTAGTCTCTTATGTAGTTCATCCATTATGAACCTCTTCAAGTCATCACCATTTGGAATAAACAATCTATTTTTGTAAGTCGACAACCCTTCCTCGAGCATCTGGTAGCCTTCATACTTCAGCCCTGTAGGCTCTTGTCTTAGGTATGAGGTCACAGTCTTGAAAAATGCATCTGTCTCTTGTGCATTTATGACTCTTTCCCTGACGTCTATTTCACAGGTGCTTACTGTTGCTAGATGAATCGTATTTATACTCCTGCTAAGGGCATCGACCACCTTATTTTCCTTTCCTTTTATGTGTTTGATTTTGAAATCGAATTCACTTAGGAGATCCATCCACCTAGCTTGTCTAGCATTGATTTTTGGTTGATCAAACAGGTGTCGCAATCCACAATGGTATGTCATAAGAAAAAATATCCTACCCAAGAGGTAGTGCCTCCACATTTTTAAGTCATGTACTATGGCAGCCAAATCTAGGTCATGGGTCACACAATTGATCTCATGCTCATTTAATTTCCTAGACGCATAGAAAATTACACGTCCCTCTTACATAAGGAATCCTTTGAGTCCTTCCTTGCAGGCATCTGTACACATGAGGAAATAATTATATGGGTCTGCAATCTTTATCACGGTTGCATGGGTCAGGAGGTATTTCAATTCCTGAAATATTTCTTCAAATTTTGATGTCCAAATGAATTTAATCCCCTTTTTCTGAAGGGTAGTGATTGGAAAACCAATCTTGGAAAACCCTTTTTATGAACCTTCTATAGTATCCTACTAAGCCCATGAAGGATATGATATAGGATACATCCTTTGGGGTATTCCATTCCATAATAGACTTGATCTTGTTGGGGTCCACTGCCACCCCTTCCTTAGAAATTACATGGCCTAGGTAATGGACTTGCTTCTGAAAGAAGTCGCACTTGCTAAACTTAGCGTAGAGATGATGCTCTCTTAGTACTTGAAGTATGAGTCTAAGATGTTCTTTGTGCTCCTCCTTGTTCTTGGAGTATATTAGGATATCATCAATGAAAACCAATACAAATTTGTCCATAAATTTGTTGAGTACATTATTCATCAAGCACGTAAAAGGGGCAAGGTCATTGGTTAACCCAAATGGAACCACCACAAATTCATAGTGACCATACCTTGTCCTAAAGGTTGTTTTGTGGATGTATTCATCCTTAATCTGGACTTGATGGTAGCCATACCTTAGGTATATCTTAGAGAAGATGGATGTACCTCCCAATTGGACGAACAGGTCATCGATTCTTAGTAAGGGGTACTTGTTCTTTATGGTTGCCTTATTGAGTTGTCTTTAATCTATGCAAAGTCGGAGTGTGCCATCTTTCTTTTTCACAAATAGGACGGGCGCTCCCCATGGAGATACACTGGGTCGGATGTATCCTTTATCCATCATCTCCTTTAGTTGTAGCTTGAGCTCAACCAACTCTGGCATGCTCACTATGTATGGCGTTCTAGATGCTGGTACCACTCCTGTTGTAAGTTCTATCGAGAATTCAATATCCCTTCTCGAAGATAGGCCCGGTATCTCTTCTGGGAATACGTCCTTTTGTTCTCTTAATATGGGGTGGTCCTATAGGTTTGGTTTGTCATCCTCAACAGATTCCAATACTTGTATGGCATATAAGGAACACCCCTTTCTACAATAATTTTTCATTTGAAGAGATGATATTTTCCTTACTGAGACATGCTTCTGAATCCCTTGGAGGGTCATCTTTCTCCCTTCTTCATTTACACATTCTAAAGTTTTATGATAACAGTCCAATTTAGTTTTGTAAGCAGCCAACCAATCCATACTAATCAACAAGTCATAATATCCCAAGGGAAGTACGTTAAGGTTTGCTTGGGTGGGCAACCCACCAATGATGAATTGACATGTTGGTATGACCTCTGCCACTTTTCTTTTGGTCCTAGTGGATAATTGCACCAACCATAGTTTAGCATGTCTAATTGGTTGCACTTTACACTTATAAACAATCTGAGGGGCCACATAACTCAAATTAGAACCTGGGTCAATTAAAATAGAAACTAGATTGTGGACGATCATACCTTCCAGCTCCACCACTAAAGCTTGGTGGCCGACTTGATTATTGTCCAAGGCCGCATAGATTCGTGGCATGCTCCTAGCCACATCATTGACGGTGGTCGCTTCCTAGATGTTGTAGACTTTCTTACTGTTCTGTTGTCTGTGTGGGTAGTCCCTCAATTTATGATACTCTCCACAACCCCATCATTTTAATGGTTCCTTCTTTAGGTTATCAATATTTCCTATTGCTGTCTTAAAAGTTTTATTTCCACTTTGAGAGGGGAAATTTTTCTGACATACACTTTTAGTAGGAAGGCTCCTTCTAGAATATTTTCTATAGTTCCTGAATCTTGAGGATTTAAACCCATTCTTCTGGAATCCTGAACTACTCCCTTTCTTCCAGTCCTCGTGAGGTCTTGTCTTATTCCAAAACTATTCATAACAATACCTCCCCTTTCGGATAGTTTCTTCTAAGGTATTTGGTTCATCGAACTCAATTTTGTCCCGGTAGGTCTGAGGTAACCCACTAATGAACTGCCACATTTTTACTTTTTCATCTTTTATGTAGGGTACATACCTCAGTAGTTTAGAGAATCTATTGACAAATTCATCTATGGTGAGCTTCCCCAGCTTGAGTTCATAGAATTCCTCAGTCTTCCCATCCATGTATTTCTTTGAGAGATACTACTTCCTGAAGTATTTCTCGAACTGTTTCCATGACAAGTCCTTCTCATGGGCTCCTTTCACATTCCTAAGGTCTTCCCACCAAATGGAAGCCTTCCCATTCAGGTTGAAGATGGTTATTTGAGCCTTCAAGTTTTCAAAGTAGTCATGGACTCTGAAGTATTTCTCTAAACCAAGAAGGCAGGATTCAACCTCTTCTCCCTTCTTAATCTCTCCATCGAAAGAGGGTGGTTTGGATTTCTTGAATTACTCAAGATCCTGATTTTTGGAACGCTTATGCTTCTTTCCTTTCCTTCAAGAATGTGAGTTGGCTATGCTACTAGAAGATCCTTCAGAGTTACCAGCTTCCTTTCCAGAGGATTCTACCGATAAGTGTCCCCTGCCTCCATATTGGTCCTTCTTTGAGGCGCTTCTCCCAGTGTGGTCACTTATGGAGTCATTTTTTTTTTAATCTCAGGTGGGCTTCGACTTCTCTTCTTATGTCGTCAGTCCACATGATTGGTTGTGGGTTCATGTTGTAGTTGCCTCTATATGTCGGGAAAGCTCTGCAACAAGACTACATTAATTTCTATTTTTTTTTCTTGCTCCTTTATCAATATCTCGTTGTCATCCTTGCAACTCTATAATTCGGCCTTGAGGCTCCTTACAGTTTCAGCCAGATCTGGAGGGGTTTCCACCTCCCTCATTTCATCAGATTCTTCATCTCTATTGTGGGAGCCATCCCCCACTTCATGACACATCACCATCATTTATTCTTCAAGTTTTTCCCATGATTTACTGACTGCTTGAGTGTTGACAAAAACACTTATTATTAGCTAACAATATATTAGTTCATGAACAATACACGGTTCAATTTCTTAATTGCATACACACAGTAGAAAGTTTCATTCTTTTCTTTAATAACATTTTTAACCAGACTTTTAAGAAAGAGGTAAGGTAGAGTGTCACTCTTTTAAAAGTACTCCAAATAGAGTTTTCTAAGTGACTCGTCCATGAGCCAAAGTAGGCCAAGTGTTGTAACCATGCTCTCATACCAATTTGTAACACACCCACAATGGGGAAAAAAATAAAAAATAAAAAAATTTCCCTCCTTACAAGAACAGATCATCTCCCTCTACGATTCCTAATTTGGGAAGTCTGGGACTCAGCCTGACTCTTCGGTCAAGGTTATCTTATTCTCTAATTCAAACAATATTTCGAGACATGATAGTATCACCTCCTAATCAAACGCAGGCCCTTTCAGCTTCTGGTACAGGTCTTACAATATTACGACCTTCCCCTTCGCGCTTAAGTGAAGGCTCAGAGTTGGCGTTAGCCCCTTTTTCTTGACCCCTCCTCGGATGTGACCTTGGGTGATGACCTCGCGCAAACACACAATTGCGGGTGCGGCCAAAGGCGGTTTGAAACCAAACTACTTTTGGACCCGCAATCCTCCTCGAGCCTCCACGTGTCCTTTCTCCAAAATCGGGGTTTGGATTGTGACCCTCCCTCAACTTTTTAAAGTTCATGCACCTTTGATACCCGCAATGCTATGGGACCATCGATCTCCCTATCTTGATGGTACTGACGGAATTGATGGTTCAGATCTACCCTTTTCAAATCCACAGACCAGATCTGAACCTCCTAAATCAACGAATGTGATCTCCTTTGTGATTTCAGACTTCGGGCTTTTCAATTCTCAAACCCTGCTTTCCTTCATACATCAATCTTCCAAAGTTGGAGATCTACAGACACCTATCCTCCTAAATCAATGACCCTGCTTCTACTTCAGGTGTTTGACCTTTAAACTAGATCAACGGTCCAGTGTACCTCTTCTCGATCAACGGTCAAGATCTCCATCGAGTCTCTGGAATTCTGAGATCTCAAATCTCAAACTTCCCCCTTTTTTTTCCCAATGGATTTTATCTGAAGCTTATGATCCACCGACGCATGTACACTAGATCTGACGATCAAGGATTATTTTGGGTCTTTACCTAGAGTCCACAGACTAACGTCACGTGTTCTCCAGATATGATGGTTCAGATCTACTTCGAACGATCTGACGGTTGACATTTACTTTAGGTGTTTTCCTAGAATCCACAGATTCACGTCACCTGTCCTCTGGATCTGACGGTCCATATCTATTTCGGTGCTTCAGTGCTTCATCTCTTCGGGGTTTCGAGCTTAGGGAGTTTCAACTCTCAACTTGAAACTCTCATGGTGATTTCTTCGAAGTCTACGATCTGTCACCGTCTGTCTACTGAACTTCGATGACCCAGATCCACTTCGGGTGATCCGACGCATGAGATTTACTTCGGGAGATTTGATGATTCAGGTTCACTCTGGTTGATCGCACGGGTGAGATTTACTTCGTACCTTTGGCTCTTCGAGCTTTGGAAATATCAAGTCTCAAACTTGCCTCCTCTCGAACAGATTCCTCCAGAGTCCATGATCTGTCGCCACATGTCCCTCTGGATCGGGCAATCCAGATTCACTTTAGGTCTTCGGGGTTCAGGAATTTCAACTTTTAACCAAAAACCCTCAAACATATTTCTCCGAAGTCCATGATCTGTCGCCATGTGTCCCTCTTGATGATGGACAGTCTGAAACTACTTCGATACTTCGGAACTTTGGTAAGTCCTCTTCTCCTTCATGTGCAAGGTACTAAGGTTCATGCACCTTGTTTATATCAGATGACTTTCGAGCCTCTGCGATGTGATCCAACGACCACTGTCGCTCCTCCTCCTAGGCTTCTGACTTACTCTGACTTAGAAGGTTTTCTAACTTCTCAAAGGATTCGACCTTTGCCCCTCCTACGGGCCCGTCTCCTAGATTCTGTCTGTGCTCTTGAAAGCACTATCTCTCCTGAGCTTGATCTCTCCTGAAAGCGCTCCTGAAGCTTTTCGTTGTCCCACACGCTCCTTGCGTTTCAGGGATCTCTTCAAACTCAAATCAAGGGTCAACGATGATCGACGGTTCAAATGAATTGCGGGGTCCCAACATGCAGGTTCTTTACCAGGCAGTTCGACCTCCACAATCTGGAAAGTGCTTGCTCGATTCTAGTCTAACTGGGATCGTTGATCTTCCAGCCCATTGAGATCAACAACAAGGGTGAATTGCGGACCATGAACTAGCACGTCCACTATTTTTACCTTAACGCCCTGCAATGATTCCCCACCCTCGATCTTCATTTATAGATCGACGATGTATATCAACTGTGGGGTTTAACTTGACCTTTGTACAACTTGACATCTCGGAGCCTCAAGCTCCAAAGTTCCTAGACCCAGGTCATGTGGATCTTCATAAACAATTGGGGCTATGATCCCTGCTCTTACTCGGGTTTTTGGTTAAGGAAATGAGCACAAGTTCAGAGTCTCCTAGACTACTGGTCTGAAGGGAAAACCTTCCTGACTCATAGATCTTTTAAGCTTTGAATCAAGGCAAGGTAACTTGTGAGGTTACCAAATCGATAGATAGGCCCAGAGGCTTGCTCCGACTCTAGAATGATGATGTAAATTCTTGGAGAAAGCACCTTTGAGTGATTAAACTGGGGCATATGGAAATTCAAGAAAAATTATAGGTTCTCAAGGAAACAAATGCATACTCATAACTTAATAATTTAATACAAAGTAAGAAACCTTTATAGACATGTAAATACTCGCATGCATCCCTTATTTACAATTCAAAACATAAGGAAAGAAGACACTTATCATAACCATAGAGTGTGATGTGACTGTTGAAAGGGTTGTTTGTTTCCACCCAACCGTAGGCTCAGTCACTCCTAATGGATTCATCACTGGCCACCCCTGAGATTAAGCCACAATGCTTTGAGATTAAATCTCTTACTTCCAGCTCAACAAAAGTTAGGGATGAAGGTTACTCTCCTTCTCCCAATACAAAAAGTAGATAAGGATGAAGGTTACTCTCCTTCTCCTGGTTCAATGTCTATTTTCTATGATCAAAACTCATTGTTCCTCTTTCAGTCCTTCCTCGGACTCGAGAGTTTCCTCTCTCGTCTCTGCATTTTTCTTCATAGCCCTCCCCCTGCCCACCACACTCCCTTTCTTTCCTTTTTCCGCAAGATTGTGTGTGGCTCGAATTTCCAATCCGTGGTCAGGTCTAGAAGCCTTACGGATGAGCGGTCTGCCCCATCCCCTCATTAACTCTTGAGGAGGCCCTCCCACCTACCAGCCCGACTGGAATTCATTCTTGGTTCAGGGGTTTGTTCTGATCTGAGAAAATTAATTCCAGCATGGTACTGGTTCGGTGGAGGTTAACGCAACCATTCTTGGTCCCCTCCACTACATTTCACATCATTTTGTTTTCTTTCTTAACACATACCCTCTTTCAACAGTCATTCAACACGTAACCATTTTCTCTTAAAATAACATAATTTACATTCATCGACCTTATACACAAGTTCCATCAAATCAAATATTCACACTTTTAAGTTTGCCATAGTTCCTTGGCCCATATAGTTATATTTACAAACTGGGGGAAACAGGGTGTTACAACTAAAACTAAAAATTCTAGCTTTACAATCTGCCCCTCAACTTCCTCATAGGATCCCCATGCCTAAGGGAAGCATGGAAATAGGTGTACAATAGGAAAGAAACAAACTGCTACTTTAAAGGAGGATGTTGGCAACGTATGCAACATTCTTTAATAGTTGATGATGTGTCCATAAGATTGCATATT
The DNA here is from genome assembly GCA_009831015.1 of Picea engelmannii. Taxonomy (NCBI): domain Eukaryota; kingdom Viridiplantae; phylum Streptophyta; class Pinopsida; order Pinales; family Pinaceae; genus Picea; species Picea engelmannii. The sequence continues at coordinate 442,007 of ML786727.1, read as the reverse complement.
ATTGAGTTAGTTGGCCTCCCAAAGTGCAACTAACCCTCATAGTGTTGGTACGAATCCATTTTGACAACTGAAATCTCCCTTTCCCTCCAAAATATCCAAAAAACTAAGTTCGCAGCACAACACTAAACTGTCATGAAATAGCCAGTTCGCAGTGCCAATGATTCCAGGTGTTGCAAACTTCCTGTAGTGGCCTGTTTCACTTTTTCCAAAATTTCAACACCTCAAAACTTATACCATGTGTCCAGATATGTTGCAAAACTTCATTATCTTGATATATAACTAGAGGAAAAACACCAAAACTGCTAGTTATGGTTCAAAACTCATAGCCATCACCAAAATGTTGTCAATGCATATAACAAAAAAATTGACCAAAATTGATGTTGGTTTTGGAAGATCAATGTTTTTATATTTTTGTTCTGGAGATCCTTCTAGTAGCCACCTTGGCCAACATGTCTAAATTTCTCTTTGTGAATTCTTCTTTGAAAAGTTGTAGCTCTGCCTTCAATTTCCTGATTTTAGCTTGATGGGTTTTGTTTTGCATGTAGAGATTCTTGAGCTGCCTATGAAGAGGAAAAAATATTTTATCCAATAACCTTTCCTTGTCAATGGTGTCTTCATAGATGACCAACATTTCCTTAAGCTTCTTCCTGGAATTCAAATCTTCTTTCTTCAGCTTATCAGCTTCAACTCTTGCTTCCTTGAGCTAACTCTTGAGCCTTTTGAAGGTGGGGTTTCTTTCATGATGAGGAGTAGTGATGTCAATAACTTCTATAGGCTTCTTAGAAGACTGATATTTGTCTTTTTCTTGGGATGAAATCTCTATTGTATCATCCTTCACAAGGACATGTTGCTTGGTTGCTGCTCTAGTAAAAGGTCTTCTAGGTTTAACCTTGTCTACAACAATGGGTGGGGAAAAAACAATATTTTTTCCTTTCAAGCCTCTTGGTTTTCTTGAAGGAATATCCATAGGGATAGGATCTACTATTGGTGAAGTTTCTCTATCTGGATGTTGGGAAGGACCTCTTTCTTCTGCTTCATTAGTAGCTCTGACAACTTTATCACTCATAGTCACCCTTTTCTTTTCACTAGCCTCTAAATGAAAAGTCCTCTCAATAGGAGTAGGACTTTGTATCTTGAATTGTGGAGTGGGGGAAACATCTAACTGAAATTTTGATGAAGTTAGGAAGGTTTCCCAATCAGTGTTAGTTTTCCTTAATTCTTCCATTACTAACATATTAATAAGGCCAGAGTGAAAGACATTGGTATCTACTTGCTTTGACTTGGCTTGGACTCTTTCTGACATCTTACCAATGCTTCTAAAAATATAAAATGGAAGGTTTTGTTAAATTTAGATATGCTATTAAGTTCTTTTCAATTTACTATACAATAATAGCATAAGTAGGATCACTGAAAGAAACACAATCACAAGGTACATAACATTTATCCTGGGAAACCCTCATGGGGGAGAAAACCCAACAAAATATTCCTTAATATAGATTGTCAATACAATGCCAAGATAATAAACCAAACACTATAGAATATCCAACACTGAGCAGTGTGCCTCTCTCTTCCTTCCGGCAACTACAACTTCAAACTTGGGCACTAGATGAGTGTATTGAGTGAGTGTAAGAATGAGGAGCAATCCTCTCTTATTTATACTAGCTGATGAGTGCTAGGGTTGTGTCTCTTCACCATGCTAGGCCAACTTCTTCAATTAGTGGTTAAAACCACTTTAATTAGTACTAGGGGTCAACTTCTCAATTAACATATTTTAATTAGGGTTTGACCAATCCACAAAAGGGGATTGAGTCACATACAAAGCCCGACATGATCAATCCACAAAAGGGGATTTGGTCATAAACAAAGCCCGACATGATCAATCCACAAAAGGGGATTGATCCATAAAATAATAACTCAATAATAACTAAAATATTCTTCGCAGTTACAATATTTCAACATTCCCCCTTAACAAGAAGGGTATTCTACAACATCATCAGGCGAGAGAGAGGGAAACAACATCAACAACATTTGGAATACTTATTGGCACATCTATAAATCATCAGAAGTTTTTCTCATCATCAATAACATCATCATTCACAACATGGAGCTAGAATAATATCATCATCGTCATTCACAGCATGGAGCTGGAATAGTATCATCATTAACAACATGGAGATGGAATGGAATCATCATCATTATTCTTTGCATCAAAATCAAGTAATATATCACTAATATAGCATAATCAATCATTACAAGACTAATACATCATCATAAACATCTTCGGCATGAAGTTGAAGTAGCATCATCATCATCATCTTCAACACGAAGCTGAAGTGGCATCATCTTCAGCATGAAGTTGAAGTGGCATCATCATCATCATCTTCAGCATGAAGTTGAAGCATCAACATAAATAGCATGAAGCTAGAATAATAATATCACCAACACAAGGTTGGTACACTAACATCAACATTATGATGTTGGTACAACAACATCATCAACACAAGGTTGAGATAACAACAACATCAACATCACCAACATGAGGCTGAGAAGACAACATCATCATCATGAGGTTGAGATAACAACATCATCAGCACAAAGCTGAGATAACAACATCGTCAACACGAGGCTGATACATCATCATCACAACAAGAAGGTTGGAGAATCAACATCATCACATCACGAAGGCAGGAGAAACAACATCATCATCATCACGGGGAAACATAATGAGGCAAGTGTATCAAAAACATTTTTTGTTACTCTGACAGTCCCTAAAGAGCTACCCAGGAATCATAAGATTCCCTAGGATATAAAATCATAACAAGGTTACCACATGGTACTCTGACAAACCATCCTTACCGGACCTTCGGGATCTGCCTAGGAATCATAATATTTCCTGGGATTATAAAAATCCTAGCGGAGCTACCACTACTGACCAAAGTTGGCATATACATGCATAGGTACTCTGACAGAGAATCCTTACTGGACCTTCGAGATTTGTCTAGGGATGATCAGTCCCCTAGGATATAAAATCCTAACTAAGCTACCTATTGTTAGTCAGGATACCATAGTATCATAAACATCACTCCCCCTTTCGAGGGAGGTCCTTTTAGACTATACCAATCTTGTCTCGAAAGTGTTTAAAATTTACACGAGACAGAGGATTGGTCCACACATCTGCAACCTGCTCATATGTGCCAACATATTGGAGCTTTACATCTCCTCTCTACATCATATCACGAATGTAGTGATACCAGAACTCTATGTGCTTCGACTTATCATGGAACACTGGGTTCTTCGTCATTTTTATGCAAATCTGGTTATCACACAAAATCATTGTTGCTTCCATCTCCAGATCAAATAGACTTTTCAACAACTTTCGAAGCCATATGGATTCACAACTGGCAGAACATGCAACAATATATTCCTCATCTATTGTGATGAGATAAATACTACATTTCTTCCTACTCTTCCATGAAGTCAGGGCTGACCCCAGACTAAAACAACATCATGAAGTGCTCTTTCTATTACAAACACTTCCAGCCAAATCTGAATCAATATAACCAACCAGTCTGAAGTCATGATCTCCGATATAACAGAGACCAAAGCCATGTTGGATTACTAAGAGGGGGGGTGAATCAGTAATAGAGTAATTTAATATTTTTTAACCATAAAATGAAAGTGTTATATCAATGTAGCATTATCATCCAATAGTTTCAGAGTAAATAAACAATGAACAAATGAGCAATCACACACATACACAGTACACCAGTGTTTTACATGGAAACCCAAAGTGGGAGAAAACCACGGAACGTTTTTTCTTATATGTATTTAAAAATTACATTCATTGGAAGCACCAACTTCCTTTGTTTTCCAACTACAACTGGAAGGAGGCTCCAACCCCCTAGTTTCTCAAGATACAACTTGAGGGAAGCTCCAACTCCCCAATTCTTTGGCTACAACCAGAAGGAGGCTACAACCCCCTATGTTCTCTGGCTACAAACGAAATGTGGCTACAACCACCTTTCCTTGCCCTGTCCAACCACTCTGACATGTAAGTAGAATGATGAAACCACTGTCACACTATCACTATGAGATATACTGCTCTAAACCTGTACCAATAAACCTGTAATCAACTTGTACCATAAACAAGTGCATCAACCATGCACCAACCTGTACCAAACAACCTGTAACCAACCTGTACCATAAACAAGTGCATCAACCATGCACCAACCTGTACCTCAACCTGTACCATCAATGAGTGCATCAACCATGTACCAAACCTGTATGAATAACCTGTCACAACAACATGTCCAAACAACCTATCACAACAACCTGTCTCATCAATATTATCAACCAAAATAGATCTACTCATCAATATCAATCACCAAGACAACTCTCAAAGATGTGCATCAACCAAGCATAACACAGTAACTCATAATCATCACCAAGATCAATATGTGCTTCTAATAATATACCAATACAAGTATGCTACATCATCCATAAACCATGTGTCAACAATACTACTAACAAGTGTCTTCAACCATGTACCAAGTATGTACCAATCATGAATCAACTAATCATCAACTATGACTCATCAAGATGTACCAACATCATCAACTATACACCTCATGTATGTGCCAACTCATCAACTACTTGTCTCAACCATGTACCCAACATATACCTCAACCAAAATCCATCATCAATTTCATCATCCAAATATGATTTTTAACTTTGTAATAGACCTGGTGTATATGATCACATGCCTGCAAACCTTCCTTAACTTTAACAACAAGAGACTAACATTTTCATCAAACTTTACTTTAATCTCACATGACTAATTTTGGATTAGTAAAAAACCCTAACTTGCAATAACCATAACTATATACCTCTAATGAATAAAGATTTTAAAATGGTACACAATGTTCTTCAATTTCTTTTATGCAATATCTCCATATTTCACTACTTGGAACCTCTCAGAAAAGAATTTATAGAAAAAATGGCACACCTTGTTGAATTATGTCTTATTCTAGAGAGAGAACTTGTAGAGAGTTCCCCATACAGAATTTTTGTTGTATGGATATGAAAATTGTACACAGAATAATATAGACTGTACTCTAACCAACACATTTTGTCTTACTGAATTTGGATCTGTTATGAAGAAATTATGATGTTTTTACATGAAACACATGTTTTAGACTAGTTTCAGGACTAGCCACAAACCCTATTTTCCATGAAGTGTAACTCCAAAAATACAACGACCCACAAGATGAAATTTGTACCACAGCCACTTGGATATGTTTCCTCAATGGCCTCCCAATTCCACTGTCTGAATCATTCTAGAAAAAATGTTATTGTGAAAATGGTGAGATGGCCTGTAAATAACATACCTTAGAAAGCATCATCAAAAGAATTTATCCTCCCTTGAATTTCGACCTTATTTACTTCACCTTCCCTCTTAAATTCGGCTTAGATATCCTTTGGTTACCTCATTCACCTGTAGATATTCAATATGATCAAGTTTGATTAAAATGAGAGAGCCTTGACTCTTATTTATACTTTCATGTAGCTTACTCAAGGGGTTACATTTTAACCATCTTCACCCACTTTCCTTATTTTAGGGTTAACCCACTTCTAACCACTTGTCAACTTAGTGATTTCTCCATTAACTTTATTATTTAAATAATTTATTTTGTATTCAATTTGAATTATAGTACACTCATCACTTCACTTTATTATTTACCTTCTAAAAATCTCTTAAACTACTTTGACCTTTTGGGGCTTTTAGATGACTCATGAGAGTTCTCCAACATCACATGGACATAACTCTCTAACTGTGAGGAGTTATGTGACGTTCCACATACCCCTAGAAATGGCATAGAATTTACTATCCATCTATAATAGTATTACCTTTAAATATATCAAAACTCATACCATTATCCATCAAACAAACTTGGGTCCATTACCCAAACTTGGGTTCTCCAACTTCACATGGCCATAACTCTCTAACCGTGAGGAGTTATGTGACGTTACATATACCACCGGAAATGGCATGACATATACTACCCATATAGAATAGCCTTACCTTAAAATATATTAAAACTCATACCATTATACATCAAACAAACTTGGATCCATTACCCAAACCTTTGTGCTACCATAATTCACTTCCGGAATTTCTCCAACGGTTGACATCAATCACTAAGGGTTGAAATCAATCTACAATATCACTCTCCAATGGTTGACATCAATGACAACCAAAAATCCATACCAATTGTCCATCAACCTAAGCCAAATGACTGACAATCTCCCCCTTTTGCATTGATGGCAACACTTAGTCATGATAACATTCATGCTTATACTCCTCATCAATGTTTCTATCTCTCCCCATTTGACATCAGTGGCAAAGGGTATCTCCATTTGGGGATGCTCCCCTTGACTGAACTCTCCTTGGGTTGCTCCCCCTGTCTACATGCCTATGTTCTCTCTCTCCAAGTATTTCTATCATGTATCTGATAAATCTCTCCCCCTTTGTCATTAATGGCAAAGGTATATTTCCATCCGGGGTTGCTCCCTCTAGATGAACTTTCTTTGGGGATGCTTGTTGGATCATGTTGTCATTTATGCCAATGGTTTGATTGATTGATGTCATTTATTGATGTCAAGTGATTGATTGATGTTAAAGGATTGATTGACTGATTATTTATGTAATATAATATGTATTGTCCTTGATGAGAATGCATAGATGAAGATGGATCAATGAGTTGTCATTGATACATGATGAAGATGGATCAATGTGGTTCCATTGGTATATGATGCATTGTTGGAAAAATGTATAGATGACTCATTATTGTCTTATCATGATTGATAAGGTGCACAAATGGATGAACTCCAAAGTGGTCCCCTTATGGTGAAATCTCTCACGGGAAAGCTCTTTGCGGATTGAGTTATCCTAGAAGAATGGTTGGAGGACCCATGCTCTCATTATTGTCTTATAATGATTGATAAGCTGTACAAACGGATGAACTCCAAAGTGGTCCCCTTATGGTGAAATCCCTCACAGGAAGACGCTTTACAGATTGAGTTATCCTAGAAGAAAGGTTGGAGGACCCATGCTTGTATGAGGAATAACGAGATGAAGATCAAGGAAATTGTTGGTGAAACTATCCTAGATGGATAGTGATTGTCATGCCACTTCTGGTGGTATGTGGAATGTCACATAACTCCTCC
>ML786727.1:414780-428010 GCA_009831015.1 Picea engelmannii | reverse complement strand
AACTCTTCCTGAAACTGATTCCCCAACCTGAAATGTCATCTTTATGGTGTTTCCTCATGTAAATATAATACATATAAGATAAGAATTCAAAAACATTCATTTTGGAGTAGAAATTACTCTGAGTTTCTGGAAAAAATACTCAAAGGCTTCCCTTGGAAGTGGTTTTGTAAAGATGTTTTCCACTTGTTATTTTGTGCCCACATATTCAACTCTGATGTTATTCTCTGCAAATTGTTCCTGTAGAAAGTGATACCTTATTGGAATGTTCTTCTTCTTATAGTTCATCATCGGGTTCTTTGAGATACTGATGGCGCTTGTATTATCAAAATAGATTGGAATGGGATCATCATACTCAACATGTATAACTAAGTAGAACATTGCTCCACTGGTGCTTCATTGGTCATCAATGCAAACTTATCAATCTGCATCTGTGTAGGAAATAAGTGGTAGATCTTTTCCTTTTGGATACCATAATCCAAACTCTTATGTTCCTTTGAGATATCTGAAAATCCTCTTTACTGCTAAGACATGTGATTCCTTCGGTTCTTCTTAAAATCGTGCCACCTGTCCAACTACCTTCATTACATCTGGTCTAGATGTTGTCACATATAGTAAGCTACCAATCATTGACCTGTATTTCCTCTGGTCTGTAGACTTTAAATCATCATATTTTCTCAACTTGCAACTGGTTTTCATAGGAGTGGTAACTAGTTTGCAATCTTCCATTCCGAACCTCTTTAGCATTTCTCTGATATACTTAGTTTGAGAAATAAAAATTCCTTGGTTTCTTTAACATATCTGAAGACCTATAAAAAATGATAGTTCTTCAAGCAATGACATTTCAAATGCATTCTACATATCCTTTGCAAATTTTTGGCTTAACCTATCATTATTACTTCCAAAAAAAATATCATCAACATAAATTTCAATTAATAAAATACTACATTGAGTTACCATGATGTAGAGGTTGATGTTTGCACTTCATTTCCATAGTTCGTAGGGAGTTTTTTCATTGTTGTTTATAAGCATTACTCTATTTTGAATGTGAACTGTTGTATGCATTGGATGTGTCCAAAAAATATCTGTCAATTTGGAATCCATTAGCATTGTTCGAGCCATTTCCTGTGTAATTATCATCCATTGTGATAATGTTCCTTTGTCTTCGAACCACTGTTTGAACCAATATATGAATCCATGCTCTCCTCCATACTGTCCAAGACTCTACTTGCACAATTGTCCATAATGTTGACCCATTTATCACTATATTATCATGAAGTCTTGATTAATCCATCAAATTGTATTTCTGCTAACTAACTACTCTGGATCTATCTTCTCAAACTCTACAAGCTTCTCAAAGAATGATTCTTTGTTCTGTCACAACTATCACATAGACTCCCCCTGACCAATATTCATATTATCTGGGAGTCTCTAAGTCGTATGGCTCAAAACAATTCCTTCTCTAATGTGTATTCATCATCATCTCCATTGGTATATTCATCATCTCTCTGAGCTCTAACTTCTTTCTTTCTATATATGGATTCATCTTTCACTACAATGCCTGAAAGTACAATCTCTTGAAACTGTTCCTTATTTCTTGTCCTTCTTTTCTTTCATTTATTTTCGAAACCTTTCTGTATCTGACATCTTTCTTTTTCTCTGTAGAATTTTTTTTATCTCATTTTATTGTCAATCTTGTGATCTCTGGGACCTAGTATTTGTTCACATGTTCTTAGTTTTTTCTTATCCATACTTTCTTATATCTGATATCAGTTTTCTCTTTCATGGAAGTATTGATCATGCTTCTACAATCACTAGCTATATGTCCATAGTTATGACATTTGTAACATTCAATGTTACGTGGGGCCACATAATGTACTTCTTTCTTGAACATTTCTTTTATAATCCCTGAAATATGCAACCTTATGTCCAAAATTAGTACAATAAAAACAATGACCATAAAAGAAATTTTCATACCTAGGAGTGAATGATATTATTTGTGGTGTAGTCCTTCTGAATTTATACCGTGATTGATCATGCTCATGATTGAAGCTTCTTTGTGGCTTGAACATGAATGGTCTTCTTGAAAATGTATCTTCAATAGTTTTCTTAGATTCTGGTTGACCATGATTCCTTCCTTTGAGTACTTTTGCATAACTCTTTATATTTTCTTCATTCTTCTTTTCTATCAACCTTGAATGTTTTTCTTCATTCTCTATAATTGATGTAGATGCCTTTGTCTCTTCAACGTTCTTGTTGAGCTTGGCGATTTTACTTATCAATGTGACAACTTATTCTTCAAACTTCTCAACCTCTTCTTCTTTATTCATTCTCTGAGACACCATGACTTCTTTTGTTCTTTTTCATTTCTTCAAGATGAATTTTTAATGTGATTATTTCTTCTTCAAGTCCTTTCTCTTCTTGACAAAAGTCTGCATCAAGCTGGTTTAGATCGTTAGTTCTTTCCTTAAGATGATTTGTCAATATCTTCTCTCTTATTTCTACTTCTTCCTTCTTTGCTTCTATGTTGGCTTCCAAATACTGCTTTTGATATTCAAAATTTTCTTCGATCTTTCTGGCTTCTTCTAGCTGAGTTCTTAAGTTCTCGATGACCTGTTGGGCTTCTTAAAAAATGTGAACACTATCCTTTTGTTTCATCAATTCTTTCTTGAGTGACTTGTTTTATTCTCTTAGTTCATCTAAAGAACTAATCAATTCTCTGGTGATTATGTACTCTTCATATTCTGAATCTGTTTGACATGGTGAACATAATTCTTCTTGATTTGTATCAGCATCTTCTTTGGCATTTTCTGAATCTATGATGGGTGAAGAATATATGTCATGTAACTTATCCCAAATTTATTTGGCTGATGAACATTTACCAATCTTTTCTCTTACCGGATTAGGTAATCCTTCCCAGATGAAATCCATTGCTATTTTGTTATTATTCTTCAATTCCTTCTTGGTTGTAGTATTTGCCCATTTTGAACTATCATATCCTATAACAATTGATAGCCAAATATAATGTCCCTGTGCCTATAAAAATACTTTCTTCCTTCTGTTCCACATCTCATACTTAAAACCATTCTGACCATTAAACATTAGTACTCCATTCTCAGAATAATCCATGATCTCCTTCCAGTGGTTAAATTGTTTCCTAAAGGAATCGGCTCTAATACCAATTGTTGGATTACTGAGAGAGGGGGTGAATCCGTAATAGAGCAAGTTAATCATTTTTCACCATAAAATTCAATTGTTATATCAATGTAGCATTGTCATCCAATAGTTGCAGAGTAAATAAACAATGAACAAATGATAAATCACACACATACACAGTACACCAGTGTTTTACATGGAAAGACAAAGCGAGAGAAAACCACGAAATGTTTTTTCTTATATGTCTTTAGGAATTACATTCATTGGAAGCACCAACTTCCCTTTTTTTTCCAGCTGCAACTGGAAGGAAGCTCCAACCCCCTAGTTTCTCAGGCTATAACCTGAGGGAAGCTCCAACTCCCCAATTCTCTGACTACAACCAGAAGGAGGCTACAACCCCCTATGTTTTTCGGCTACAAATGGAAGGTGGCTACAACCACCTGTTATTGCCCCATTCGACCTCCCTAACGTATAAGTAGAATGATGAAACCATTGTCACACTATCACTGTGATATATACTGCTCTAAACCTGTACCAATCAACCTGTAATCAACTTGTACCATAAACAAGTGCATCAACCATGCACCAACCTGTACCAAACAACCTGTAATCAACCTGTACCATAAACAAGTGCATCAACCATGCACCAACCTGTACCTCAACCTGTACCATCAATGAGTGCATCAACCATGCACCAAACATGTATGAATAACCTGTCAAAACAACTTGTCCAAACAACCTATCTCAAAAACCTATCTCATCAATATTATCAACCAAATCATAACTACTCATCAAGATCAATCACCAAGACAACTCTCAAAGATGTGCATCAACCAAGCATAACACAACAACTCATAATCATCACCAAGATCAATATGTGTTTCTAATAATATATCAATACAAGTATGTTACATCATCCATAAACCATGTGTCAACAATACTACTAACAAGTGCCTCCAACCATGTACCAAGTATGTACCAATCATGTACCAACTACTCATCAACTATGACTCGTCAATATGTACCAACATCATCAACTATACACCTTATGTATGTGTCAACTCATCAACTACTTGTCTCAACCATGTACCCAACATGTACCTCAACCAAAATTCATCATCAATTTCATCATCCAAATCTGATTTGTAGCTATGTAATATACCTGGTGTATATGATCACATGCCTACAAACCTTCCTTAACTTTAACAACAAGAGACTATCATTTTCATCAAACTTTACTTTAGTCTCACATGACTAATTTTGGATTAGTCAAAAACCCTAACTTGCAATAATCATAATTATGTAACTCTAATGAATAAAGATATGAAAATGGTACACAATGTTCTTCAGTTTATTTTATGCAATACCTCCATATTTCGCTACTTGGAACCTCTCAGAAAATAAGTTATATCAAAAATGGCATACCTTGTTGAATTCTGGATTATTCTAGAGAACGAACTTGTAGATCATGCCCCACACAGAATATTTGTTGTATGGATATGAAAATTGTACACATAACACTACAGACTGTACTCTAACCAACACATTTTGTCTTACTGAATTTGGATTTGTTATGAAGAATTTATGACATTTTTACCTGAAACACCTGTTTTAGACTAGTTTCAGGACTAGCCACAAACTCTATTTTCCACAGAGTGTAACTCCAAAAATACAACGACCCATAAGATGAAATTTGTACCACAGCTACTTGGATATGTTTCCTCAATGGCCTCCCAATTTCACGGTCTAAATCATTCTATAAAAAAATTTATTGCGAAAATGGTGAGATGACCTATAAATAACATACCTTAGAAAACATCATCAAAAGAATTTATCCTCCCTTGAATTTCGACCTTCTTTACTTCACCTTCCCTCTAAAATTCGGCTTAGATATCCTTTAGTTACCTCAGTCACCTGTATATATTCAATATGCTCAATTTTGATTAAAATGAGAGAGCCTTGCCTCTTATTTATACTTTCATGTAGCTTCCTCAAGGGGTCGCCCTTTAACCATATTAACACACTTTCCTTATTTTAGGGTTAACCCACTTCTAACCACTTGTCATCTTAGTGATTTCTCCATTAACTTTATTATTTAAATAATTTATTTTGTATTCACTTTGAATTATAGTACACTCATCACTTAGCTTTATTATTTACCTTCTAAAAATCTCTTAAACAACTTTGACTACTTTGACCTTTTGGGGCTTCTAGATGACTCGTGAGGGTTCTCCAACTTCACATGGCCATAACTCTCTAACTGTGAGGAGTTATGTGACGTTCCACATACCAATGGAAATGGAATGACATGTAATACCCATCTAGAATAGTCTTAACTTCAAATATATTAAAACTCATACATTATACATTAAACAAACTTGGGTCCATTACCCAAACCTTTGTGCTACCAGAATTCGCTACCGGACTTTCTCCAAGGGTTGACATCAATATACAATATCACTCTCCAATGGTTGAAATCAATGACAACCAAAAATCCATACCAATTGTCCATCAACCTAAGCCAAATGTCTGACAAGTCCAACGTACCCTTAAGGTATCTCATCACATGCTTTGCAACTACAAGGTGAAAACGTCTGGGTTCTACCAGATATTGACTCAAGGTGTTCACAACAAAGAATATATTGGGCCTGGTATTCATCATATACATCAACGAACCAATAATATGATTATACATAGTAGCATCAACGAATTCTGACGAAGTATCAATCGGGAGCTTCAACTTTGTTTCCATGGGTGTGTTCATAGCTTTACATTCCAACATATCAAACCTCTTCAATATTTCAATTGCATACTTCCCTTGGTTAAGGAAGATCTTCTCTGTGCTCTACCAAACTTCCACACATAAGAAATAATGCATTAGGTCTTTTATCTCAAACTCTGTAGCGAGCTTCTTCTTGCAATCTGTGATGAATTTTTCTTCATCTGTCAAGAATACATTATCTACATATAGTAGCAACACCACTCACTCATCATTCATAACCTTGAAATAAAGGTTAGAATCAAATTTACTATTGGTAAATCTCAAGCTCGTCAGGAAACTATCAATTTTTCCACACCAAGCTCTAGGAGCTTGCTTCAACATGTACAGAGCTTCCTTCAACCTGCATACATGAGTCTTTCTATCTGCAATCTTCAAATCAAATTTTCCATATCACATTGTACCATCCTGGTACACTTTCTTCAACTCCAACAATCATGTGTTAGCTCTATGTTCTTTCTGAAAAGCACTATTTGTCTCACTACCCGAGAGTATGTCCTCTACTCTCTCTGGAACTAGGACTCTGCACCTGCATCTGCTCTGAAGCTGAGAATGGTTGCTCCATTCTCACTGTGACTGCTGAAATCTGAGAGTAACTCCTCTACTTCATCACAACAACAACTTCATATGAACCTAAGAGTGGTTCAATAACAGATACTAAAAGTATCTCTTCTTCTTTCATGGAGGTAAATCTATCTGCTATTGTAGTCATGTTTCCATGACCCAACTAATGCACTGCACCAACTTCCACTCAAGTTTAAATATGGGGATTTACCCCCCCTACATCTCATACTGTATATGAATCATGGTTTCTCTGGTTGTCTTCATGAATACTGGAACTATTTCTTCAATTACTAAAGTAAGTGTCTCGTCATAGTATTCTCCCTCTTGCCAGGAGAATCCTTTGGAAACAATTCAGTCTTTGTACATATGCAACATGATTGATCTATTAGATCAATATTTGAAGTCAACACTGACTTCCCTTCTAGTCTCATGGAAAAATCCATATCCCACCATTTCTGACTGGCTTCCTTCTCTATCACTGAAATAAGGGAATCTTCCTAAGAGATTTCATATCTCCTATAAGTCTTTGAAGCTACGATATAGTCTTCTCATGACATTTGTGTCCTAATCCTAGAAGATGTCTCTTCCTCTGATCCTTTCTGAGATCAGGATTACTCTTGATTTCTTCTGAGTCTACAAGGACTTCATCATCTCTTACAGGATATACTTGGTGTTAAATACCAAGTCTAAATATGCAAGGTTGAGTTAGACTTCAAATGAATTATGCTTCATGTCAAGGTGGCTTCAAGTCTACTGTGAGTTATTTTTCTAATGTCTAGCCATCTTTGGAGCCTTCTTCTCCTTACAATCAATATCCATATGAGATACTCTGGATCTCAAAAAATAGCTTCTTCTTCATCTTCTTTTGTACATGAATGTATATGGTAATGTACATAGTCTGCGTCATGTCTCATCTAATTTATTTCCTTCTTCAACCTTCACTATATCTTCATCAAGGTTATCACCTGTGACCTGAAACAAGGTCAACAAAACAACAAGCAAGAATAATACTCTTTTGATAATAGTAATAAAACAATAGCACGAATAATAGTCACAGTAGCTCCTTTAGAGATATCAAAAGTAAGAAATACAATACGAAATGAGATCAACATTCTTCTATTGTTGAGATCAAGCATTCCTCCATGGTAAACTGGAACCAACACAAGAGGTTTCTCCTAGAGGAGATGTTAGTTTTATATGGTAAATTATTACAATAAGAATTTATCTCAATATTCTCACATGCTACCAATTATAATACTTTTCAAAGATTACTACCTCAACTATAGTGTTTACTTGTAATGAGGTAGTTATTAAACTTGTCATGTGCAACTTTGAATCTTATCAACTTAATCAATCAAACATGGAACCTAGAGTCTTTGTCCTCAAGAATGAGTTTGTTGTTTTTCTTTCAAGTCTCCTTCACTCAAGATGACAATTTTTTTCTTCAATATGTTCTTTGTACTAAGACAATATTCTGTCTTGACAGAAGTCTAAGTTAGAGAATAAACTCTAATCTCAATCTAATACCTTGTCATTAATTTTGACCAAGGGTTAGCATGATAGAAATAACTTCAAAATACAACCAAGATGTTCATAAGGTCAAAATAATGTCATAACAAATAGATGCATATCAAGATGATCAAGCCTGGGGTGCGTTATTCCTCTGAATGTGTTGGATCTGAGAGCCTTCTGGATCTATGACAAAAGATCCCTTCTCTTGCAAGTACCCTTTATAATAATAATGCATTTTAAACATATGCAAGTACATACCTCTAACAATATCTTTCTAGGGTAAGGTGCGTTGGGACAATAACGCAAAAGTCCCAACACTTCATAAAAACTTTCCCTGCAACTGGTGTTGCCAATGGCATGAAGGAACTGGCACTGCAACTGCAACTGATATTGCAACTGCAACTGGTACTGCAACTGCAACATCAACTTAGGGTTTTATGAGGAAACCCCGATTTTTCAAATTTTGGAATTCGGATCTAGGGACTAGATGCGTTGGGTTGAGGAGAGTAGGCTGGAGCAGTCTGATTTCAAAAATTCCAAGTTTTATCCCTTAAAACTTGACCTGTGCCATTCTGGACTGGCACTTTAGGAACTGATTTTGGTTTCCTGGTTTTCTGGTACTAGCCAAAAACTAGGGTTTCACTTTCTAGAGGCTTTGGCCACTGAAAAAGTGCACTCAAGGTGTCAATGAGTTTTCTAGGCTAGGGCGCACTTCCCTAGATAGTTTTTAGGCTGAAATTCTCTTCCAATAAAAATCCCTAATTTTCTTGTACGACAACATTGACATTTTTGGTTACCTAGTGAAAGGTGCTCTATTTAGTCAAGCTCTGATACCATGTTAAATTTAGAGTTGCTATTAAGTTCTTTTCAATTTACTGACAATAATAGCATAAGCAGGATCACTGAAAGAAACACAATCACAAGGTACACAACATTTATCCTAGGAAACCCTCATGGGGGAGAAAACCCAACAAAAACTTCCTTAATATAGATTTCCAATACAATGCCAAGATAATAAACCAAACACTAGAGAATATCCAACACTGAGTAATGCACCTCTCTCTTCCTTCTTCCGGAAACTGCATCTTCCTTCAAGCTTGCACACTAGATGAGTGTCTTAAGTGAGTGTAAGAATGAGGAGAAATCCTCTCTTATTTATACTAGCTGAGGAGTGCTAGGGTTGTGTCTCTTCACCATGTTGGGCCGACTTCTTCAATTAGTGGATAAAACCACTTTAATTAGCCCTACGGTCTGACTTCTCAATTAACATCTTTTAACTAGGGTTTGACCAATCCATAAAAGGGTATTTGGTCATATATAATGCCCAACATGATTAATCCACAAAAGGGTATTGATTCATAAAATAATAACTCAATAATAGGTAGAATATTCTTCACAGTTACAATATTTCAACAGGTTCATGGCTTCTTTTCCTATGAAGTGTAACAGTAACCTGATGTGGTATTGGTACACCATGTTGAACCTCCCCTCACATGTGAAGTATCTCTGGATAACCCTGAGCATCTTGTCAAATCATTCAAACATGTGACTTCTAAGTGCTCCTTTGGACAAGTTGTCCTCCTGATATTCTAGCTTAAGGAATTCCTTTGAGAAGGAAGAATTCAATGACATGGCTTTAAACCATTTCTCCCCAAAATTAGGTATCTTTGTTGCAACCAAGATGGAATGCTCTGAAACATCAAATTCTAAAATCCTCACTTTAGTTTTAGTCCCATTAAAGTTGAGTGCAAATTCATTGGCCACTTATGGATGTCCTCTCTGCATCTTTTGACAGAAATTTAGGCAATCTACCCTCTGAAAAGATTCCCTGAACAAAGGTTCAGAGTTAAGGAGTTGCATATCATAATGTTTTTTCCTCACAATATCCCCTCCCTTGTGAGTCTTCTTGTTTTGTTGACTATCCATAACCACCGCTGGAAGAATACTTTCTGTAATTTGTTATGACAGCTAGGTGTGTGAGAACAGAGTACACAGGAATTTAGGGTTTTAATGACAAAGATATTTTCCTAGAGCTCCCCTTGTCCAAATATTTATACACATAAATGGTATCATATAGAGCACACTTCAAACATGATGGATAATGTAACAACCACTGACATTTGTAATGAAAGGAAGACAAGTGAAGTTTCTTTGCTAAAACAAATTTTCAGCGGCATAAATATCAATTTGCAGCGCCAATGATGTATGCAATTTTAAGCTAGGTTATACAAATGATTGACCATACATCTCGGGTTTGATAGGGGTATCATTCAATTGGTTAAGACTACACTTCAAAATGATGCAAAAAATGAGGGTTTCAACAATTATGGAAAAGAGGGTTCGCAGCACATAGTTCACAGTGTGCACTAGTGATGAAGTGTTAGAGTAACTAGTTCACAACGTTGATGTATTCAATGGGATAGGTGACTTATTTGAAGAGGAAAAGATACAGTGAGGTCAAGGTAATAATCTATACTGGTGAGACAAATTTAGGGCGCCATGTAAATGGATTTGAAGGTTGACAACAAAAAAGTTTGAACAATTCACAGTGCCAATAGATAGAGCAGCATAAACCCCTCTTTTGTTAGGATACTTAGACACTTAGGAGTTAGTTAAGATCTACTTGGTCTAATGTGTCATTAGGTAAAAGTGTGTTTCTTAGTGTGTTTCTTTAATATGCATTTGTAGTTAGGAAATCTGACGGTCACGATATGTTCCCGACATAGAGTGATCTGACGATTCATATTCTCTTGGATCTTAACGGCCATTGATCTATGGCTTAACACCCGATTGGTCCATGATCTCTATTTAAATAGCATGGACGATCATTTTCCGATGATCGATTGTGAAAAACTTTCTTGTAAAATCTTTTTCTAATCTTTTTATTTTGCATTAATAAACTGCTCCAAGTGGTCGCGTTAGCTGGGGCCGTGGATGTTTTACCATGGGGTTTTACCATGTCAAAACATCGTTGTATTGATATTTGATCTAGTTTTGTGAGTGGTTACTGAAGGTGTTTGTGCTATGTTTGAATACATGTGTTTTTGAACATGGTATCAGAGCTTGTTTGAAGACTCGCTCATGTTGTATATCGAGATTGTGAAGTCGAGTTGCCTCATCTTTGTTTTCTTCCATTTTCATACATTTATGGGTCGAGAGGACTATTCCATTGCGTATGGAGTGCTCATTTCATTCATGAATGTTTTTATTTTCACTCAAAAAGGTTTCCATTTTCCCAAGATACATCCATTTTAGCTAGATTTGGAAGCATAAATCATGAATACGCCCTTTTTAATTTTTTTGCAGAGTATTATTTTGGTTTTATATTGTTTGTTTATGGGTTGCTACTCTTTTAGATATGTGTATTCTCTTTGCCCCATGCCCTGTTTGATCTCGAAAAATCGGAAACAGATAGGAAAAGATGCATTTTTCGGGTAAGCTAACCGAGATCTAACACTTTTTGTCATCAAGAAGTGAAATTTTTTCTTGTGTGAAAATAGTTTTTTTTAGCACGCTCTCCAAGGCCATCTTCCACAAAAAAAACACCCCCAATCCTCTTGCTAAACAATACAATATGTTTTTCTAGCCCATTTGTTAAAAGTTTCCTTATTAAGTAAGAGGTCTTGAGTTCAGGTCTCTCTTTTTGTTACTCGTTTTTGAAAAAGTTCCTGCTCCATTGTAAAGTGTATTTCACTTCAAGTATAAAAGTGAATCACTATAAGTAGCTTTAATATTTCAGAGTTATTTATTTTGCATGCAGCTTTTATTTTATAAAGTAACCTCATTGTAAAATTGAACCCCACTTCTTTTTATAAAACTGGGTCACTTCATAAAGCAACTTACACCATCACGTGGTCATTTGGTTACCGTTTATGCATTTTTTTAAAAGGGAATAAATTTCACATCCGAAGTTCATTTTTTGTGTCGTTTTTTTTAAACCGCATAATTTTTCGAGATCTTTCCATCTAGATCATCAGTTTCAGTTTTTAAATCCATATTATCTACATATTTAATATGTCTTATTCAAGTAATATTTTTCTTACGAGCACCAACTACTTCCAATGGAAATCCCATATGGAGGATTTATTAAGAAGTAAAGGCGTGTACTAGATTACCTTGGGAAAGGAAACAAAACCTATTGATGTTGATAAGAAAGTCAAATGGGCTAATAGGAATGACAAAGCATGTGGACTAATCGTAATGTCCATCTCTCCTAATTTAAGGTTCCAGCTTCAACAAATTGATAAACCCAAAGAAGCTTGGGAAAACATTGAATATGCGTTTGGTAAACACAATATTATTAGATAACAACAATTAGAAAATCAAGTATTGACTTTAAGTCCAAGTGATTTCTATTGCATTGAAGGGTATCTATCTAAGTTTAAAACATTCAGAATTTTAGGTGAAGAATGTAAGATAAAGATAGAAAAATACCGTTGCATCTATCTTATTATTTCTAAGCTAGGTAGTGCATATTATGTGTTTGTATCTACCTTTTATGCCATGCAGGAGGCTCTAGGGACAAATTATCAAAAACCCACTCTTGAGAAGTTTTGTGATGCTTTGATTAGAGAGAAAGATAACATTATACAACTTGGAGTGATCAACACTACAAGTACCTCCAACAAATCCTTAGTTGACCATCAGAAAGTGTAATGACCTACAGTTCTTAATACAACAACCGATACGTCATGCAATTTTTTTTATTTTTTTTTTTGTTTATTACCAAGGAACCTTTGGGTTTTAATACATTTATCAACGCAAGAAGTAAAGGGTCCAGCGACTAATCATTTCCTTGACCCTTTCAATGCGCGCAAGAGACACTGAATATAAAAACCACATTCCACCACTTTAATTTCCTAACGGTCTAGATAGGTTTAGATTAACCATCTTACCATCATAACAACTATGTTGGGCACAACCTAACCAACCACAATTCGAAAATTAAATTATATGTATCATCACGCAGCATATAATTTCCTCCTTCATACACAAGCAATGTCTCGTATAAACATAATGACATATAATTTCCTCCTTCATGCAATAAGCAATGTCACATAGCAACATATAATTTTTCATGCATAACACAGTGTCACATATAATCATGATAACATAATTTCCTCTTTCATAACATAAGCAATGTCACCTATAACCTATAATGTTCCATACATAACACCTTGTCACATATATCCTATAATTTTCCATATATAAAGCAATGTCAC
>ML786727.1:362811-392462 GCA_009831015.1 Picea engelmannii | reverse complement strand
TGAACTCGCACTAATACAACTAAGATTAACTCACTTAACTACACTTACAATTCTGTTACAATTCCAAATCACTCAGTTATGAATGAGATAATAGATTAATATTTATTGTCTAATTTTAATTAAGGGAAAACTAAATTAGACACGTGTTTCTTGTTGACTTTTCAACAATTGATGGCACCTTGTACCGTCAGTTAGTTGGTAGCCTCTTATACTTGACTCATACCCATCTTGATCTTTCCTTTGTTGTTAGTCTTGTTTCCCGGTATATGAAAACACCCCATGAAAATCATTGGAAAGTAGCTAAAAGGATACTTCGCTATGTTTGTGGTACAGTTCAGTTCATGATACATTACAGTTCAGGGGGGGCTCTTTTATTGGTTGGTTTCACTGATTCAGATTGGGCCAACGACCCTGATGATTGGAAGTCTACTTCAGGTTATGTTTTGATTCTTGGTTCAGGAACTGTGACTTGGGCTTGTAAGAAACAACAAGATATTGCACTTTCTTCAACAGAAGTAGAGTACCGAGCAGCGGTAAATGCATGCCAGGAAGCCTTATGGCTTCGATAGATTCTTTTAGAGTTTGGATTCTACCAGCAGCATCCGACTAGCCTTTGGTGCGGCAATCAAAGTGCCATCAATATCGCCAAAGACCCAGTTCATCAGAAAGCGCATTCATGATCAAGTTATTGAAGTGCTACTTTTCCCTACAAAAGATCAAGTTGCAAAAAATTTCACAAAGTCACTTACAGAAGTGAAGTTTTCCAAAATTCGATCTATGTTAGGAGTTCAGGAAGTTGTCATTAAGGGGGATAAGCTCTAATGCCTCCTTCCTTCTCCTATTGTGTCACTATTGTAAATCCTTCAATCCTATCCCAAGTTTTTCTTAAGTGGGGATGTTAGGATATTTAGACACTTAGGAGTTACTTAATATCTACTTGCTCTAATGTGTCGTTAGGTAAAAGTGTGTTTCTTTAGTATGCATTAGTATGCATTTGTAGTTAGGAAATCCGACGGTTACGATATGTTCCCGACATAGAGTGATCCAACGATTCATATTCTCTTCGATCTTAATGGCCATTGATCCATGGATTAACACCTGATTGGTCCATGATCTCTATTTAAAAAGCATGGAGGGTCATTTGTCGATGATCGATTGTGAGAAACTCTCTTGTAAAATCTCTCTGTAATCTTTTTCTTTTGAATTAATAAACTGCTCCAAGTGGTCATGTTGGTTCAGGCCGTGGATGTTTCCCCGTAGGGGTTTTACCACATCAAAACATCGGTGTGTTTATCTTTGATCTGACTGTGTGAGTGGTTACTGAAGGTGTTCGTCCTCTATTGGAATACATGTGTTGTCAAACATCTTTCAATATTTTAATAACATGGAGATCATCAAGGAGTACCTGATACAGTTGGGTTTGATGTTGATGCTTGTGAATTTGAGTTGATATATCAACAAGTCATCCAAACTCAATGATCTTCTTCAACCAGTCTACAACTCCAGTTCGCAGCACCAAGTTTGCAATGCCAAGTTCAAAATCAAATAATACACTTCAAGGAAAATGTTAGGCATTCAATGACATAATCCCTAAAAATATAATTAAATGAAGGCGTTGAAAACCATAAAACCCCATTTGACATGTTTCTTAACTGCAATGATGGCAAATGAATGCATGAGGTACTCATAAGTACATTGTGAACTCTCCTAGTGATTTTGCAGCAAATACATCTGACTTTTGACTTGACATGTAAACGGTCGGATGGTGACAAAGGAGAACTTGTGTACAACTTGGAGGAATGACATGTCATGCTGATGATTTTAAGATCAAAAGTGTGACTCATAAGGACCATTAACCTTGTCATGATGACTAATATTATGACATAAAGACTCTAAAACAAGGCTAAACATAACTTCTCTTATACAAATCAAAATTTGAGTTATGACCACAAAAAGAAGACCCAAAACCTAATACTTATAAAACCCTATGACTCAAAAACAAAACTAAAGTGATTTTTTGACCCCCTACAATTATATGTGCTAACACTATCATTCATTTCTTTCTTTAGCATCATTTTATCATTATTTTAGTAGCAGTTGCAATCAACCCTCAGGCCTTCAACCCCTCTTCTCATGAGACAATGGACCATGACCATTACCGAAGTTTAGTACACTGTGAGAGACTACATGATGGAAAGTGTTAAGTATGGTAGGGAACGGAATGTTACCCTTGTGAAGGCCCCCCAATAGTACCCCTTTTCCCTGGGCAGTGACAACACGTGACTATGGAATAGAAGCTTACCACCAAGGTAAAAAAAGGAAACTAACACAATTTCCCAAACCAATGATCCATTATCCAACTTCAACCAAAGATCCTCGTCCACATTCCCAACAAATTAAGCGCAACACTTTTCGTGAAATGAGTACTAGCATACCTCATGGTGACAATGGCTTACAATTTCCATACTCTGGGTTGCTTGGATGTGATGAGCCTTGATTGATGTGTAGTTGTAAAGGTGAATGAGGGGGGTTGTTGGGATTCCATCTGTGGACATGCTGGTCATCATCATGATCGGGATCATGTTCTCCATTGTGAGCCATGAGACATGATCTCCTCTAGTTACCCCTAGGCATGGGAGGGTAAAATCTAGCTCCAAAATGGGGACATGTGCTCACTGTATAGCACATGAGAACCCCAACATCTCTATTTGTCCAAGACCTGCAATCATGTGCCCACTTCAAATGACAACACCCTTTAGAAGTATGGTTGATGGATGTGATCCACCGGAGTTAGTGATAAATCCAAAACCATGTTGAAAATAATTTTTTTTCACTAAGCTATAAAGTGATAAAGCAATAATATACAATGACTAAGTGCAATTTCCTAACATCCATTTATGATGTACAAATGAGTATGCAATGTATATAAGAAGATGCAATACTACACTAGCATGGATGCATAATGCAAGATATATACAAATGCAATGCAAGATGCAAATGCCCTACCTACACTAATCTATGTTAGAAGGTCAAGTCATGTGAGGAAAGTAGGGCTTGAGAAGGTATCCATTAACAAGTAATGATAACTTCTCCCTTTCAAGTGTAGCTAGGTTAAATGAGTTGAAACCACCTTCTCTCACGATTCGGTAGGGTCCAATCCACAAACTTTCAAACTTCTTATGCTTTCCTAGTTTCTCCCTCCTCTTGTCCCACACTGGTACTTGGTCTCCGGTATCACACAAGTTGTAGGTTGGGAAAATCATGACCCAACCACCAAATGGAGATGACTTTGAGAGCACCTACCTACTGTCACCTTAGGCAGGTGTTCCCGTCACTT
Organism: Picea engelmannii; assembly: GCA_009831015.1. Lineage (NCBI taxonomy): Eukaryota > Viridiplantae > Streptophyta > Pinopsida > Pinales > Pinaceae > Picea > Picea engelmannii. The sequence continues at coordinate 389,125 of ML786727.1, read as the reverse complement.
TAGAGGTGAAGTGGTCACCTCAAGGGGGGAATCCTGGTGACCCTAGGGGGGAAATGAGATGGAAAGTGAGATGTATGAATGGAATCCCCTATAGGTCAAGTTACTAGATAGAAGAAGGCTTGAGAATGAGTTTCGAGAAAGGTTTAAGGTTGTCAATTCCTTCGGTACCTGTTGAGAGTGTTTGTACCTTCCCGAGACACAATAAAAACCAATTGTACGCGATATATGTTAGGTGGAAAAGAAAATTAAGCTTGTTGTCCCTAATTGCAACAATAAACAAAAATGTATATCAGCAAAGAAATAATTATTAAATCTGCCAAACAATGGTTAAATGTCCACTAAAATATGCTAGAGATAGGTTAGGTAAACAATAGTGATATTCAATTACGAGAGCACACGACTTTAGCAATGAAACAAGGATATAATAAAAGATGTTTGCAGATATATTTTGCAGCCTTATGGATGTAGAAAACTTGTTGTTATAGCAGTAAATTCAACCACCAAAACTCACAAAGAATCCACCCAAAAATTGCGCTTAGTTACCAACTTAACGAGAATTCTACAGAGTTTTCATTTTGGGGGGGGGTCAAGTTTTTTACCCCATTTTTAAAAATGGTGCTACTGGTAGCATCCCCCTCCCATTTTAGGTGGTTTTTTGATATTTTAAATTTTTTGATACATAATGTTTCCACTTTTTTTAAATCCTTGTTTTTCATCTATTTTCAAATTGTACAATTTTTTTTCTCAACCGTGTTTTTACATCTATTTTCAAATTTTTCAATATTTTTTTTTGTTCAATGGTGTTTTTTATCATGTTTCCATGCTTCATCCAATGTTAAAAAAATTGTACACCACTTTTTTTTAAACAAGACTTTTCATATAAATATGTGTCCTTAATTAATTTATGGTTCCATACTTTTTAAATATAGTAGAAAATATCATTTTTAACACATTTTTTACCTTTAGTTCAATACATAGAAAATAATTGTAATTAAATAACACTATTTTTAAATATTTAGAAGAAAAAAAATACAATTTATTTCTTTTTGGATAAATTTAAAACTAAAAAAAAACTAAGAAAACAAAAAGAATTGAAAAAAAAAAATTAAAAATAAATTTGTATTAAAAAAAACCATTAAAGAAATAAGTAAAAAACTAAAGAGGAATAAAAACTAAAAAAAAAATTATGACCCAAAAAAAACTTATAAAAAAACAAAAAAAAATTAAAAAAATATTAAAAAAATAATAATAATAAATAAAAATTAAAAAAACTTTAATACAAAATTTTAAAAAATTAAAAAACAAAACTTTAAAAAACCTTAAAATTACAACCAAAATATTAAAATTTATGTAAAAAAACTTAAAAAATATAATTTAAATGAAAAAAATTAAAGAAACAAAAAATTAAATATTTATATTATATAATATAAAGTTACATAGTTACATATATAGTAATTATATAATACATAATTACTATATATATTATAATATATATAGTTACATATATATGTAATTATATATATTATATAGTTGCATATATATGCAACTGTATAGTATATAGTTGCATATATATAAACTAAAGGTGCCCACACGATTTGGGTGAGGCCCACGGGGGGTTGGGGTGATGTCTGACATAAAAAAAACCCACCCCGCGGGGGGTTGGGGTGATGCCCGACATCAAAACCCTCCCACCCTGCAAGCCTTGCTCAAGGCATGTGGACGTCATTTGGGCGAGGACCACGGGGGGTTGGGGTGATGCCCGAAATAACCCCCCCCCCCCCTCTGCGGGCCTCGCCTAGGGCGTGTGGGTGCTCCACGCACCTTGGGCAAGGCCTTAGGGGGGGGGGTTTGATGTCAGGCATCACCCCAACCCCCGCAGGCCTGACCCATGTCGCATGGGCCACGGGCCTAGACCAGGTCGCTTGGGCACCCTACGCACCATAGGCGAGGCCCGNGCGGGCCTCGCCTAGGGCGTGTGGGTGCTCCACGCACCTTGGGCAAGGCCTTAGGGGGGGGGTTTGATGTCAGGCATCACCCCAACCCCCGCAGGCCTGACCCATGTCGCATGGGCCACGGGCCTAGACCAGGTCGCTTGGGCACCCTACGCACCATAGGCGAGGCCCGCGAGAGGGGAGGAGGGTGATGTTTTGCATCACTCCATCCCTCCCACAGGCTTGGACCAGGGGCCACGAGCCTAGACCAGGTCGCTTGGGCGCCCTATGCACCCTAGGCGAGGCCCGCGGGAGGGGAGGGGGGTGATGTTTTGCATCACTCCATCCCCCCTGCGGGCTTGGACCAGCGTGGGGGGGCTGGGGTGACGTCGGGCAGCCCACGGGGGGCTAGGGAAATGTTGGGCATCACCCCAACCCCCCCACAGACCTAGCCTAGGTCGTGTGGGCTTGCATCACCCCAACCCCCCACAGGCTTGGCCCAGGTCACGTAGGTGTCTTTTGTTAATTTTTGAGCTATTATTAGGTTTCTTTTCAATTTACTATATAACAATAGCATAGGTAGGATCACTGAGAGAAACACAATCACAAGATACACAACATTTATCTTATGAAACCCTCATGGGGGAGAAAACCCAGCAAAAAATTCCATAATATAGATAGCCAATCCAATGCCAAGACAATAAAACAAACAGTATATAATATCCTCCACTGAGCAATGTGCCTCTATCTTCCTTCTTCTCCTAACTGCAGCTACCAAACTTGCGCACTGAGTGATCGAATGAGTGAGTGAGATAATGAGTCGTTGGCTTCCTTTATTTATACAAATTGGCAAGTGTTGGAAAGGTGTCTCTTCACTAGGTGGGGCCGAATTGTCTTCTTAGTGGTTAAAACCACTTTAATTAGGCCTGGGGGCCGACTTCTTAATTTGCATAATACAATTAGGGTTTGACCAATCTGCAAAAGTGGATTTTGTCAATTACAATGATCGATGTGATCAATCCACAAAAGGGGATTGATCTAATGAATAATGACTCAATAAATAAATAGAATACTCTTTGCAGTTACAATATTTCAACACTCCCCCTTAACAAGAAGGGTATTCTACAACATCATCAGGAGAGAGAGAGAGAGACAAGCAACATCAACAACATCTGAAACATTGAATGGCATATCTATAAATCATCGGAAATTTTTCTCATCATCATCGTTCACAACATGTAGTTAGATTAGCATCATCATCCTCATTAGCATGAGGCTAAAGTAAAATCATCATCATCTTTAGCATGAGGCTAAAGTAATATCATCAACATCTTTAGCATGAGGATAAAGTTACATCACCATCTTCAGCATTAAATCTGAAATAACATCATCATCATCATATTCAACAAGAAGTTGAAGTGGCATCATCATCATCATCTTCAGCAAGAAGTTGAAGTGGCATCGTCATCATCATCTTCAACAAGAAGTTGAAGTGACATAATCATCATCATCTTCAACAAGAAGCTGAAGTGGAATCATCATCATCTACATCAATGTGGATTAGTATAACACTAATACATTATCATCATCAATAACAACACAAGGCTGATACAACATCAACAACAACAGCATCACAACACAAAGGCTGGAGCATCATCAACATCAGCACTAGGCTGGAAATCTTCAGCATGAAGTTGGCATCTCAACAACATCAGCACGAAGCTGGAAATATTCAGCACAAAGTTGGCATCTCAACAACATCATCATGAAGCTAGAAATCTTCAGCACGAAGCTGGCATCTCAACAACATCACCACAAAGATGGAAATCTTCAGCACGGGGCTGGTATCAACAACATCAACACAAATATGGAAATCTTCAGCACTAGGCTGGCATCACAACATCTTGTGGTACTTTGACAGATCCAAAGGATCTTCCCAGGAATCAAAAGATTCCCTAGGATATAAAATCCTAACGGAGCTACCACTACTAACCAAAGCTAGAATATACATGCACAAGTACTCTGATAGCCCATCCTTACAGACCTTCAGGATCTGTTTAGGGATGATCAGTGCCCTAGGATATAAAATCCTAACTGAGCTACCCGCTATTGATCAAGATACCATAGTATCATCAACACTACTCCCCCTTTCAAGAGAGGTCCTTTCGGACTATACCAAGCTTGTCTCGAAAGTGCTCAAACTTTACACGAGACAGAGGATTGGTCAACACATCTGCAACATGTTCATTTGTGCCAACATGTTGGAGTTTTATAGCTCCTCTCTGTATCATATCATGAAAGAGGTGATATTGGATCTCTATGTGCTTTGACTCATCATGGAACACGTCATTTTTATACAACTATGGTTATCACATAGGATCACTGTGGCTTCCATCTCCAAATCAAATAGATCTGTCAACAACATTCGAAGCCATATGGCTTCACAACTGGAAGAACATGAAACAATGTATTCTACTTCTGTCACGCTGAGAGCAATACTTGATTTCTTCTTACTCTACCATGAGATCATGGCTGACCCCAAACTGAAACAACATCCTGAAGTTCTCTTTCTATAAGAGACACTTCCAACCCAATCTGAATTGGTATAACCACTCAATCTGAAGTCGCGATCTCTATTATAACTGAGACCACAATCTAATGTACCCTTAAAGTACCTCATCCCATGTTTTGCAGAAACCAACTGAACATGTCTGGGCTCTACCATAAATTGACTCAAGGTGTTCACAGCAAAACATATATCTGGCCTGGTGTTCGTCAGATATATCAATGATCCAATGATCTATTTGTACAACGTTGCATCAATCAGTTCTGACAAAGTGTCAACCAAGAGCTTCAACTTTTTTTCCATGGGTGTATTCATGGATTTTCACTCCAACATATCAAATCTCTTCATTATTTCAACTACATACTTCCCTTGGTTAAGAAAGATCTTCTCTGGGCTCTGCCAAACTTCAAGACCTAAGAGATAAAGCATTGGGTCTTTCATCAAACTCTGTAGCGAGCTTCTTTTGCAATTTGTGATGAGATTTTCTTCTTCTTGTCAAGAATACATCATCTACATATAGTGGTAACATCATTGGCTCATCATTCATAACCTTGAGATAAAGGTTAGAATCAACTTTACTCTTGGTAAAGCCTGTTGTATCATTTTCACCACTTGAATGAGCAAAAGAGGGACACTTGCAAGTCCAGTTGGGTAGTTGGACAGGACAGAAGTTAGTGTATGATTCAAATGACTCAATCACATGAAATAAACAAACACATAAGCTAATAATAACTAAAGAAACAAAACTACAATGCATAAGGAAATTAGAACCAAAATTAATCAAACAATTGACCAATATTCATGCCACCAATGGATAGATTGTATTAGTGGGAAAACACCAATGAAAAAGGGGGACTGATGGATCCCCTCTTCCTCCAAGGGAGGGCTCTTGAGTCCCCTATGTGAGAGATCTTCTTACAAATGGAAAATATAAAGGAAATGGTGAATAAATCCAAGCTTATTCCCTCAAGAGGTGAGGTGAATAGCTTAATAAGATGGTGCTAGTATGCTCCAAGAATGAAAGAGGTTCCTTGTAGGAGAATAGAGGCAGCATAACAATACAATGAGATTCTTGAATTCATAGTGCACCCATGGCCTCTTTTTATAGAAAATCTTTGAGGCATTATCCAACCAGTCTTTAGTGTGAACAAGGGGCCCTTTAGGGACCCTTAGATCTTTGACCAACCCCCCACTCGAATTCATCTCGGATTTGAGGGTCAAGTCGACTTGGGAGCTGAACCAGAAGTGGGTTAGGGGCCGACAAGAACCATAAATGTGTCGTTCTCAGGTGTGCGTGGCTTTTTTCATACACAGTCGTGCATCGGGCGCATGTGTGTTTTTCTTGCGTTTTTTACGTGAGCATGTGCGCGTGCTTCCTTTGGATTCTAAGCGCATGTCAATTTTATAACCAGTTGTATAGATTTTGTTCCCTTTGGACATGTATTTTTGGGGCTATGAATGAACTAATAGGTTTTTGCAGATGTTGGATTCCTGTAACCATTTGCGGACGAAATTTCAGTGATAATAGATGCCCCCTGATGTGTGAGGTTAGGAGCATACGTATAGTCGAAGTACATCAATGTTTCTTCTACTGAGAGTACCTTTGTAATAAAGAGCGTGGAGAGGAACTATAAGAGAGATTTGTTGAAAGGAGAGGGGAAATTGTGGGACCGAACCTATCTCTAGGTGTGGAAAAATAAAACTGTATACAAACGAGGTGGGCATGTCCCATGCTCGTATCATGTAACTCAAATGTGTAAGTCAATAACTGAAGCTGTATGTTGATGTAGATAACTGCATCGCCCTCCGGGGTGGTTTGATAATGGAAGATGACAATTCTAATGGTGAACAGACTCTGAAAATAGGAGATGGAACCTATAAGAAGTGTTGATGACTCGTAGGCATTGATGGCCCAACAAATTTCAGAGGTCATCGGCTAGTATAAAACAACTTCAATAATCGCAAAGTAAGACCCACCGTAACATGAGATTGTGTTGACGTCGAATGTTATGGGGGTCAACGACAACAAAAATAAATGATGGTTTTCTCTGTGTCGTTTGAGACTCCTCATTGTAAAGGTAATGAGAGTCAAGATAATGTCGCCCTTATGGAAACTGTGTTGATGTCGACTGAAAAGGAGATGTGACTCCAAGAAGAAAAGGGCTTCATGAAATCAACTAGATGAGATCAGGAACTAATGAGGTACATGGAAGAAATCAAGATGCGGTGAGACTCAATATTTCCCTTGGTTGGGGATATATGTGAAGTATGAGTGGCAGCAACCATGAAAATAGATCTAGCGTCAAGGGGACGACTAGACGTGGGTTAAATTGTGCCAGAGGTGTGACAAAGTGGACAAAACTCAGATATCAGAGGTCTATGGACTGTGGGACACTTGGGGTTTTTATGGATGATGTCAAGAAGGTAAGGAAGGCCCCAACCAAGGGCGACAGGGGTTGCTTTGCCAAAAAATAAGGTCGCTAAAGGAGACAACAAAAAGATATGTAAATGCTGGAAACAAAAGCTTTGTACAATTACCAAATGAATAAAGAATAATTTGGGATAAGTGTGCATATACAGAAATGGGTGCCCTAGTGTAAGATGGTTTGGCCTGTGAGGGAGCAAGTTGCGTGGAGAACTGGTGGAGGGTGGGGGCCCCATAGGTGGGTTTATGTATGAGGTAAATGAATGGAGGGAAATATGCAGATGGGAAAACTAACTGTATATGAAATGGAGGGTTAATTATACTGCGAAGGCGCAGTCAAATGATAACTGTGAGAAGATACCTTGGGAGTCCATTGGGAAAGCTAGCAAAAATGAGGAGAAGGAGTATGTGGTTGATTCTCGAACATGTGTAAGACTATCGGGACTCCCATCCCTAGGGGGTGAAAGCAGCATGAGTGTCAAAGTGCCAAAAGGGGACTATGAATGGGACAACTCATGTAGGGGAGAGTGTTACCAGGTGACAGTACTTAAAATGAAATGGAGGTGATAGTACTACAGAGCCGGATGGGGGGATCCTATAGGAAAATGTTGGAGGGTGTGACTAGAAGATGCAATTGATATTCAAAGGGAATGATTAAATGCCAGTGTCAATCATATACCTGAAGGGGATGTGGTGGTGTGTTATGACCAAGTACCTGCACACATGAAAACCAAATACCCGACCTGAACAATATCTGAAGATAAAGAGCATATAACAACTATTTGACAATTTTGAACAGGAGTATGCATACCTGGGCGTGATGGGAGAAAAATGCTCCCCCGGGGCCGAGGATGGATGGTGACTCAAGGGATGTGATTGTGTAGGTGGTGGGATACTGATCCCGTGGTTGAAGATGGATCGGAAAACGGATGCTCTGAGCTCCTGTAATTGAGCATGGAAGTTTGGCAAAAGGGACTATATATAGTTGTAGGGCCCACAATGACACCTCATTTGTACGTGTTGTCATAGGGAGTTGACGAGAGGTTTTTAGAGGAGATTTGAATATTTCGAGAGTTCGAGCCAGCCGATCCAGGATTTGCGAGAGTCGGGTTAGTGGTCTCATCCTCCTGCATAGTAGTTAGGGTTTCTTTTCTAGGCAGGGTCGTATGGATTGTCGTACTGTGGTATTTTGTGAGGGTGGGCCCCTCAGTGCATGGGCGATCGAGGGATACCCACGATGGGGTGTGCGACTGTAGAGAGGAAAATCGTGCATGGGGGAGTGTGAGTGATAAAAACATGTGCACATTGGATGCGCACTTGTTTGAAGTACATTTGCACACTGTGTGCATCTTTTTCTCTGACAGTTGTGCACTAGTGCACAACTGTGTAACGAACAGGTGCACATGAATGTGCTCATGTGGGTGTGATAGATGTGAATTGATGTGCATCTGTTTATTTGATAGTTGCGCGTTGATGCGTAGTTGTGCGAAGAAAAAGAGCGCATATGTGCGTGCCTATGGGGGGTGACAGCCGCGGACATGAGGCAACGCTGGTGGGTTTTGAAGAAACTTGTCTTTTTTTTAAGTTTTTCGTTTTATGAATTGTGATGGCTGATCAAGTGTTGTTTGTGTGAGTGCAAGTGATCAGTTCAGGATGCCAGTCTACTGGAGGGAGAGGGACTAGGCACGCCTCAAGGAGGCGGTGAGGGATGATTTGGGTGTTCGAGGACCTTTGGAAGCATGTGGGTTGCTAAAGTTCTTTGATTGCCCATTGCTACGGGCACATCAGTACCTGTTGCAGTTTTTGATTTCCATGTGGAGCACTGAGTTGCAGTGCTTCATTTTGCAGGGGGAGCAACTAACATTCTCTGTGATGGAGGATGTTTATTTCCTGACCGGGCTCCCTTTTCAAGGGAGGACCCTACCTGTTGATCCCCAGTTGCCAGGGGAGGCACACTTGGCAGACTTGGCGCGAACGTACTATTTGGGGCTGGACTTTATGTCAGGTTCAGTCATGCGGATTGGGGCGATGGATGCATTCGTGCATAGTTGCATCACAGTGATTATCATAAGGATCTGCAAATCCTTAGCTACTCAACAGATCAGTGGTGTTCAACTGAGGATTATCCAGAGAGCATTGGGTGGAGAGAAGTTTTCCTGGGGTTTGATGTTGCACACCAAGATGATGGGGCAGCTCAACCGGTGTCGGGCCTTCGACTCAAGTGAGTTTTCCTTTGGGTTGATCTTGGTGGCATGGTTCTTAAAGAGGGTTCCCATGTTACGCCCTAGAGTTTTTTTCCAACGGTTTATGCACGGGAGCCCTGACTGATGAGGTGGGCATCGATTTTGGTATGGCATGGAGGTGGGGAGGGTGGCCATTATTTTACAACTGATACGGCACGTGTGTGGCACTAGATGCCACATATTATATTGCAGTGTCTGTATGGTGGGATGGAATATCGCCAGGACCCAGATATGGTTTTACCTCCTGGAGAGGATTGGGATCATAGAGGTATGTTAGTGTACTTTATGTTTTATGATTTTGATAGTATAGCATATGTTTTATGTATGGATGGATGTTGATGTTATCGTTTTCTTGTTGTGTGTGCAAATGTGGGCCCGCAAGGATGAGAGGTGGTGCTAGTTAGAGCGTCGGCTCGTCAAGGGCCAGTGAGACTGCTGTGAGGCAAGTCACAGGTGGGAGAGAGGTGTTGAAGGGACGAGGTTGGTGCGAGGCCAGCTGATGATGCAAGATATGGTAGGAGACACAGATTTGACGACCCTGGTGCAGGGCCGTCGCATGCACCTCAGGGAGAGGTCGGCAGGGTGTTTGAGGATTTTTGTCACCGGTCGTAGGTGGTGTTATAGGGAGTGCCCGAGGGCATGTGGACTCAAGTCTAGGATGAGGGAGTGTTGGAGCAGTGTGTGGTCCTTTCAACGAAGTTGTGGACCCTGATCCACAAAGAAGTTGTAGTGGGGGCAGCTATGATTGGGCAACTGCCCCACGGACCTAGAGGACCGCCAGCTAGTGGGGCACCTCCTCCAGATAGAGGACCTGGTGGTGGTGCTCTAGAGGCACCATGAGTGCTCTTGTTGTATATTTTTTGTATTTATATAGGCCTGCAAGCCTATTTTGTATAGGGTAGTGTGACACATATTTTGTACCTATAGGGATGAGGGGGTTCACCTGCCTATGGGCGATGTACATTTTGTACCATTTTTTGTAAACATTGATGATACAGTGATCGTTATATATATATATGTATGTATGTATGTATATACATGTTTATGATCTCTGTGATGTTCACATGTGATGATGTTTTGTGATGTTTTTTATGATGTGTAATCTATATGTTGTGACAGACTTTTGATGATTTATGTATGTGTAATGGTGTCTTGATGTGATAAATGCCAATCTAACACTGGGTTAGCCATATTATCTGCTATTTGATTGAATTGTCATGGAATATGTGTAAATGTAATTGAATCAAAATGTCGATATAAGAGTCTAACTTGCAGGTATTTGCGAAAGAGGTAAGGATTGTGAATGTTGTAAACATTGTTGAGTTGCAGGATGACAAAATGGGAATCTAATAAGACGCTAAGGTGGCGAATATAGCGGTGACTAGCATCGGCAAAGAGGCCAATGAAGGCTGAGTATTCTGCTTGGTTGTTGGTTGCTGAGCACAAACATATGCTGTTGGAGTGAAGCAGTTCATGTGAGGGGGTATAGAGGGCCTAAGCAGTCGAAGAGAGATTATGTGTCCATCAGCTAGCTCCATCAGCGTAACCAATGTGGTAGGTCGATGGAGGAAACATCTGTCAATAACACAAATGATAGATCATACATAAGGCATGGAGGAAAAAAGAAGAAAAAATTCTACAAATGTGTACAAAAAAGAAAAATCCTAGTGTAGAAAGACTACGCTTAGGCGTAAAATTTCTTTAAGCACAACTCGTTGACGGGTTATTTGAGAGGGAAGCCTTATGGAGAGGCTAGGATGTATGCACCTTTAGTGAGGCAGTGTTGGACGATGTAGGTTCCATTCCATAATGACTCAAATTTCCCACGGTCGAGGGTAAAGTGAGCAATATCGTAGGCAAGGACGAGGTCTCCTTCATTAAATGAGCGAAGGTTGACATGGTGGTCAAAGGTGGACTTCAACCATTTTTTAGATGACTCATTGTTCTGTAATGAAGACTGATAGTCTTCATCCATCGAATCTAAGTTCAGCAAGCGCTTCTCCATTGGAGTCGAGTCAGGTAATAGCTCAATAACAGTGCTCAATGTGGGAACTTTGCACTCGATGGGGAGAGTGGCTTCGACCCCATGGAAAAGATGAAATGGTGTAAAACTAGTGGCAGTTTTAACTACCGTGTGATAAGCCCATAGTGTTGAAAACAACATATGATGTTAATTGGTCTTATGTTTGTTAATCGTGCGCTGGAACATGGTTTTGAGGACCTTGTTGACCGCCTCTACCTATCTGTTGGACTGAGGGTAGTATGGGGAGGCGAACTCGTACGAGAAGCCTAACTTTGAGGAAAGCTCGATGAAGATCTCATTCTCGAAGTGTTTCCTGTGATCGAAGACTAACTGTAGTGAGACTCCAAAGCAGGAAATGACATGGTTGAAGAAAAAACTTGTCGCAGTTTCAACGGTGTTGTTGAAGGTAGGCATGGCTTCGACCCATTTGGTGAAGTAATTGACTATCACGGCGATGTAATTGTGTCCATTTCTAGATGGAGGGTTGCAAGTCATGAAGTCTATGCCCCATTTGCAAAAGGGGCCGACAGTGATGACTGGGTGAAGAAGAGCAGGTGGCCCTCGTGCTTTGTTTGCGTAAAGCTAGAATTTGTCACATCGCTTCACCGCATGGATGCAGTCATGAAACAATGTGGGCCAGAAGTAGCCTACTCGAATGATTTTCTAGGCGGTGGACATCCCTGAGAGGTGGCCACCGCAGGCACTGCTGTGGAAATCATTTAAGACTCGATCAACTTCGTCAATGGTTAGACATCGACGGAGTATGGTGTCGACCCCATGTCGATATAAGATGTCACCAATGAGGAGATATCGAGGGGCCTGATGGCGAATGCACTGACGATCGTCTCGGGAGAGGTGTGATCCAAACTTCTGTGTTCGAAGCTAGACGAGAAGGTTTCCATACCAAGGGTCATCCGAGGGGATGTAGAAGAGGTGTTCGTCAGGAAATTCTGTATTGACGGGTGAACTAGCATCGTCTGAGGAAAATGTCATGATGAGTTTGGTGAGGACGAGTTCTTTCTTTCTTTTGGGAGTTGAAAACTCTAGGTGGTATTCTTGAAGGATGATGATCCATCGGGAAAATTTTCTATTAATTTTTTGTCGACTTAGCAAGTACTTCATGGGGTTGGAATCTGCCATGACTTTGGTAGTGCGAAGAAAGATATAATGATGTAGTTTTTGGATTGTGAGGACAACTATGAGGGCATGTTTTTATTCATGGTTGTATTTTAGGGGTGGTCCTGAAAGGTTTTTACTAATGTAGTAAATAATGTGCTCGCGGCCATCATCCCCTAGTTGGACGAGAAGTCATCCTACTGAGACGATTGAGGCCGATAAGTAGAGGATGTAGTCACGATCATAGTCGAGTGGAATAATCAAAGGGGCATTGGAGAGCATCACCTTTAAATAATCAAAATCATTTTGGGCATGTTCATCCCATCGAAATGGGATATCGTGACGTAATAAACGAAGGAAACCATGCGCGCGAGTGGCGTAATCTGGGACAAAGCGTCACAAAAAGTTGGCTTTGCCTTGTAGGCTCTATAGTTGGCATAAATTCTGAGGTGGTGGAATTTCTATGATAGCTTGGACTTTGAGGGGCTCCACACTGATTCCATGTTGTAAGACGATGAACCCAAGGAGGCATCCAACGGTGACGCAAGATACACACTTGAGGGGGTTCAAGTGGATATTGTATTATCGACATTGTTGAAAAATGACTCGTATGTCATCTAGATGTTGAGTGGGTTTCTTGGATCGAGCAGTGAGGTCATCCAAGTAAGCGAGGATGATTCAAGGGAGATCATTGAATACATAGGTCATGGCTCATTGAAATGTCGCACCGATGTTTTTTATTCCAAAAGGCATGACACAATACACAAAAGTACCCCATGGGGTGGTAAATGCGGTTTTATACTGATCTGCTGGGTGGATCTGTATTTGATTGTAGCCAGAGAATCCGTCCATGAAGGAAAATGCCTCATGGCCAACATAGTCATCGATAATTTGGTCGATGAAAGGCGTAGGGAAGTTTTCTTTGGGACAAGCGTGGTTGAGATCGTGAAAGTCGGTGCAGATGCGAATGCTGCCCTTTTTTTTGTTAACGGGGACAGGATTGGAGACCTATGACGTGTATGCGATGGGGTATATGAACCCAGCAACACGTAGTTTGTCAATTTCAACTTTGATGGCCATTTCTTTGGAGGGGTGCAGTGGTCGTTTCTTTTCACATACAGGGGTGATATTAGGCCATGTGTCGATACGATGTTCGACAATAGAAGGATCGAGGTTGGGAATCTTCGTGTATGATCAGGAAAAAATGTTCCGGTATTCCTGAAAGAGATATTTGTAAGATGTGAGTTCCTAAAGGGAGCATGCGGCACCAATGGTGATTTCCTCTATGATTCATGGTTTGATGGAAATGTCAATTTTGACAGTGGGGGAAATGTTGGCCATGTTTCCTTCTTCAAAAGCCTTGGGGGTAGGGATAGGGTTGTTGAACCAGTCTATATGTCTGGAATGGATGAAATCCCTTGTTTCAATTACACATATGGAGCCTTGGCTAAGAGGGTCAAAGGATTCCTGTGAGAGAAAAGCGCTCTGTGATGGAGTGCATTCCATGGACAATCGAGGGTAGATAGTTCTTCTAGGATATCTTCATCATAGTGGAAAATGCGAGAATATAGGGGATCCGGGGAAGGAACATTGGTGACAGTCACCGTGTGATTATCTTCATGGGGTGAAGATGTAGAGGGGGTATTGAAACTATGGTGTGATGGTGTGCTTGACATAAACCAAATGTCTAGACACTATGGGTTGTAGACTGTGGTTGGGGGTAAAATTTCTTGAGGAAAATGAACCGAAGAATTGGGGGGATTTGGGGGTAAATCCTCAGATAGTCTATCCATGAACCATGGAGGGGTCGGAAGTGACTCAGTTTCATGGAATGTGATGTGGACAGTATCTAGAGATGGAATAGGGGGAATTATTTTCATCACGGGGAGTGAGGTGGTTGGAAGATTTCGAATAAGGGCCATTTGACGATGCTTGTATTCAATGATTGTAGGACACTGATATGTGAAATGATCAAGTGATTCGCAAAGAGAGCAAGAGAACCTCATCCATTCGTTGACTGAGGTTGTGACATAATGTATGTCAGTGACTTGGGTACTCAATGACGTGGGTGGAGAGGAGTCTTGCTAAAATCTCTGGCGTATTGTTGTTAGTGTCTGTCGAAACTGAGGTAGCGCAAGGCAATAATGAGTATAGTGGCCATACTTTGAACAGATGGCACATGAGAATTTGGTTCACAGCCCTTTGTTTCCTGTAGTAGTGGATGCGGGGGTAGTACTCGGGGTGCTTGGTGAAGTGATGAGTGAGGTGATTGTTCTCAGGAGTTGGATCAAATTACGTAACTCGGGGAGAGAGGGACATCTATTTGTAGGGTGTCCTTCTCTCTCGCATAATGCACAAGGAGGTTGCACTCGAGGAGGAAGTGGAGCAGTGGGTTCTTTCTTCTTTCGCCTACCCCCAGCTGTGGCGGGGGTGCTAGCAAGTGAGGGTGAAGGTGGTGTGGTTGCAGTTAGTATTGGAATCTGCATCGTGATCCCCTTTGTTTGGGGAGGTAGGGATGGTTGGGGGACCATCGCAGGTGGGTATAGATACCATACCAAAATGGAAAGCACCATGTTGGGAAGGGTAAGCATTGTGGCTACCTGAAAAGATTGTACATCTGGTGGGGGGTTGAATAAGGGGATTTGAGTGAGGGCTTGGGGGATGGTCTCCCAAACCAGGATTTTCCCTTGGGGAAGGGTGAAATTGGGGGTAAGTGGTGTTGTAGGTTTCTCAGGTAATTCTTGAGACAATATTTCTTCAACTGGTGGGACGTCGCAGGGTGGAGAAGCCTCTGTGGGAGGGATAGTATCTCTAGTTTCAGTTCCAATGGAAGATACGACACACACTTGTGCCGAGGTGTGTATGAGCGGTGGCGCTCCATGGTATGTCCCCATCAAGGATGGGTCCTTGAAACTTCTGGGGGCCATCTCTATGAGTGGGTAGACATCGGAATTAGTGTGGATAAGAGGTAGGATGTTATCAATTTTGGAGGAATGGTTAGGCTCATAATGCAAAACTTGGTTGATGGTGATGATCTTCCCATTGTGGGGTAACATCATCGTTTGAAACACAGAAGAGGCCACATCCTTCATAGTGTACATGTAGCTACACCCAAACAATATGTTGTAATCAAGCGGGGCGTCGATGACTTCAATATCGTTGAGGATAGTTTTTCCCCCAAGTTCAATGGGGACATTTTGAAATAGCCCTTCAGGAGAGGATGGTCGTCCATTATAATCTCTCAAAGTGATGGCAGATGATATTAGCTCAGTGGATCCAAGTTTCTGCCATACCATTTTGGACATGATGCATGTGGATGAACCTTCATTGATGATACATCGATGAACTATGATGTTCTGAATCTTGACTAGTATCTGGAAAGCTACCAAAGCGGGGAGACAGGGTTCCCCACAATCTAGATCAAATGTGATAAGTCTAGTATCAGTAAGGTCGACTGCCCCCAAGGTGGAAAGCAATGATTTTCGTTGAGTGGGACAGGTTTGGAGGACCTCCAAGACTGACATGGCTAGAGGATATTGCGTCGAGTCATCAAACAGGCTGTAATTGTGTGTCGCCCTAGCCTGAGGGTTGTTGACATTATGTTGTAATCATATGCGAGGAATACGAATGGATGGTTCAGTGTTAGGGCAAAGAATCATCAAAGGTTGTCTGGTTATACCTGCAGCTTCTTCCGAAGTGGTGGGAGTATATTATGGGGGTGCATTGTATTGATGACTGTGTGTTTGTAGAATAATTTTTTCTTTGCTAGTGAGGAGGATATTGTGATCTGCCAGATTCCCGAGGTTTTGATATTGTCCCATCTGTGATGGGGCAGGATGCATCTCCTACTGGGTATTCATCACACCTTGGTGTGGAATAGGGTTTTGCAACACAATCAGGAGTGGTTGTTGCAAATACTGTTGTGGGGCTTGCTGAGGGGCAGGTAGTGTTGGAGGATGTGGCCCATTCATGGAATTTTTCATTCGTTTAAAGTCGACAATTTGGGGGAAATGGTGAGTATAATGACCATGCTCACCGCAAAGGGCACAAGGGAAGTTCGTCCGGAGGTTTTTGTTTTTCCTCCCTTGGAGTTTGTTGTTATTTCCCCCTTGGGGGTTTTGGTTCCCCTGATTCTAGTTTCCCCCAGCAGGTTGGTTCTGTTGGGTGTTGTTTCCCCCTGGTCCTAGGTTATTATTGTTTCGGTTTTTCCCTTTCTTTTTGACATTATTTAGTTGATGGGCCGGATTTGTCGTATTCAGTTGTTCAAAATTTTGAAATTGTTGAATGGGAGAGGGCTGAAGAAAGTTAACCCCAGCGTGTGGTTGTCCTTTTGGAGGAGAAATGGGCTATGGAGGGCCAGGAAATGGAAAATATGGATTGTTTTTTGGTAATGACCCGTAGGGTGCATGGGAAGGCGTAACGCTTTCACTAGCATTCAAGGTGTAAGCTGAGGTCGAGGGGGTACCATAACTTGGTTGAACAGTCGAGCGCATCATGGGTATCGACGCGGGTCCACTCATGGGTGGGGGGGGAATGGCAAGGTATGGATGCTAATAAGGGGGTCCTCCATACATCAGTGGATGTTGGGGTGTACCATACATAGGTGGTGGTTGGATGTACGTATTGTGGTGTGTTATGGTACCAATCAATCCATTCGCTGAGTGAGACATCCCAGGTTTTTCCTGGCCGAATGGTACGGGTCTCGGGGCGTCAAGTAGTACCGTATATAAGTATCCTAACTATGCATAAATGACATCATAATGTTGAGCCTTGTCGATGGCTTCCTCTTCAGATTGGGGGAAGGTGGAAGCCACATCTTCGGCAAGGAGAGGGACGGGTGATCTGAGAAACCAATCGAGGCATTGTTGTTTGGTGGTTTCTTCTTTGCATAAACTATGTCGCCGACGCCATTCGTGAATGTGGTCGGCGATATGTGTGGTTGGGATTTGTTTAAACTTAGAGAAAATTTCTAGACCATTGTCATGGTGAATTGGTAGTTGAAATAAGGTCAAAAATTTTTTTGCCAACGATTCAAAAGTCACATGGGACCCTGATTTTTCATCTACATACGACTTGGTTGATGGGCCTATGAGTGTGTGCTGAAATAACCTTAAATGGACGAAGTCGTCCATGATGATGTTTGAAGAGAACCATAAGTGGAAGGTCATGATATGATTGGCGGGATATTCTCCCGCATTTCCTTCAAACTTGGGAATGTCTGAAGGTAGTTTGGTGGGCATTGCAGGCCATGTGGGGTCATGCAATATAGGATCATTGGTGAGCTTACTTAGATCCAGTATGTTGAGGGAGGCCAAATATGGCATGTAGAGTGGCGGTGGAGGATTAGTTCCAGCCATGGTGTGAGCAGGTTGTGTACCTGATCCTTGAGGGGGGTTGGGTAGGGTTGTACTTCCCCCTTGAGAAGAACTTTTCCCCCTGCTTGTAAAGGAGAGCTAGTGGATGGTTGGCCTTGGGAATTGGACCCAAGTAAATTTGATCCCAATATAGTAACACTCACATGGGTGTGAGAGGGTTTATCCGATGAGTTGGAAAGACTAGGAACGCCTCCTAGGATAGGAGGGAGGTTCTACAAGCGTCTGGACCGACGGGGAATTTGTGGGTCCCCTATGATGTCCAACTAGCAAAGTGAATGTGTGCGGATGGTGATGAGAGCAATAAATGAACAAGAGTTTTTGTATAATTTGGATATTCACAATATATCTCACAATCGTATGTGACGCAGCCCTCCTCAACCCGCGGGTCGGAAGGTCCACGTACATAGGATCTTTTCCCTTACACTGGCTCGAAGAGCTTTCGTAATGGCTCTACTATTTTCCTTTCAATAAATCTACACCCACAGTGAAACCTCGTGAGATTCCTCCCTCACGCTTCGGGGAATCGGACTTCACGGTATCGCGAATCCTATGGTCGAGCATCTTGTCGCTCAGACTCCCGAATCCTGAATTTCCGAAGCAGTCAACTCTGACTTTTCAACTTTCGCGAGTTCGGGAGTTGCGATGACATGCAACTCTGCTCTATGAACTCCGAAATCCCGATGTTCTATTTCCCGAAATCTCGAAATGTCAAATTCTGACACGGTTCCCGGTGCTGGCCCCACAACTAGGCTTTTCGTCGCTTCGGGACTTCAACTCAATTGATTTCTACATCGACAGTGCGTCACCTATCCACCTCGTTGACTTCTATGGCCCCACACCGTCCTCTCGTTCCTTCGGGACTTCGCGTTTCGTGATTTCGCGAGTCCCATTGCAAAGTTTACGGGACTCCCACCTACGAAATCCTGAAATAGGAATCCGCTTGCAACTCCAACGGCCCTTGTGGCTTGGATCTACGAATCTACTCCTCTTGAGCTTAGAACCTTTAAATTAACCCCCGTAACTCCTTTACTCTTTCATGAGATCTGACGGCCCACGGGACTTTGCGAATTCTCTACAAAGAATTTCAACCGTTCGTTCTCTTTCTTTGAGAACTCGTTCTCCTGCGATCCGACGTCGCTATGCCTTCCTCTGATTCTTCGAGGTTCTTGGCCTCTTGCCTTCTTTCGTCCCCTTTGAAGGTTAAATCCTTATGATCTTTCCCACGACTCCGAGTCTTTCATAAAACCCCTGCTCGCACTCCTTGCGAAAGACCTTCAAACACTTCCAAGTGCTTGACTCCCTTCTACTCTGTGCACACCTGCAGCAACAGTCTCTCAATAATTCTCTCAGGTTCGCAACCCTAAGACTTTACTCGGCCTGTGCACTCCTTGCACGGCTCTTATGTCTGACTGCACTTCTGAGAGAATGAGAACAAAAGATATCTCTCATGAGCCTTCATAGACAAACCTCCTAACACTTTGTCGACACACTCCTTGCGGACAACTCAACTGCACTCCTTGCAAGAACTCTTGCTCAGATAGAGAAACAATTGAAACTCATTCCCCCTACTCTCTCTCTTAGATTTCAAACATTCAACAAGAAATCATTCATACATAGCATAAAAGAAAATATATATCAGAAAGAGTGAAATAACCATGAGCATAACATTTAGCATACATACACAAAGAACCAACACAACGCCATGAAATTGAATCAAAGTTCTTTTCTCATTAATTCAAATCTCTGTACATGGGTGTCTTCAAATTTCAGTTCTCCCTTCTCAGCTCTGTATGCTCTTCACGCTCTTCATCATAATGTTACAATACACAATGAGGGTGTCTATATCCTGTTTCCCTCTCTCATTCTAAAACTGTCTAATCTAGAATTAAATTCTATCTACTTGCATTAACTATCATAAATGCCTTCTACCTACTAAGGACGAGAGAAGATCGCTCAAGGTCCGATTACATTTTACAAGTGCGCTCCTTCTTAATTATCTCATTTAAGATTGGCGCATTAACTTCAAGATAATTTCAAAATTTGTGTTGGGCGCTTGTCTAGTTGTCTTTTGCCTCTGCGCTGGCTCGCTTGAGATGCTCCTGCATCAGTATGTAATCACAAGAGAATCATACATAAATCAATTGAAAAGAAGCATACATGTGGGTAGGTGGATTTTGTCTGCGTGGGAGAACAAAGAAAACAAATGCTCGTGTCCTAAAAATATGTAACATCCATCCTCTCAAATAGCCCTGGACCTTCCAATAGAACTCAACAATGGGGTCTGAAGCCACCAGAAGAGGAACTAGTGAAGGATGAAACAATCAGTTATAATGAGGGGTAGAGGGTGCATATTCCGAAAGAGCTGACAATATTTCCCAATAGCCACACAAAATATGATCAAGGTGCAATTTCAGCCCACAATTTCCACCTGGGTAGATGTCCTAAAATTTGGCCACTAGGTACCTCGGTCAAAGTGAGACATTTAGATCTTTAGCCTCAAAAATGGGTCACGGGATGGATTCCTTCCAAGAGGCGGGTGCCTCAAGGGGGGACGTGCAGAACAACCGGACCTCAGCCTTCGACCCTTCATGGGTATCTCCCTGTCTTATGGTGTAGGAACACTTGACTTGGAGGATTTTAAAGTTCTCTATTTGTCAACTTCTAATGTTTGAAGATGTGAGAACCAGATAACGGGGAGTTATTTGAATGCCCATCCCCGAGATCCTACCTAGACTAAAAAAATTTTGTTGGCACCTCATGTGGAGGAAAACTTAATGAGTTCTTTAGAAAAAATTTAGATGTGGTTGTTTGAGAGATTGGGGTTGTGAACCAATCTCATTTGAATTAAGTGGGAGAGGATAATTCCTTCAATAAATAGTGGGACGTTTCAAAATCTCTTGGGAGGAAACCTACTTCAACCTCCACAATTCGAGATGAAATTATGTGCGTGAATAGTGACTTTTTGTGTGAGCAAGTGATAAAATGTGCCAAATTTTTAATAAGTTAAGTGTCACCTTGTAGCATGTGGACTTCGTGTGGTCCTTTACAAGTCTTGATTACCTATCTTACTAGATGTCATTGGTACAACCTTACGAAATTTTAAAGTCCCTAAAGAACTAGCATGTGAACATATGGGTCCTTACTAATCCTTTAAACTCTCTATTGTGATTTAATCTAAGAAAGCTTCAAAAGACTATCCTAGATTGCAAGCATGTGGGCATGTATGGGCCCGTTACAATAATATTTAGACTCCCCTAGTGATGTAAACTAAGAAAATAGCTTCAAAAAATATCTTAATATTTGCAACATGTGGGCATGTATGGGCCCTTACAAATTTAAGATGTTTTGAAAAGAAACTAAGAGGTGCCCTAGGGGGGCTTTGTCCTCTCCTAAATATTTTGTTTTTAAGGGAGATGAAATCTTCCATCAATCGTTTTTTTGATTCTCAAGATCGCTCTATGGTGCGAGAGAAGAGCATACTCAATGATTGAATTTTGATTTTTGGTCCCAATGCAAGTGTTTATATATGTGATAGAAAATGATCTTAACTTAACTTTTACAATCAAAACAAGCCATCCATGTGGAAAAATGAAAGCAAAAGAGGAAAAACATGGTTCTTTTTAACCCCTTAAGTGTCTATGTTTTGACTAACCCTTCATGTGGAGAGGGAATCTAAGTGTGGTGCATTTACAAATTGCATAGAATCAATATTTAGAAGGCTAGGGGCCTTCCAAACATCACAAAATACTCTTACAATATTGGTTTTCTGGACAGATGCACGGGCTCCAGTTTAGACAGAGGTGCATGTGGCGCCAATGCACTAAGAAACAAGGACCTGTTGGCACATTGTGTACAGAATGCATTGGGAAACACAATTTTTTTGGTGCACAGTGCTCATAAGACACACCTGTGGGTTGGAAAACCCGTGCACGTTCTAATATGCGTCCGAGAAGAAAATTTTAAATGAAATTCTCCTCTTCCATCTCTGAATTCAAATCTTTGCAGGCAGGACTCGATCAATTATGATCCCTTCAAGGTAAATAGATAAAAAAGAAGTGCTCAAACAACCCAAATAGGGAGGAAATTGATACTTGTCCCCAGTATGGTCGCCATTCTGTTGTATCATTTTCGCCACTTGAATGAGCAAAAGAGGGGCACTTGCAAGTCCAGTTAGGTCAGCTGAACAAGACATCAGTTAGTGTTTGAGTCAAATGACTCAATCACATGAAATAAACAAACAAATAAGCTAATAATAACTAAAGAAACAAAACTACAATGCATAAGAAAATTAGAACCAAAATTATTCAAATAATTGACCAATATTCATGCCACCAATGGATAGATTGTATTAGTGGGAAAACACAAAGGAAAAAGGGGGACTTATGGATCCCCTCTTCCTCCAAGGGAGGGCTCTTGAGTCCCCTATGTGAGAGTTCTTCTTACAAATGGAAAACTAGAAAGGAAATGGTGAAAAAATCCAAGCTTATTCCCTCAAGAGGTGAGGTGAATAGCTTAATGAGAGGATGCTAGTATGCTCCAAGAAGTAAATAGGTTTCGTGTTGGAGAATAGAGGTAGCATAACAATAAAATGAGATTCTTGAATTCATAGTGCACCCATGGCCTCTTTTTATAGCAAATATTTGAGCCATTATTCAACTGGTCTTTAGTGTGAACAAGCGGCCCTTTAGGGCACCCTTAGGTCTTTGACCAGCCCCCCATTCAGATTCAGCTCGGATTTGAGGGTCAAATCAACTTGGGAGATGAACCAGAAGTGGATGAAGGGCCAACAAGAACCATAAATGTGTCATTCTCAGGTGTGTGCGGCTTTTTGTGTACACAGTTGCGCATCGGGTGCATGTGTGTTTTTCTTGCATTTTTTACTTGATCATGTGCACGCATGCTTCCTTTGGATTCTGAGCCCATGTCAATTTTATAACCAATTGTATAGTTTTTGTTCCATTTGGACATGTATTTTTTGGGCTATGAATGAACTAATAGGTGTTTAGAGATGTTGGATTCTTGTAACCATTTGTGGACAAAATTTTAGTGATAACAAGGCCCAAGCTCTTCAAGAAACTGTCATTTCTGCCATATCAAGATCTAGGAGCTTGCTTCAACCTATACAGATCCTTCTTCAACCTGCAGACTTGAGTCTTTCTATCTTCAACTTCAAACCAAATTTTCACATTACATTGTACCACTCCGGTACACTTGCTCAGTTTCAACTCAATCTGCACAATCATATGCTAGGTCTATGTGATTTCTGCAAAGCACTATATGTCTCACTGCTAGAGAGTATGTTCTCTCCTCTTTCTGCAACTATTCTTCTAGAAGTGGGATTTTGCACCTACAGTTGTTCTGAAATTGAGAATGGTTGCTCCATTCTCACTATGACTGCTGAAATATGAGAATAACTCCTCTACTTCATCATGGAAACAAATTCATCTGAAATTGAGAATGGCTCAATAAATGATACTGAAGGTAGCTCTTATTCTTTCATGGAGGTAACTCTATATTTTATTTTAGTCATGTCTCCATGAACCAACTAATGTAATGCACCAAATGCCACTCAATTTTAAATATGGGGAATGCTCCCCTTGCATCTCATACTATATATGAATCATGCTTGTTCTGGTTGTCTTCATAAAAACTGGAACTATTTCTCCAATTACTGGAGTAAGTGTCTCGTCATAGTATTCTCCCTCTTGCTGGGAGAATCCTCTGGACACACATCAGGATTTGTACATCCACAACATGCTTGATTTGTTTAAATCAATCTTGGAAGTCAACACTGACTTCTAGTCTCATGGAAGAATTCATATCCTAGTCTTTATGAATGGCTTCCTTCTCTGTCACTGAAACAAGGGAATATTCCAGGACATTTCATATCTCCTCTAGGAGTCTTTGAAGTTACGATCTAGTATTCTCATAACATTTGTCTCCCAGTCCTAGAAGATGTCTCTTCATCTTAACCTTTCTAAGATCAGGCTCACTCTATTCTTGATTTCTTATGAGTCTACAAGGACTTCATCATCTCTTACAGGATATACTTGGTGTTGAATGCCACGTCTAAATATGAAAAGTTGAGTCAGACTTCAAACATATTATGCTTCCTGTCAAGGTGGCATCATTATCCTTTGACCAAGTCTTCTGTGAGTTCTTGTTCTAATGTTTGGTCATCTTTGGAGCTTTCTGCTCCTTACAATCAATTTCCATATGAGATACTTTGGATATCAAAAATAGCTTCTTCTTCATCTTCTTTGGTGCATGGATGTATATCGTCATGTACACGACTTGGGTAGTCTGCTTCATGTCTCATCTAATTTTTTTTCTTTTGTAACCTTCACTATAGCTTCCTTAGGGTTATCACTTGTGACCTAAACCAAGGTCAACAAAACAACATGCCAGAATAATACTCTTTTGATAATAGTAATAAAACAATACCATGGATAATCATCATAATAGCTCCTTTAGAGCTATGACTTGTGACCTTCCTGAAACAAAGATCAAAAGTAAGAAATACAATATGAAACAAGATCAACACTCTTCTAGTGTTGTGATCAAACATTCATCCATGGTAACCTAGAACCAACACAAGAAGTTTCTCCTAGAGGAGATGTTAGTTGTATCTGGTAAATGATTACATTAAGCATTTATCTCAATATGCTCGCATGCTACCAAGCATAATACTTTTCAAAGACTGCTACCTCAACTATATTGTTCACTTGTAATGGGGTAGTTATCAACTTTGTCATGTGCAACTTTGAATCTTATCAACTTAATTAATCAAAATTGGAACCTGGAGTCATGTCCTCAAGAATGAGTGTGTTTCTTTTCTTCCAAGTCTCCTTCACTCAAGATGACAAGTTCTTTCTTCAACCTGTATTCTGTACTAAGACAATATGTTATCTTGACATAAAGTTGGGTTAGAGAATAAACTCTATGATCTCAACTTTAATCCATCTAATACTTTGACTTAAATTTTGACCAAAGGTTAGTATGCTGGTCATAGATTCAACATGAAACCATAATGTCATAACAAGTAGATGCATATCAGAATAATCAAACCTGGGTTGCATTATTCCTCTGAATGTGTTGGATATTGATATCCTTCTGGATCTATGGCAAGAGATCCCTTATCCTGCAAATACTATTTAAATCTCAATAATTTAAACAGATGTGAATACATACCTCTGATAGTATTTCCCGGTAGTGGCACCATCTGGTAGCAACGGTAATGATTACCAACTCTTAAAAAATTCAAGGGTGACATCAACTAGTACGGAAACTAATACTTCAATTGATACTGCAACCACAATTGATTTTGAAACTGCCACTGCAACTTAGGGTTTTATGAGGAAACCCTAATATTTTAAACTTCAAATTTTGAAATTCTGATCGAGGGGCTAGATGCACTAAGCTGAGGCGAGTAAGATGGTGCATTGAGATTTCTGAAAATCCAAATTTTACCCCTTCAAACTTGACTAGCGGAATTCTGGACTAGTACTTTTGGTACTGGTTCTAGTTTCCTGGTTTTCTGGTACTTTTGGTACTGGTTCTAGTTTCCTGGTTTTCTGGTACTTCTGGTTTTTTGGTTTTCTGGTATTCTCGTTTTCTGGTACAAGTGAAAACTAGGGTTTCACTTTCCAAGAGTTCTATCCACTGAAAAAGTGTGTTGAAGGTGCCAAAGAGTTCCCTAGGCTAGAGCGCACTTTTCTAGATGATTTTTAGGATGAAATTCCTCTTCAATAAAATCCCTAATTTTCTTGTACGAAAACAGTGACATTTTTCTTTATCCGGTGAAAGATGTTCTCTCCAGCTTAGCTCTGATACCATGTTAAGTTTTGATCTATTATTAGGTTTCTTTTCAATTTACTAGATAACAATAACATAGGTAGGATCACTAAGAGAAACGCAATCACAAGATACACAACATTTATCCTGGGAAACCCTCATGGGGGAGAAAACCCAACAAAAAATTCCCTAATATAAATAGCCAAGACAATGCCAAGAAAACAAACCAAACACTAGAGAATATCCTCCATTGAGCAATGCGCCTCTCTCTTCCTTCTTCTCCTAACTGCAACTACCAAACTTGTGCATTGAGTGAGCGAATGAGTGAGTGAGATAATGAGTCTCTGGCTTCCTTTAATTATACAAACTAGCAGGTGCTGGAAAGGTGTCTCTTCACTGGGCAAGACTGACTTGTCTTCTTAGTGGTTAAAACCACTTTAATTAGGCCTGGGGGCTGACTTCTTAATTTGCATAATACAATTAGGGTTTGACCAATCTGCAAAAGAGGATTTGGTCAATTACGATGCCCGACGTGATCAATCCACAAAAGGGGATTGATCTAATGAATATGACTCAATAAATAAATAGAATACTCTTTGCAGTTACAATATTTCAACATCTTTAGTTTATATATATGCAACTATATAATATATATAGTTGCATATATATGAAACTGTATAATATATATATGTTACATATATAATATAATGATTTTAATTTATTTATTTTTAATTTTTATGAACTTTTTCCATTTGATTTATTTTTTTTTAGGTTTTTTACATGAATTTTAGTTGTAATTTTAAGTTTTTTTGTTTTTTTTTTTATTATTTTGTTTTGAATT
>ML786727.1:345533-362602 GCA_009831015.1 Picea engelmannii | reverse complement strand
ATTTTTTTTTTTGTTTTTTTCACCTTTTTAAAGTTTTTTTTGGCCATAATGTAACAACCCAAATTGATTAATTATTTACCATAGTTTTTAATTTAAATTTTATTTAATTATTAAATTAAATGATTTTTTTTATTATTTAATTATTAAAAGGTAGGTGAAGTAATTAATGGGGGATAAGGCAGTTGGGGAATTAATGGTAGGGATAAGGTTGTTGGAGAATTAATGAGGGGGATTTTAGAGAGGAGGATAAGAAAGAGGGGAGAGGACTTGGAGAGGGGTCTTGGTTTTGGGGGAAATTTGGGGGAAGAAGAAGGAGGATGAAATTATGAAAAAGAGGAGGAAATTGGAAGAACAATTTGTTTTTTGGGGGAACTCTCATAGGGACACTGCTGTTGTTGGGAACTTTGGGTTCAAGGGCCAGGAAACCGCAAGGATTCCTAGAGCTAGAGAGCTGGAGAGGTTGTTCCTAGTTGGCTGGGAGGTTAATATTCAGTTTGGGGACAATTTGGGAAAGAGAAAGAATAAACAAGAAAAGGGCTAAATCAACCAACCTTCAGGTCGAGGTACGTATTTTATGCATTTTACTAGTTGATCTATTCTTATTATGTTGTTATTATGTTGTTGTTGTTATATTATCTATCTATCAATTTATTCCTTGTAGAAAGGAAATTATAAACTAAATTGCAATCATTAAAGTAGGAGATTAGAATATATTTATATTTTTTTTAGGCCCTGTATAAAAGGCCTTTACAAATGGTATCAGAGCCCGGTTTCAAAACTAAAACATGGGCTTGACCACCCACATAACTGTACAATTTGCACCAAAAATTCCTAACTAAGCTATATCAGGAATACAAAAAGGAAAAGAACAATTTAGTGGGCAACTGCAACTAATACAACATTCAGACAAGAAAACAAAAAGGCTAGGGTCAATAGGGAAAATAGCAAAGAAAATTATTTGACAAGCTAAGCTGTAAGGGTAGTCCAAAAGATGAAAAACCAAGTGATGTTGTCAATAGCCAAATACAAGCAATTGAATCTCCTTTGAAAAACTTTAACAGGTACTCATGGATTCCATCCCTGAGTCTCTTAGAAAAGTTGTGTAGGTTCTAACCACAAATTTGTCTTTTCAAGGCTAATGTCGTTTGTTGAAACTTGCATGAAAGCTTAGTCATTGAAGATTAACATTCTTGTTGATGTAACTATGAAATATCAAGCTCAAAACTACCTAAATTCAATAATATATTAACATCACAGAATATAAGATAGCAAACAACATTGGAACTTCTTCCTCTCAGCTTGAAGGATTTATGAGATCACCAGTCGCTAGTTAGTTCAATTGATGGGTCAGTTTGAAAAGCGTTATTATGGTCTTTCACATCAAATCCATTTTTTTCCCAAGTCATGGAGTATTGACAGCACAAGTCAGCAACCACTTAGTACCAAGCACAAAGCCCAATATCAAAGTCCACGAGCAAGTCTAGATACCAACTATGCCAAGGCTCGAAACCAAAGCCCAACGACCAAGAGCCAACCCATGACCAAGGGAAGAGCCCACGAGGGGTGTTTCGTTTGCACTATGTGTACAAGTGTGAGGCGATATGAATCGAACCCTAATTCTCTGTCACCCGTCACCACCATGGTAAGCCTCTATCCTACCATCGAAAGTTGATAGGGCACATTTCTTAAGCTCCCTCTACTCTTATTGAACGAGAGGATCGAACCCTGACCTCCCACAAGCGCCAGTACCAATGACCCCACAAAATGCACCATACTAACGTGCCACACATTATTGCTTCAAGTTGTGGCAAGTCGCAAACAAGACCAAGTACCCAAGCCACGAGAAAGAGAGCCCACAAAAGGGCAATGCACTACCTGTCTCCGCCGCCAGCGCCAAACCATGAGGAGGAATCCCACAAAGGGTGCGTATTGTGCACTACATGTCCAAGCTAGCACCCAGTCTAAGACTAAGCACCAAGGAGAATTCCCAGGGTGAGAAAGCTCACGCACAAGCACGCAAGCTGAGTCTCCTTGGACTATGCGTCTGACACCAAGAGCTTGCTTAAGCCCACAAGCAAGTAGAGATGACATTAACAAAAGGAGGGTAACCCTTGCCACTCGTCATTGCAGAGGAGAGAAGGCACTGAAGGGCGGGCTGACCTAGTAGCCAGGGCAAAGCCCTATTGGCGGCAAACTATGTAGCCAAGGGCCTTGCAGAGGAGAAAAAACACTAAAAGAAAATGGGAGGGAATGGAACAAAGAAGAGTTTGTTGGGCTCACTAGGGTTAGAGATGGAGACCATGAGGAAGGGCACATGGGCCATGCAAGGTCCCGTGTTGATCTCGTATAATTTCACATTTTTTTATATATTTTATTTACTATAAGTTAGCGTATTATATTTACATTTAATTGTTTGTTATTTTATTCCATTTTTAATTTAATTTATTTTTTATAAGTTTAATTGTATATAGTTATTATTTAAATTTTTATTTATTTATTATGGTTTTATATATTGTTAAAAAAAAAAATTGTATGTATTTATATAAACAAATGAAGGAAGGTTAAAATGGGGCTTCTCTTATGTTATGAGGTATAAATTTTAGTTTTTAAATCTTTTTTTTTTAACATTAAATAAAAGGTTTTTATATTATTATTTGTTTTATTCTTTTTATTTTTTGCATATTAAGGACTATACCATCACACCCGTGAGACCAACCATTACCTTTGTTGAATCTATGCCAAGCTAAGATTCATAGAGAAAACCAAGTTGAAACTTAATCATGTCATAAATGGGAGGTACATGCACCAAAGGGTCATAATGTGACACTAGCTCAATTTACAAGGCAAACACGACATTAGAGTACTATGGAAATAAAATAAAATTTAACTGACTATGGATGCTTATTCAGATAGCCCTGACCTAGTGATGTATATACCTAAGGAGGATAAACATAATGTATGATAGTGCAATTTATCTTATATTATATGAATATCTATAATTATATTTATATATATATATATATATATATATATATATATATATATATATAAACTTAAGATTGATAGTATTAGTACGAGTATATGTGAGTTATAGTGAATAATCAGTGTAATTATTACAATTGTATAAGCATGTTATGGTGAATAGTTAAGGTATAATAAGTGAGTTAATGATAGTAAAGGGGATTTGATGCACATTAGCGAGTGTGTTATAGGGCTGGCATAGCTAGATAGGAAAGAGGCTTAACAACTTACCCGAACAAGATACCAAGCTTAGAGGCTTTCAACCCCGGCCTTTAGCCACTTACCCTAAAGAGAGTAATGTTTGTTTACAGACAAGTAAAAAAACAAAAAGTAAAAAAACAAACTTATGCCTAACCCTATGTTTGCAAGTATAAGTTTGAGTGAATGTGGAATGCCTTAAACTCTTCCCTGATAAGTCTTTGGTTTGATGCAGATTCAATTATTCAATATGGTTAGGACTCGGGGAAATCGAGGTTGAGGGGCATCATCGCAAGGACCACCAAATCCGACACTGCCACCACCATCTCCTGGATTAGCTCTCATTTTGGGCTCTTTAGAGGCTATTAATGAGACATTAAAGGGACATCAATCAGAAGATGTCGAAGTGGAACCCCCACCATATGGAGTGGGTAACCCTGAAGCATCGAGGGACTCAGAGGGAGGGCATCCACCAGGGAACATCACCAGAGAACTACAGAAGATCAAACTCCCAGAGTTTGTTGGGGGTCATGCAAGTGAACGTGCAGAGGCATGGTTGGAAGGAATGACACGATGTTTCTCCTTAAGAGACTATGCTTCCACATCAAAGGAGAAGATAGCAATATTTCAGTTGAGGGATAGTGCCTTGAACTGGTGGGGTAATCTGGAGAGGCAGTTGCACCTTACCCCAGACACCGTCTCATGGGAAATTTTTTAGGAAAGGTTCCGGAGGAAATATTTTCCTACGTACTACGAGGAACAATAGGTAGGAGCATTTCATGCTCTAGCTCAGGGAAACAGGACCATGGAAGAGTACGACAACAAGTTCATGGAGTTAGTAAAATATGTTTCATAAATGGATATCGATCAATGACAGGCAGAACATTTTGTGTACGGGTTGAACCCTCAGATAAGGGCCATGGTACGAATTTGGAAACCATCGTTAGTAGTTGAAGCAGTCGAAAATGTTTGTTACACGGAGGAGCATATGAGCTTAAACGAAGGTATGAGGTCAACCATTCCATAGCATCTTGGATTCGTGGGGAAGGACCCTAGGACTTTCTCCAGGGGAGAAGCTCTAGGCCACCTCCTTATGGAAATATAGTCGCTCCTAGAGCAGTTACACCGGGTATTTCAATAGAAGCGAGTGAAACAACCCACTCATCGCCAATGACGAAGGTAGGTCCACGACCTTCTCAAGGAGGAGAAAGTAGGGGCAGAGGTTCCAGGGGAAGGAATTCATTTCAGAGACCGTCACAGGGCAGTGTGCAGGTTCCATCTCGTGTTACTTGTTGGGGTGTGGAGGACCTCATTACCAATGTGATTGTCCAGAGTCACAAGCAGGCTTTGTGCATAGAGAAGGAAAGGCCCCGATGGGAAGAGCAAGTAGTAGCCACCAGATTTATGCAGCAGTTAATAACCACCAGGAAGAACATCAATTCACTATGGTGGATTTGTCAGGTACACTAAATCATGTCAATGTTAAAATTTTATTTGATTCTGGTGCTACATATAGTTTCATTTCACCTTGTTCATTAGAAAAGTGTGGGTTGGCAGCCTATGAGCACGATGAATTTAAATAAGTTGAGATGGCTTCGAGAGAAAAACAAGGGGTAGGACCTAGCGTCGATAATTTTCTAGTAGACCTAGGAGTGTGTATTACTAGGTTGAAGGTGTACGTCACTGCTCTAGGGACATATGACCTAATCATTAGAATGGACTGGTTATAATCCCATCGAGATATGGTAGATTGTTTCGCGAAAAGGGTGCTTTGTGTTGATGTTGAAGGAAGGTTAGTAGAGATACACGGTGTACAGAGGAAGTTGTCTCTACACTTTATCTCAACCATGAAGGTTAAACATTGCATGAGGAAAGCTTGTCGATTATATGTAGTGGAAGCAGTCAATAAAAGGAAAGAATCCTCCATGGATCAATATCCATTGTTGTCGGAGTTTAAGGATGTTTTTCCAGAAGAGTTGCTAGGGTTACCTCCTAAGAGGGAGCTTGATTTTACCATTGAGATAAAACCTGGTGCAGAGTCAATTTCCAAGACACCATATAGGATGACAGCGCTAGAAATTTGTGAGTTGCAGATGCAGTTGAAGGAACTACTTGACTTAGGGATAATAATGCCTAGTGTCTCAACTTGGGGCGCACCAATGATTTTTTTCAAGAAGAAGGATGGTTCCTTATGACCATGTATAGATTACAAGGACTTAAACCATGCTACAGTGAAAAATAGGTACCCGATGCCATATATAGATGACCTCTTTGATCAGATGAAAGGAGCAGCAGTTTTCTCAAAAATTGATTTGTGATCAGGGTATCACCAGTTAAGGATTAAGGAAGGAGATATTCTTAAAACTTCCTTTCGAACTCAGTTTGGGAATTATGAGTTCGTTGTAGTACCTTTTGGTTTGACCAATGTGCCAACAATATTCATGAGCCTCATGAATGGTCTATTCTGAAAGTACTTAGACCGCTTTGTACAGGTCTTTCTGGATGATATCCTCATCTATTCCAAGAATGAAAGAGAACATGAGGAACACTTGTGAGTGGTGGTGTCATGCCTTAGAGAGAAAAAAATGTATGGCAAGTTATCGAAGTGTTCTTTTTTTCAGAAAGAAATTCACTATTTAGGTCATATCATTTATGGTGAAGGAATCTTTGTGGATCCAGAAAAGGTAAAGGCCATTATGGAATGGCCAGTGCCGAAAAATGCTCATGAGGTGAGAAGCTTCATGGGGCTAGCTGGTTATTATCGGAGGTTTGTGGAAGGGTTCTCTAAGATAGTGAAACCCATCACCACCTTGCAACGCAAGGGGGTTAGGTATGAATGGACAGAGGAATGTGATATTGCATTCATTGAGCTTAAGAGGTTACTAACCAGTGCGTCAATTCTACGAGTGCCAGATATGGAAAAAGACTTCACAATCTACACGGATGCCTCAAAGCAAGGATTGGGGGTCGTGCTAATGATGGATGGGGGATTGATAGTGTATGTGTCAAGAAAGTTGAAGCAACATGAGGAGATTTACACTACTCGTGATTTAGAGTTGGCAGTTGTAATGCTAGATCTGAAGCTTTGGAGGCATTATCTAGTGGGACAAATCTTTGAGCTCAAAATAGACCATGAAAGCTTAAAGAATCTCTTCACTCAAAGATATCTCAATTCCAGGAAGAGGCGCTAGAGTGAGTACAATTTTGTAATTTCGTGCATCAAGGGAAAGGAGAACGTGGTCACAGACGCCTTAAGAAGGAGACCATGTGTCTTCTACTTGGTACCCTTAAAAGTTAATCTGAGGGAACGTGTGTTGGGAAACTTCTTGGAGATAGTTGGTATTTAAAGGTTACTTCAACCCTCCATAGTGGGAGAAAATTAGATCCAAGGTATGAAAGATATAGCCTAGAAGCAGATGGACTGTTAAGATATCAGGGAAGGATGTACATCCCCGAAGGTGGGGATATTCGAAGCATCATACTCAAGGAAGCCCATGGAGCACTTTATTGTGCACATCCGGGTGTGAAGAAAATGTACGTAGACATGTAAAAGTTTTTCTTCTGGCTAGGCATGAAGCGTGATGTAGTCCATTTCGTCGCTAAGTGCCTAGGGTGTCAACAAGTGAAGGTTGACCACCACCACCCCGTAGGTCTCCTACAACCACATGATGTTCCTATGTCCAAGTGGGAAGTCATTTCTATGGATTTTGTTGTGGGATTGCCACTCACGTCGCACATATATAATTCCATTCTTGTGATAGTTGATAATTTGACCAAGAGTGCTCATTTTTTTCTAGTTAGAGACACTTATGATGTCACTGATGTGGCACACGTGTTTATAAGTGAGGTCATCCGTCTTCATGGGTTACTCAAGAAGATCATTTCAGATAGGGACTCTCGATTCACATCTAGGTTTTTGACAAGTTTACAGTCAGCGTTGGGAACTCAGTTGAACTTAAACACAACATATCATCCTGAAATAGATGGGCAAACTGAGAGAGTAAATCAGGTTATGGAAGACATACTTAGGATGTATGTAATGGATAATCAAACCCATTGGGAGAAGTACCTACCTTTGGTAGAGTTCACCTATAATAACAGTTTTCATAGCTCCATTGGAATTCCACCCTATGAAGCTCTGTATGGAAGGCCATGCAGGACATCG
The DNA here is from genome assembly GCA_009831015.1 of Picea engelmannii. Lineage (NCBI taxonomy): Eukaryota > Viridiplantae > Streptophyta > Pinopsida > Pinales > Pinaceae > Picea > Picea engelmannii. The sequence continues at coordinate 355,218 of ML786727.1, read as the reverse complement.
TTGAGTTGGTAAAGGTTAGAAGACCAAGTGACAGTTGGGCCATAATTGATTCAAGAGATGGATGAATAGGTGATTCAAATTAGGCAACAACTAAAGGAAGCACAAAATAGACAGAAAAGGTATGTTGATGCACATAAGACTGACCAAAGTTATAAAGTGGGAGATCAAGTTTTCATTCATATCAAGCCTAATAAGAGTATCATTCATTTTGGAAAGGGGACAAATTTGTCGCCTTAATTTATTGGAGTTGTTTCCTATCATCTCGTACTGCCACCCCACTTGCATAAAACTTATAATGCTTTTCATGTATTTGTTCTAAGTCATTATGTTGTTGACGAATCTCATAAACTGAATTGGAAGGAATTGCAGGTATCAGACGCCAGAATCATCGCGGTCAAACCGTTACGCATATTGGACCGTAGGGTCCGACGACTCAGGAACCATCTAGTAGACCAAGTTAAGGTCCAGTGGGACAAGTATAGCCCAGGATCTGCTACTTGGGAGGATGCAAAGACCTTACAACAAGATCATCCCTCACTTTTTTTACCACCTCGACAATATGTTTCCTGAAGGTTGGGTGTATGTAATGCCACCTTTTGACTTAGAAAGTTAGAATTCCTTAAGGCCTAATCATATTTATTTTCTATTCACTATTCACTATTAATGATACACTTGATCTTTTAAGACATATGAACCTATGTGAATGTCAATTCTATGAATGTTTAACGTTATTTGAATTATGATGGATATTATGCAATCTATTTCTAACTTGAAAATTTTGACATTTAAAGTTGTTGGTACGTGGATACCGGATTGATATTATGATTAAATGCATTTACATGATGATAATGCATGGATATGTATGGGTTTGTGTTATAGACTAATCTGCAGGTCAATAGGCTATGAAATAGCCAAAGGATAATGCTAATAAAATGTTGATGTCGTGAACATCGATCGAGAAACAGTATGGTATGAATCTTTGTATGTGAAATTTTGTTGGTTCAAATGCATTGTTATGATATGTGGACAAGTGAAAGTTTTCCAGGTGGCGATACTACCTGAAACTGAATATACGATGACAAAATTCCCAACAACATAGTGCCACTGTATGGTCCATGAGAGGGTGTTGACCCTAGTTCTATTAAGAGGGGTGGAGGCATTTCCCACCATGTATCCTCTGAAACCTGGATTCATGGGAGGACGGTGTTAACTCACGCTCCCCTAGACGTGTGATGATGACTGCCAGATGCCTGTTGGGGAAGCTTGGTCCAAGATAGTCCAGCAGAGGAAGGATAGGGATGGAAGATGGAAATAGGTTAGGGAGGAAGGATGACTAGAAGTAGTTGAGAGTGTGTGGGGCTTTCGCCTTATGGTCGAATTTCTTGATTTCCTCGTTTTGAAAAATATGTATATATGTATGTTTATATTTTCTTAACTGAACTACAATTATCTAAGTGAATGTTTCTTGTGCTAAATTATTATAATTGAGGGATTTCACAAACATTTTAAATGGTCTACTATCATGAATGGTCTTGTTGATTAGATTGGATGCATACAAGAATTACTTTATGAGTAATAATTATTGTCATTAGTGCATGTGGGAGTCTTGTATGTGCTAGCTACACATGCATGTCTTGCATGTGTACACTAGTATGTATAAATGTTTTAAATTGATGAGGTTGTTTATTTGATGGGGATGTATGAATCATGTGTCATTACCCTTGTATTGCAAATTACTCTAACTTCATGACCAAGTTCTTGAAAGGTGGGTGTATGTAACAACCCAATTTGATTAATTATTTATCATAGTTGTTAATTTAAATTTTATTAAATTATTAAATTAAATGAGTCTTTTTATTATTTTATTATTAAAAGGTAGGTGAAGTAATTAATGGAGGGATAAGGAAGTTGGGGAATTAATGGGGGAATAAGGTTGTTGGGGAATTAATGAAGGGGATTTGAGAGAGGAGGATAAGAAAGAGAGGGGTCTTGGTTTTGGGGAAAATTTGGGGGAAGGAGGATGAAATTCTAAAAGAGAGGAGGAAATTGGAAGAACAAATTATTTTTTTTGGGAACTCTCACAGGGGCACTATTGTTGCTGGGAACTTTGGGCTCGAGGGCTAAGAAACTGCAAGGATTCCTGAAGCTAGGGAGCTAGAGAGGTTGTTCCTAGTTGGCTGGGAGGTTAATATTCAAATTGGGGGTAGTTTGGGCAAGAGCAAGAACAAACAAGAAATGGGATAAATCAACCAACATGAAAGTCAAGGTACATATTTTATGCATTTTACTAGTTGATATGTTGTTATTATGTTGTTGTTGTTGTTATATTGTCTATCTACCAGTTTATTCCTTGTAGAAAGAAAATTCTAAACTAAATTGCACTCATTAAAGTAGGAGATTAAAAAATATTTATATTTTTTTAGGCCCTGTATAAAAGGCCTTTACACATAAATGTTTTTTTTGGGCCATCTATTAATCTTTTTTACAATCTTTTTTTTTTTTAATTATTGTTTTTCAGGGAAATTTTAAATTTTTTTCATTTCTTTTTAGTTTTTTTTTTTTTAGTTTTTCACCTTTTTGCTATTTTTTTATTTATTATTAATTTGAGTTTTGAATATATTTTTTTAAATGTATTTTTGTCATCATTAAAAAAATTGTGAATATTTTCTCATTTCTCTTTATTTATTTTTCATGTAATTTTTTTTTTATAAAGTTAGTAAATAAATTTTCATGTGACCATTTAGGATTCAATTTTGGGTTTTTTATTTGCATAGGGATTTGTGTCAAGGTCACAATTTCATTTAGGTCATAATTAGCTGCAATTTTAATGTTTAGAAAAAAAAACATTTTTCTTTAAGTAGCGTCACGTTTTTATTTTGTTATTGATTTTAAGTTTTTTTTAAGCAAATGTTTTATGTTTTAAGGCCATGCTTGAAAAAAATTGTAATTTTGACCCGGTTAGAAAAAGTGGTGCTACCGGTAGCACCACTTTTTGATTTGGGGGTTGATTTTAACATTTTTCTAAGCAACCATTTGATCATTTAAGCCCATGCTTGAAAAAAATGTAATTTTGACCTGGTTACAAAAAATGATGCTACTGGTAGCACCACTTTTTGATTTGGGGGTTGATTTTCATGTTTTTTATGCAAAAATATGGGTTTTAAGGGCCGGAGTTCTCGTTTTGAGGTCACGATTCTCATTAAGTTGATAACTTTGTTGCTAGACCAAATAGAATAAAGTGGCAAACTCTTGGTTGATTCTGACAAAAATGCAAGTTATAAGTGAAAGAAAGTTAGGGTTTCTGCAGCCATAATAGATGAAGATAAAAGTCCATAATAGCAATGATCAATACCCCTTTAGAGGGTACACCCTAGTGGTTAGGAGGTGCTCTAGGGACAAGGAACAAAACTCTTATCACAGAAATTTGAAATAACCAAAAATCATGTTTCCCAATGCAACTATTTTATTTCGCCAATGCAAAATATTCAGATTAGTGCCTTTAAAATTTGGTAAATGGATTCTTGAAATAAAGAGTTAGATCAAAAAAGACCCTAGGGGTGTAATCCCTTTTACTTCCTATGGTATGCCAATCAAAGTTAGGGTAAATCTAAGAGGGTATAAACATTTGTATTCGTCCTAGCAACCCTTGCAAACTAACTTGTAAACTCTAGCAAATTAGATGAAGCTTAATGTAGGGTGTATCCAACATACTCCTCATAGGGTTTCAAACAACCATAACCAAGAATAAGAAATAAATAACTAACAATACATATTTTTCCTTACCAATTCCAAGAGAAAGAGAGAGATTAAACCCTAGTTTCACCAAGAAAATTCACCATAAGCATCAAGAGAACAATCATCCAAGAGGTGTGCATCACTCCTCATCGATTTACCAAAAGATAGCACCATAAAACATTTGCACAAGAGATAAACACCATAATGCCCAAGAATAGCAAAAATTTCAGCCAAGTACTTCTCACAATGGGAGAGTTATGATTCAAAATGAGATCTTATGATCTCTATTTATACAAAATGTCATTCACATAGTTTTTCCACATTAGCAAGGGTAAAACATAAGATAAGGGGTCTAAAACCCTTATCTTTCCCCTTGTAACAAAATAATATTAAAAAAATCATCAAAATTTACTTTTACACAAAATAAACCCTAGCATAAGGTGACGTCACCCCTTTAGGGGACATTTTGGCACTTTGAAGAATTCGTTGGGTAGGTAGATGCATGGCTAGGCCTACAAAGGCCACTTGATGGTCTTCAAACTTCCTTCCTTCAAAGTGTGCCATGTGTCATCAAGCAACATCTTCACCACCAAACCTTAGCCCTTTAGGTGATGTCAAGCTTCTAAAAGTGACGTTTTTCCTCTCTCAGGAAAAACGTTTGACATGTAAGGGCTAGGTCATGTCATCCATAATGTCTTCTAGGCCTCTAAAGGTACGTCTCTGTCATCTGGCATGTGGGCCCTTGGCATCCAACCTGTGGGCTTCAAGCCCCATGGAAGCCCAAGCTAGGCTTGTTCTTCCAAAAATGTCCACCAACTCGGTCCATAATACCTGACTTGTACCTCATGGAGCAAGGCCCAGTTCCTCCAATCCGTCAATCATGTATCGTTGGGAGAACTAGAGGGTAGGAATTTGGAGGTTAATGTGTAATTTGGCTTCCAATCCGTATACTAGCTCAAACAGGCCTTTTCCTGTGGAATTCTTGGTCGTGATGTGGTTTGCCCATAAAGCATACTTGATCTTACTATCCCAAGCCTTCTTGTTTTCTCCTACGATCTTCTTGACAATATTCATCAGATTCTTATTACTCGATTTTGTCAGTCCATTTCCTTAGGGATAGTAGTTGGAAGAGTGAGACAAGAAAATCCCATACTTGAAGCAAAATTATGCTGAAGCAAAGCAGCTAAAATCCTCGCCATTGTCGGTAGTGATCTTAGTAGGGGCACCAAACCTTGTTATTATCCTATCCTCAAGAAAAATCATAACAACCTCCTCAATTGTATTTTCCGTTGGGATGGACTCTACCCACCTAATGAAATAGTTTGTAGTAGTCAAAATCCAATGATATCCATTGCTAGAGTTATCCTTGAATTCACCAATGAGCTCTAAACCCTATTACTAAAAAGGAGCTTCAACAATGACTGATTTCAAAGGTAATGCATGCAGTCGTTTTTTTCCAGTGAAGAACTGATAAGGTTGGTAGGCCCTAACATAATGATGGGTATCAGTGAACAATGTAGGCCAGTAATATCTAGATCTCAGGATCTTATGGGCGGTGGTACAGGAAGTGAAGTGACCACCACAATAACTTGAATGGAGTTCCTTAATCAATCGATCAACTTCATATTTGTTTACACACCTAAGGATAATTCCATCAGGGTTCTTCCAACCTAGGCCATCCTAAGTCAAACAATACTTCATGGCCTTTAGTTTCAATTCTCTCTTCTTGTGATCTACCAAGTGGTCAAGGAATGAAATATTATTCAAGTAGTAAATAATGTTAGAATACCATTCATCATGTTCTAGCTCACTCATTACCACATTAACTTGTTCATTCCCCCCCATCTGTATGGCTTCTTCATTACTTTTAGTCAACATTTGGGCTAAACCTTGTCCCTTGATAATTTTAGTGGGTTTGATCTTTAAGTCATATTCCTAAATTTTTGACACCCACTTTCCCCTAGTCGCAATCCTTCTGACAAAGACTTTGAAAGCAAGGTAAGGCACATAATCTTTGATATTGTTGTATTCAACATAACTTCTAAAGTGTTTAAGGGACTTAACAAGGGAATATGATTGCTTCACAGTAATTGAGTAATAGCTAAACATCCCTAAGGGTTTTTCTCATGAAGGCGATGGGTTGCTCATAATCGTTCTAGTTCTTTTGCAATAATACTCTGGCTATAGTGTCTTGAGAGGCAAATGAGAAAATTATAAAGTCATGAGAATAGTCAGGGCTAAACCAGGACAAGTTTCATAGTGATTGTTGCCTTAATATCTTCGAAGGACCTTAATCTATCATTGTCACATCTGAAAGCAACTTAGAAAAGCATTCATTTACTTAACCTTCTCAGAGAAGTTTGGGATGATATGTCTTATAAAGTTGATTTTCCCAAAGAACGATTGCATGGATTTCTTGTTGGTAGGTGGTCGTATGTTCTTGATAGACTCAACTCTTTCGAGATAGATGGATATACCTTCTTCTGAGACCACGTGTCCTAACAAATTTCCTTTATTGATACCAAAGATTGACTTATTAGGGTTAAGGGAGATGCCATATTTCCTATAATGCTCAAATATCGTCCTAAGGTGTGAGATATGTGCATTCCTCTCCTTAGGTACAAATGTTGTTATGAACATAAAATATACATAAATAGATATTCATAACATAATAATAGTTAATAAATAATAATTATTAATAATGAAAGGTCATGTCTCAAAGGACATGACTATTGGTAAAGAGCACCCCTGTGTGGGTATATAAGCAAGCCCTCATTCTCAATTGTAATCATCTCATTATATATCTCATTATATCTTATATCTTATCTATTCATATATTATTTACAGTCCTACATGGATTACTTTATTATATTCCAAATATTTTGGATAATTCTTGTGTGAGCGAACTTTGTTCGTCTCATTTGGTATCAGAGCTGCGTTTTTCTGATCCCCTCCTTTGGCCACTCTCTTATCAGACCTTGTCTGAACCGACTTTTAGCCAACCCCATCATTTCAGAGTTTCTCTGAAAAAATTGGTCTTTGACCACCAACCCGGCCTTTGGCCATTTAAAAGCTCGAAAATTCATTGAAGAAGAAAGATAATTCTGCTGAAAATTGAAGTCTGCAAAAGATCAAACAGCTTTAAATTAAGGTTTGACAGCCAATTGATGAAATCCGTACCACTCAGAATTAATTATAGAGCTTTCGACCTTCATTCCATACAACAAATGTTTAAGAGTTACAAACCATACAAATTATTAACAAAATTGCCTTCCGTACAGCCAACCAGATTTTAAATTTCAGATCTGTACTTACCGTACTTGCACTTGCTGTAACAGCCAGTCATACAACATCCATATCAACACACCATAACCTCATACAAATTTCAATTAATTCCATATAATAGTTCCATCCAACCTCCATTAATATCGTACAACCGCTGTAACAATTACTGTACCACAACCGTACTGCTGAAATTGCTGTCATTTGTAGAATTTAATTTCGATTAGAATTTAATTAAAAAAAAAGAAATTTAAAGAAAAAATAAAAAAATAAACAAAAAAAACTGTAACCTATTTCCCAACCCTCCCCCATTTCCCCCACACTTCCCGTAACTTCTCCCTTCACCCTTCCCTAAACCCCATCCTTTTCCCTCTCGGCCTCATAAACCCCGTAACCCCATACCGCCACGTCACCCTGCCTGCCATTCCCGCAAATCATTTGCGCAGACCCTGACTCAGCCCGTATACCCCCGCACCCCCCCTCTCGCATTTCCCAGTCATCCCGCACACCCCGCGGATCACCTGCAAACCCGAACCCCTCCTCTCGTCCACTACCCCCCTCACCATTCCCCCGCAACCTCCCGTGACCTATCCGCTACCCCCCGTGCTCCCCCCTGTCCGCTACCTCCGTAATTCTTATGATAATTCGCGGCCCATTGAGAATCGGTAAACACAAATTGACTCCGTCCATCCAGAACTAGCCACGGTAATAGCCCACAATCGAATTTGTTACAGGTTCAATGACTTTTTGGGCCGTGTAAAGCCCTAGGGTTCTGCGAACGCATCATAAGGAAGGTTGCAGTCAGATTCGATTCAAAGTTTTGTTGCCAACATCATAACTAAACACACTATTGAAACGAATTTAAGAACCTTCTCCAATTCGAATGAGTATCAACGAAAGGGCATCATCCATCAAGAACATTGCGACTATTGTAGTAGGCTAATCGATTATTTAATTAAGATTCAAGTTGAAAAAATAAATTAAGGAAGTCAACGAAAAGCAATATTGTGGAGCGCTATATATGCGAGAAGTTATATTCATTAAGTTCAAGTTAAAAGATAAATAAAGGAAGTCAAAGAGTATTAAGAGATATAAAGGAGTATTATAAGGATTATATTGTTAATGTGTATAAAGGTCTAAGCATTAAAATATATATATATATATATATTATAAGTGAATCACATAAGTTTTAAGGAAAGGTGAAGTAAAAGATACTCAATTTTAATATTTTAATAATTCATAAGCATACCGCTACACTAAGTGAAATTAGAGAAAAAAAAAAAAGTACAATTCAAAATGGAAGGAGGAAGATTTCCCTCTACTTATAAAAAATATGAGGATCCCTTATTAAATGTTAAGGGGATTATTCAGGGAAAGAATATCAACATCGCTATTTGCCCAACCGCTAGGAAAAATCACATTAACGTGGACCTGGCAAACCAATTAATGGTTTTCGAGTCAAATATATTTGAAAATAATAGGTATCTTTTCGATGGGAAATATGAAATTAAGAACCTACAACTATCTATTGATGAGTACAAATTCAGAGGTCAATTCAATGTGGTATCGATGTATCAAGACAATGTTGATATAATTCTAGGGTCAACTTGGGTAGATACATTAGGTACTTTTATGTTCAACACAAAGAGAAAGTTTTTAACATTTTCTTATAAGAAAAAGAAATTCACAGTACAGGACGCTACAATGAAGTCAATTTCAGAAGCTCCATCATCAGAAGACCTGAAGGACATATCGGAAGTGATCCTTCTAGATAACCAGAAGTCAATACAGAAGTTGCAAGATCGACAAGAAGAATATGACAAAATCATCATTGAAAAAGATGAAGAGATTTCTCGCCTAAGAAATCATAATAAAAAACTACTTGCAAAAATCACGAAGTCCAAGGAGAAGAAGCGGTGTTTTCAAAAATTTGAACAAGAAAATGAAGGTCTCAAAGAGAAATTAATCGAAAAAGAGGAAGAAAGCTCCTGCCTAAGGAACCTTAATCAGAAGTTAATAGAACAACTTAAAATCTTAAAGGACGAAAGAAAGGAGAATCTAGAATCAAAAAATAAAGATGACAAGTCAGACGATAAAGAAGAACTTTTACGATTAAGACGACATAATCAAGATTTATTAACTCAAGTTAAAAAGCTCAAGTACGATAAGAAGTTTTTACAAGAAGAGATATATTGCAAAACATCATTAATCAACAAGGAAACAATGACTGATCCAATAGAGCATTTATCCGACATTCAAATCTCGACAGTCGAAAAAGGAACTAATACAAAGCCAAATAATGGTCATATTCAAAAGAATGCTTACGTGGACAGATCACTACAAACATCAAAAGAATATGATTCCAAGGAAAGGTCACAAGAGATTAGGACGCCTTATCATCATCCAAATCACAAGAGTCCTTCTGACCAACGACTTAGAAAAGAGGAAAATAAACAATGTTCTTCTTACCAACAAATAAAATACCACACTGAAAAAGAACAAAGACGCAATCAACAACTTGGAACAATCAATCATCAAACAATTTCAATGAAATTAGATTTGGGATGGATCACTCCCCAAAAGATGCAACACATTAGTTTGGGAATTCGAAGGTTATATCGTCTTGTTTCATCGAGAGTCGCAACTACAAGCACTGAAGATTTAAGCA